>CAADRB010000004.1:85184-175142 GCA_900708905.1 Hymenolepis diminuta
GGGACCCATTTGCCAACCTTTGAGACTTTCCCGGCCAAGTCTTTTCATTTCCCTCTATATGGCCATATGGCGGCTTACGTGAAAGGTTTTGCTCAGTTCTTTAGTGGTGCAAGTTGGATTTTCATCAATGATAACTAGCAATTGCTCAGAATTGAGCAATTTTTGAGCATCCTGCTCTCGGTTCGTCTCTCGTTTTTCAGGCTGAAGTTATCCTTTTTGAAACGTGGTTGTTTTCACCTTCTGCAGGTCTTTTCATTCACAACGTCATTTGCATAGGTGTCTTTGAGTGTTTTTGCTGCTGAGCTTGTCCTATTTCCTTGATGAAATTCAAAGAGTAAAATATGCCTCATATGCTCTTTATTTTGAGTGTACATTAGGACTAGAAATGGTTATTAATAACGATAAATATCACACAATCTAAAAGAAGAAAATATTTTATTAATTACCATAGATAAGCATACAACATTAAGAAGCTAAATCGAAGTAATCGTGCCCTGAACACAGCTCGAAAATTGGACAGAACATCCGTTACAATCCGATAATTACCAAGTTCTTTAGTCAGGATATGAGGCTCAACCATCAACAATTCGATGCATATTTGTCAATATAGTATTTGCTCAAAGGAAGGACGGCGACAATTTTATTTAATTCATTTAAGCAAAAGGTCGTATCTAATATACAGATAAGATACAAGGTACATAGCTTTCAGCACAAGACTTAGTTACAGAATGCTTAGCTAGTCTCATTAAGAAAATAGTTTAAGACTTTGGCGCGGTGGTCAACTTACACTTCTGATAAGTTAGCAGTCATGAGATCCATGTTTATCAGTAGATATCTAGTGATGTGGGCAACCAACCGTACTAGTTAATTCAGGTCAATAAGAGGGATAGTTTAATGCGAATTCCTCATATGACCGACTCCAAGATACCATTTACTAAAGTCAACTGATAACACTTTTCTTAGTGATATTAGAAGTAATAATAATTTGAAATTGATTAGAGTGTAAGTACTTTAAACTAGAATCATCCCGTTATTTTGGCTGTTAAAAAAATCTCTCAAGCCTACACAACTAACGGTTCTGTAACTCTAAGGATGAGAGTGGCGCCACCACTCAATCTTTTAAACTTGGTGACTTTTGGTGTGAGCTTTCTTCTGCAGACTGACGAATTTGAAGTTGATGAGATGTAAATGAAGGCAGAGCTTTGCTCTTTTAAGCCAATATATACAATTTTCGATCATCTGCCAACTAAGCCAAGCTTCAAACCCGAATGCTTCCAAAAATATCAAGGAATGATGTTTTCTAAAGATAGAGGAATCCTAGACACAACTGAAGCTATTTAGAGATCTTGATTTCGGGACTGAAATCCCCAAGTTTAATTTTCTTCCTCATTAAATATTCTATTTGAGGCTATGTATTTCCATACCCGATTCGCATCATAGATATGGTCATTTGTTTAAATGGTCTAAGTATATAAAACCGTTTTTGAAGCCCCTAATCCTGTAACATACCTCCTCTTTTATGATTGATTTATACATTCATTATGTGGAGAGCATACCTATGCGTCCACTACAATTGGTTTTGTTTTATTTGTTTAGCCGTAGAACCTTGAGATATCTCGTACATACTCTTTTTTCACGTCACTTTATCGTACATATCTTTTATGAAGAACAACATATATATGTGAGAGAGGAGCAAGGATGGTGTTTGTTTTGTGAGAAAAGACGGTGATATTGGTTCCACGTGTATGCATACCAATGTCATGAACGTGAATATTTCTTCAGAGAGGCGGAAACACAAGGTAAAGAGTTAGCTGTCGATTTTGATTACCTCCTTTCACTTATCTAGGTTATGGATTCACAATCGCTTGTTTAAATGTCTCAAAATATAAGTTTGATAAATCAACCTGAAAAGTAGGATTTATTTGTACCTTTTGTTTTCCATGACATCTGTTTGAGATATTGTTCTTGACTGTTTATTTAAGCGCTATGCACAGGTAAAGAAAAATAGCCATAAATTAAGTAGTAAGTGTGACAGAAGACCAGAAATTTATATCCATCTGTGGATGACCAACCACACTAGTTAATACCAACCTCTACAAGAAGGCTGGTAGAATGTGAGTATCTTATTAGATCGGGTCCAGCGTACTTTCTTTCTACCCAAAGCAAGAGTTAATCTTGGGTAGTTTTACAAGGTTAAAATGAGCTTTCTTATGTGAAGAACACTGATAGATAAGGGATTATACTTTATTCCCCCCAATCAGAGCTTATGGCCCCAGAATCATTGTTATCCAGTGTTTTTAATGGCCAACCGAAATGGCTAAAGTTTGCCAGCAGATTGTGAGTCTCTAGGAATTGAGACGATATTAGATATCTACAATCAAGCATCAAGAATTGGGAATTTTAGAGGAAAAAGGACATGAGTGATCTCAAGCTTTCCTCTGCTATGATGAATTGAAGTAACCATTAAGCTACCCGTAAATTTTGACCAGAAAAAAATCTGAAGACATATATATTACTTGTGGCCAGCTGATCAAATCGATATCGGTAATCATAATATGATTTTATTACAAAGAAATTACTAATAATATATCGTGTATTGTCTTTATTTACCGATAAAATAAAGTACTAGAATTCATATAATTTGGTCAGGTTATTCAAACAGTCTTAAATGGACATCCAAACTTGGCACCTTCATTGAACTTCTTCCCCTCTTTAATTTAAAATTTGCTATCCTTTTTCTCTAATAGTACATTTGCATCTCATCTTTATGTATTCATAACGTAGTTTGGGTGGGTTTAAATCCTAAAAACAAATTAGTATAAAGAAATGACCCTTAGGAAGATTGTTTCAAAAAATGTCAACTTGAGAATGAACGCTGCAAATTTGTCGTTTCAAATCTGATTTATCAAGAGATCGGTGCTCATCGGTGTACATCTAATGATATGGGCAGCCATTTATACAAGTTAATTCTGTTCATTAAGAAGAGTGGTAGAATGCGAGTTTCTAATAGTATAGCCGCTTTAGAATACCTTCTCTCAACTCAAATAAAGTGCCGTAAACACCAAGTCTAAATGGGAAGGATGTAGAAAGAGCCCATACTACCGAATAAGTCACTTAACTATTCCCTCTCTTATAATTACCACCTCCCTTATTGCCCTCTTTTCCTCCGTGGTTGGCTAAATTTAGTAGCTACCCTCCCAAGCATCTGCGGCTGATGTGTGCCCTGGGCGGATTAATCATCAAGACTACATCACGTGCTCTCTCAATTTATCGATTTGTCTGTTCAGGCAACCGTTATGACTGGAGAGGGGAGGGGCCTGTTAACTGCGCTTTGATCAGACATTGCGCGGTGAAATAAGGAGAAGCTGGATGTGTTTTAAGTCTGAGGAGAGTAGATACTGAATACTGGTACAGCAGTTATTAATAAAGAGGATTGCATCCCAAAACTCTAGAAATATATGTCTAACTACAGAAGAAATGAAAAATAAATCCCTATAATGTTCAAGAGTGTGTCTAGCTCTCGGGACGTATTGAAGTTCAGGAGGCATTTATTCGAGTGCAAAGATGTTGATGGATCACTAGACAACTGCATACTCAGATCAATTCAAGGATCGTAAAGAACTGTCACAGGCCACGGAGTTTATAATAAAGTCCCTAGCGATTTAAGAGACTGCAGACGAATTCCTAAAATAATTTTGGATTCGACTAAAACCTCATGTTTTAAATGTCCTTCTCGCATTTTTTTTCGATAAAAAAGGGTTAGTAATTAAATAATTTAAATTTTAGTTACTTAGCAAGCATCCTGTATATCATTTGTAGAGTACCCCGAGGTTCACTCAAAGGAACCTACCTAGTAAAACAAAAAGTCAATTTTGGAACTCAGTCAAATCAAGTCAACTAACCTTTGCACAAGTATCGATTTATCGATCAGGATAAGCAAATTCTTTTTTTTTCTGATTTCCTCTAATGGGTGGGGGTTATAGAATGGTGGCCAAACGAAGACAAATACGTCAATCAATTTCATCGTTGGCTCCTAAGATAACTTCTTCATTCAGAAATGCTTTCGTGGGAGTGTCATTTAATATCTTAAACGAGGCATCCATTCTTTATTTGAAAAATTCTGCCATTTATTCTTTGTTTGTGTTGCATTAATAAAATAGAACTTGTTTGCCTAATATCTTTTATCTACATTTGGTTCGAATTCATAAGGGAACAATGTGGCGTAGATGCAGGTGAGATGATACCTGGGAAACACTTGTACACGCACCGCACTTTCACATTTCCTGTGCTTGAAAATCGTCTGAGACACACGAACTATAATTCAAGTATGTCTAGTCTTACCGCAAATGCCTCTCCCCATATGAAAGTGTACCGCTCTTTAAATATGCATTTATTGTTTAAACACTAAGATTAATTTTGCAGACAGTTTACTTCCGAAAATAACAAGAACATGCAGGATTGTCAAGTTAGTGGTTCTGAGATTGAAAACCTTTGGGGCAATTGGAGGGATAGCAGAATTAGAGTTTTTCAATTGAAGGGATTTCAAAATGCCTTTTCACTGCCTCTGATAGTAGTTATTAAACATTCCAGTAGGTTTGGAACTTATTATTTGTGGGTGGCCCCAAATTCATCGATTCTTGGCAAATGTAAGTGATATAAAAAACATTGGTTGAGTACCCCAGTCCCAAAGTCGGTTACTATGATATCCGGGTTCTCAGTATCGGACGAAATGATAAACTGCCTTTGAGACACGGGGATTCGAGTATTGATTGACTCCGTCTGAGATCTCGTTTGTTTATCTAAACAGTTGTAATTGACAATATATAATACGAGGTGATCTGGAAAAGATCCGTTCTTTCCGGAGTTTGCTGGGTCTTTTGTACTTAATTCCCTATACATTACAATTTTCTATTGAGAGATTTCACATTCCAATCGGAAATTGCGATTAGAATTATGCGATTCATATTAATAATATGCCATTCGGATTATTCGTACGAAGTGTATACTGATAAAACAAGATGGACCTGATGAAATTAAATATAGAACTAATGACTCTAAATAAAGCCTACCACTCTAAACTATCTGCGTAGATGCCTTTCTGTAATTAAAATTAGTAAATTTTTTCACCTTCCTCAAAGGAAATAACAAAAATATAAATTCATATTCTATCTATGACCTTGACCATTTCAAATGGCCAATAATCTGTGCCATTAGAAGAAAATGAATCTCAGAGCCACATCTGCTACTGTGGTCTGTGTGAAATTGCACAAGACCTCGTAAAAAAGCCGGTTGGATACTGACTGTTGGTGGGTAAATCTGGCCGCAGATTTCTGCGACCGTGTCAAATCCAGGACACTCACAAATGTTTTTCTTTCCTCTTCCAATCTTAAATCGCTAGAACCAAATTTTGCACAGCATGGAGATTTCACTTGACCTGGGAATACTACCGCTGACTCACTTGTGGGTTAATGAATGCAAAGCCCAAAACCTCTGGATTCTAGGGGAGGGAAAAATTAACCCTCTTATTTGTAAATTTGTACCGTCTAGTTAATCGTTGTGAATTTATTTACCGTCTATAGCCGCATAGGGCACAGTTTGTTCGAATGGGATTAATGAATGTGAACCATTAATGCTATCTCACATTATAGGCTATGGCCATAAAATGAATGGAAATTACTGCAGCTGTATAAATATCTACCGCAGGGTGCTTTTGAGTTCTAGACTCATTCTCCGTTATTTCTACTAACCTAGCCCCAGTTTATGAAAAGGCACTTTGGGAAGAGAAAAAAATTTTAGGGATCCCTTAATGAAACATACCTGATTAACTTTAACTGACGCTCAGAATGGTAAGACGAGTTTGTTCAATATGTCCCAATTCTGGGTTTTAAATGAATTCCGGTGCAATTTCAGACAGAATTTCCCAGATCACAGAATTTTGAAACTACTCAGTCGAATTTCCAAATATTACATTATCAGTTAACAGATATTTATAAAGCCTGATTGGAGGGTGATTCCTTACGTTAAAACTATTTCATAAAGCTAAAAACATGTGGTTTTATTTGAAATACTGATGATATAAGGCATTCACCTACAGTTTATTAAATATCTAGAGAGTCCGTTACAGGATCTGTTGCCTTGAGTTTTGTATATCAACTCTTGGTGATCTATGCAGGGATTTTAGCTTGTGCTTCTGACCTGATTGGCTAACTTCCCTCTCGAACAACCGATTTCCGAACTTCACACTGCCGATAACCGGACACGTTCGTGAATATTTAAACTATAGAGGTCTTCATATAATTTCCGATCATCACGGTAAATCATCACGTCCTCGTAAAATACATTTTTCAAACAGTATTAAGGACTGAACGGAAGTGATGTATCTTATTTTTCTAGGGAAAGCCGATTGTGGAAGTGCCGAACAGAAACAAAAGAAATTACTCTACTGTCAAAGGAATTCACGAAATATATTTTTTCCAACACTTTGTTGATTGTCAACAATCTTTAATAAGAATAATTCACTTCACAAAAACGCACATTTCTACGTTCATGATGAGGGAGAAAGTAGATGAGAAACTCATTCCTCTATCATTATCCAGTTTAAGATTTTAACACTGGGATTCGATCCTGTATCATCTGGCATTATCGATATGTGCGTCAATGCACAACTTACTAACACAAAATAAGCATTTCGACGCGTTCAAGCCTGTCTACTTCAAAGTCATTTGAAAGTTCTCACAAAATAGGGGCAAGCACATATGCATACAGAGGTAGTCTTCTGAGATACTATTGATATATCCAGAGCTCCTCTAACTATTTCTGCACATATTTTGAAATGTAGAATTCGACTTTGTGCTACCGACGTTGTTAAGGTATGCAACCAACAAACCTCAGATGCCTTAACGAGATGTGGTCCATCAGCCTCTCAGCTCAGCTACTGGTTAATTAACTCTGAACTCCTGCATTATTTATTGGCACTACAAAAACACTCTTGTAAACGTTTAGTCATATGAAAGTTTTCGAATGAGGTATGATACGGAGTGGCGAAGTAGAAAATAAGCAAGTAATGAAGTCAGGCATCGAGAGTTCTACCTTATTCGAAATCAGGAAGCACTGACTTACCCATACTCTCATTAAGAAATATAGGTCATTGTTTAATATCCTAATGATTTTATGGATGAGACTACGTCCCCGATACACAAGCTCTACTTCCCCTTGATTTGTAAGGATACCCTACCTTAACAGAATTAATCTTCAGAAACCCAATACCCACCGACAATACAGACCGACCGAACGCCCCCATTTGGAGTTGCCAATACATACACGAAAAGTACCTCGACATCCCAGATCTTTTTCACTATTATTCACTCAGACGGAACATACCCCGCTAAACTAATTCGACAACGCCAACCAGCTCAATGTTTTTTCCTCCACATCTACCGCTACCTTGTGCCAATTGAGCGGATATTCTACCGTTTTATCAACTGTTATGCCACGATTTGAGAGTAAGCTAATTACCGAATCTCCGCTAATAATTTCACAACTCGTAGCAGATTGATCGTGGCTACCACATTTTAGTCCTGCTCTCCACAACGGATTCTCAGCCATCGATCCCTTTGCCTCGGCCCCCTTCCGCCAAATACCGTTAACTCCAACATCCCAAAACCAGCAACAACGGCAGATGCGGCGGTGTTGGTTGGTTAACTTTTATTTGAGAAGTTGTAGTGTGGGGTGCCGAAGTCGTATTCACAGCGGCGAGCACTCACACACAGGTCAGGTTAAATAGCTTCCTGCGCACACACTGGCTACCCAAACAGTACAAAGGGGACACACGAGGAAAACAGCAAGATGAGAAGTAACAAAGGAGAGAGCAAAATGCGTGTGTCACGGAGTAGTGCAGTGATGATGCGTGAGAGAGAAAGCACAGATTTTTTCTTCTTTTTGACTATTTTTGGAGAGGAGGAGGGGAGGGGGGGGGAAGGGGAAGTAGAGGGAAGGAGGGAGTTAGTAACAAGGATGATGATCCCTCTCGAAGAAAACAACATACACACTGGTATAAAATGGCAAAAAAAGGAGAGAACCCACAAAATGAGGAAGGAGAGGGGAAATCAAGGAGTTGCGTAAAAACACCGGAGGATCGTCACAAAAGAGGGGGATGTAAATGCAAAAAAAACCTTCCAAGGATCTAGAGACGCAAGTGTGGCACTGAGCTTGGTTGGTTTACAATGTGTAATATGATCGTCTTTGTCATCACAGTTCAAGGGTGGGGGATATGGAAAGACAACTGGTGTGCGGGTTCTGCTGATCACCAATTCGAACGACGAGGATTACGAGAGGGGAAAAGATGAAAGAACACTCGCGTATTTTTATTGCGCCGTTCTTGATCCTGAGAAAAGTGTGGATGGTAGACTACACAAGTGGAGAGGAGTACGCACAGCTTTTTTGGAGTTTTTGTTGTTTAGGGACGAAATGCAAGATGACCTAGACAGAGAGAGTAACGGACGATGAAGCATGCTGCGGTTAGCACGTTAGGGCTCGAACATGAATTGTAGCTTGTCCTCTCTGTCAGTTCTAAAACACAACATTAGATAAACAACGTCCTCTGAGCAGAATGAGGATCGAGATGACTTACTCAGCGTCTTCCGATATAGTATCCAGCGTTGTAGGACTGGAACATCCAAGACGCATTAGAGTGCGCTTGGAAAGGGTCCAAGCTAGAGCTTTACGACTGGGATGAGAATCACGATAGAAGACATCGTAGAGCTCCTCCACCAACGCGGAACACTGAAGCACCTCATCCATCTGAACCTAGAAATGAGCGGGAATTTCAGATCAGATTCAGGGTAGACACATACAATGCTTAAAGGGGCTGAGGTTACTTACCTCGCAGAGTTCAGCTAGTGACTCGACTTCAGCAACATTGAAATGGTGCAAAACGGCCAGAGCGACAACTTGATATGCAAAACGATAGATTTCGAGGGAGCATAGGGCAACGACGAGTCTATTTGTCATTGCACTCCAAATATCGTACATTCTCCGACTCTGGCGTCCCCTATTTGAGCTGATTTCAGAGCTATCAGAGTTGGGGAATGAATGAGGAGGCAAGAGGAGTTGACCCTGAGGACTCTCGGCATCCCTCGAACTTGCAGTTGTGCCTTCCGGCAAAACAAGCGCTGCTGAAGCGAAAAGACGCAGGAAATCGAAGGCGTTAACACCGTTGAGATCTCCTCCTAGCTTGGAAGCCATTATCTGCTCCATTCTCAAGAGATCTGAAGCCGTTCCTCCGCAGTGCGAGATCTGAACCAATGATTCGGCAGGTGGAATGCCCGATTCCTGCAAAAAATGAAAAAAATCAAGTCAAATTACGCTCCGAAAGTTGGTAAGAACGACTGAGGATGTAAAATCACTTACCGGTTCCACAAGCTTCGCAGCAATGTGGTAGGACGCGGCCGCAACACAGGCCATGTACTTCGGTTTGACCTAAATAGATTGAAAAGAGGTAAAAATTGGGACACATTAGAAGGAGAGCTTGAATACAAATGGGAACTAACCTTGACTTTAACAATGAAGCGATCGATAAGATTGACAGCCTTACAGAAAGCCTCGGCAGAAAGAGTAAAAAACGCATTATGCATGAAACGAAGACTATGTACAGCTTCATTACGAAGATTTGCATCAACTTTGTCGTCCGCAATCTGAAGGGAAAAACGAGGGAAAGATCAGATTTTTATTCCGTACTTTCTAGATTCTAATTGCATCAGTTACGCGTGTCGTGAGGAGATTGGCTACTTGCCTCAACCTTTATATGCGCACGTGCTACCTGACGTGATGAGTGCACTAGCACCTAGATACGGATAGACAGATACCACCGCACCATACGAGATTTAGGGTGTACGAAGCTAGGAGCTCCTGCTAGCGCGATAGAGCGCGCATGCTTCGCACACAACCAGGACCTGGACACACCAGTGAGTGTACGCAAAAAATGCGTCAACTGCGCGCATCAAAACTTCGGAGAGCTATGCGCGCGCTCGCTAGTTAGCTGAAAGCTAATGATAACAGCTGGGCGTAGCAGAGAGGAATCAGCTGATTGCTTCTGCGCAAAACACATGATAGAATTAAGAACCAGAAAGCAACCGCTCTTGGAACCTAAGACTAGTTAAGCAACCGACAGATATAGAACGTACAGAGAGAAGTGCAACGCAAACCTATGTACAAAAAACAAATGAATACGCAAGCCCGACAGACTACAAACAGTAGTCTCAAATCTGCGTAGAAAATCGATAACCTACCTACCGCAATTAAATAAGATTTTAAACCACCTGCAAAGACTATTTTCCCCAAGATTTCTATTCACTATAAGGAGTAAACATTACTGCATGTGAAAACGAAAGATTAGAGTGATTGGAGGTCCAAAAATTGGAAACAAAACGACGTGAACCAAATAAAGAAAAAAGAAACTCACTGGATCGACGTAATAAAGGAATGCATTGGTGGGGTGATAGTGGGGCTCTATTTCTACAAGCATCTGCAAACGATTCTGAGGTATTCGTGATAACTGCAGAGAAAAAAAATTAGACGGGAGGTCAGAGCACCTTCTGAGACCATAAGTAAATTTAAAGCAAAAAGTCACAGGGAGAAAATTAGAACCTACATCGCAAACTATCTCCGTAGGACTCTTAGAGCCACCAACCAGAGTTAGGGAGACGGGGGCAGAATGATTCCTTATTCTGCGTTGGAAGATAGGTCTAGCTTGGCCGTTGCAAGAAATACCGTCATGAGAGAGTTTGCTGGGACTATATTTACAGGGATCTGATTCATCATTCGAGCACTTGTCCGCCTTTGAGCGTTTTGGATCCTCATCGGCAGATGAGCTTGGCGAACTTGGACTCTTCGATTCATCTCTTGGAGATCCACTTAGCGGACTCCTGTTTGTCGCGTTCCTTGAGGTCCGCATTTTCATCAGAGTACGCTTAGTAGCTGCCGTTCTGCGTATCGCCGTCATAGAATCTTCAATGAGATGACCTGATGTTACCAGAAGCCTGGGAGATGAAAGAGCTGGGATCGAATCCTCATCCCCAATTGCATCGGTGATACCATGAGCCACTTCAACCATTGTGAAATCTGATACCGTGCAGGAATTATACAAACGCAATAAAAATAATGGTGACGCCCTTGCAGACTCAGACGGGCTGAAAAATAGGACAATGGGAGACAGAGAAAGAGGCGAAACCAACCCAGGGACACAGATGATTACCGTCAGCGCTTTGTCTGAGCCAGCATAAATAGGCAAACATAAACCCAATAGCTAAGCGACCTTGAACGCACCAATGCGAGCTATCGAATCACTATATCGCAGCGCTCTTACTGGTTAGTATTTGTGTGCGCAAAATGAAAATTAGGATTAGCAGCTCCTGTCTCAAAATCTGGGGCATTTTCTCGTGTTCAATCAGAGAGACGGTTAATGAGGTTGTTTACCTGATATTTGAATTTTGCCAATCAATTGCACTGATGAATATGACCAAACATTCATTTATGTAAGATTAACTAAACTTTTAAAACTATTATTTCCAATTCAATTGTTAGATGAAATCTGAGAAACTGACGTAATCATGAGAAAACAGAACTGTTGAATTTTCCGGATTAGTTTCCTCTAAACTTTCTAAATTTCTCTGGAAAAAAAGCTGAAGCTAATGAAAGAGTTATTTAATGAATCATCTATCTAGATTCGATTAGAGATAGGTGCACTGACTAGTTATGTAGTGTTCATCTATACACCGCTTGTTCATAGGTACCTTTGTTGCCTAGATTTATTGATTCATGAAATGTTTAGTGCTTTTCGGTGGATAAAACATTTTTTGCTCAGTTCTTTAGAGTATTTTAGTAGAATCTAATGAGAACGCGCGACATCTGCTAATGTGGTTGTAATAATGATTCATCATCTAATTGTCTTTAAGTCATTTGAATGAAGGTTTAGCTAAGTTACAAGTCGGACACACATACACAGATTTTAATATGATATTTACTGATGGCAGCAGAGAGGTAAGGTAGGGCACTCTCATCTTGAAGTCGAGATTTCTTCTTAGCTTCAGTTGTAGTTAGGTCCCCTTTGTAATGAACAAAACTACTTTCCTTTTGAATTTTGAGAGCATTCTCTTGGATCTTAACTCAGGGCACGCGGATGAAAAATGCATCCAAATTGCATCTGAATCTTACTTTTTAACTCCGTATTTCACCATCCATTTCAAAATTCTGATTGCGAAAAGCATACACTCGAACTGATTAGGCCGTCGTATATGAGAGGTAAATATGTCTTTTTTTCACACAATGATTAATACTTATTATTTAGTTCATTGATCAAAAGTTTAAGGGCAGGAGATATATGACATTCGATGTCATGTTTGTTGAATGGAGAGATGTTGTAATTTTGATGAAATAAGAACTTTTAGTCTTGATATAATTGAGGGCAATAAGTTTGGAAGGTTGCCGATTAAGGTATTCCACCAGATATTGGTTTTTAGTAAACGATGATTGACTTTCACACGAATTGGCGTAGTCACATACACCAACAACCAGCTTTAATCATAATTTTAAAACTAGAAGAAGGCGTAAACCTCGAACTATACAGGTTTAAAAGATTGAGTGGTACAACTAAAATATCAACGAAGCTTGGAATTATGTTTACATTTGCATAGTTCGATAATTTATCCAGGAAAATTAATCCAAGGGAAATGTTGATACGGCTTTTAATCCATCTAGTTAGTTGGATTGAGATTCATTCTGAATGACAATGAATATCAGAACAGTAGCGCAATGAATACGGTTAAAATGAGGGTTCTTGTCCTTCATTAAGAGGGAAAGCACTTACACACTACTTCTGCTAGATAACAAACATGATTAAAAAGTAATTGAAATAGAGCGCTTAGTGAGCAAACGGGAATGATTCCATCAGCCAAATTTTAAACTTGCATTTTCTTTCCGTATCAAATAAATTTGTAATAATTTGTGAAATACAGAACAATGTTTTCTTTCTCTGCTATGAAACGGATTAAAGTTGCTGTTTTTAAGCACAGATGTGTACAAAAAGGAATTTAGTGAAATAGCCACTCAATCACACTCAAACTAATATCCACCTGAATTTGACTTCGTAAATATATCAAGATACCAAAAGGGTATTGGGGATGAAGGGACACCGATCAATACTCGAACACTAGAGGAGTCTGTTTTAAAGAATTAACATCTTTAGAATCTCCCTTCTCTCAAGCTGTTAATTCATTTCCATTTTCTTTTGATGAAATGGAAAAATGAAATGCGAAATCAAAGTTTACACAAAGTGTCGAGTGCTTAAAGGGGTTCAACGAGAAAGAAGGCGATGAGTCTTACAAAGGGGAAATTGAATGTGTGGATCCTCAGCATTATCAATTTTTCTCAAATGAAATCCACATGAGAAGCCACTGGGGGACTGATCACCACAGATCCAGCTGTTAGACACCTTCGTCTGGTGAAGAGAGGAAAACAGTAAGATCATTTAAAATCATGTCATCCATACTAAATAAGATGGCGACAAGAAGAGATTAATCGCAAAGTTAAAATTAAGATGATTCTAGAGCTCAGACGAAGTAGGGTTAACCGGATCCCTGAATTTTCATCCCATTAACTCCTTTCCCTCTTCTTAGAGCTGAACTATCTTCCTCTTCCTATGTGTTCAGATATTTCCATATAAATAAACGTTGTGAAGGCTAATAAAAAGCAAGGTTCCAGTCCAACAACTTCAGCAGCAGTGTTCAAAGTCCTATTTCGTTCAGTTGCACGATGAATGGGCGACCAGGTAGCCTAAAAGGAAACTTCGAAATCTAATTCCTCTGTGTGTAAAAAAACAGAAATGGCCTTAAATTTTCTTCTTTCGCTTTCTTACTTGGCACTCATGCATGCACACGGAAGCAGGACTGACACGCCTGTGTTCATCCCCAAGGTCACGTGTAACGATGTAAAATTCTTTTTTTACAAAACTTGAATCTAATTTCTGGGGTCAGTTTAGAAATATTACAACTGAAAGGCATTTAATTTAATACGCGGAGATTTAGTTCATTTGATCAAAAGAAAATGATCACTTAATATTCATATTAAAGTACAAACAAAGTACAAAGTTGCCAACTGCATGAGAATGTTTGCAGGAAATGCTATGCTTTTGCACTATGGATCATTGTTCCATATGCACAACCATTACCAAGGGCTTCCAAAGCCTAATTCCGGTTGCTTTAAGTCTTATAAAAGACAGAAAAATTCGAAGTAGTTTAGTGATAGGAATCCAACGCTTCACAATTTCAGTTACTCCAGTTTTTCTATTCATCTGTTTGCGATAAAACTTTCTCTATTCTAGTTGAAATGATAATACGATAATTCTTAAGTTAACTTTAAAATTAAGTGCTGTCTTCCCCAATATTACAAAAAATATTCTGCGATGACAATAATCTTCAGAGGTTAAAATGTTATGCTTAATATTTGTCATTGCATGGACGACACGAAATCAAGAAACTCGAAGTGACATTTAATGAACTGATCGATAAAAATAATATTTTGTTTAAAATATTTATTTGGACGGTTCTAGAAAATAAAATGCTATTTCCATCTCTAAAGGTCTTTTTGACAGACACTATTGGACTAGCGGGTGGAGAACCAGATTGAATAAAACGAATCTGTCGGTCAACTAGTGAATCAAATGAAAGTATGAATTCGTATCTAAAATATTATAATTTTATAGAAACTACGATATTTCCCAGATTTATAACAAAAAAAAATATTTTACACGAGTCGTCGTCAGTAAAGCTGCTTTTAATCATGTTTTCATCAGAACATAGTTACGGCAATCAACCATAAATCGAGTTATTTTGCTACCATAGAGATCGTAATAAATTTGACCAGGGTAGTACATTTAATGCTCATATACGAAGAAACAAATTATGTGAAGAGGATATATTTAGCTCACCATGACTGACTTATAAATAAAGGTCACCGAAATAGAAGAATCTTACTCTGCATTTCTTACTACTTTTTTAGGAGTGAGTTTGGATAGGTACAGACTTATTTTGATTAAAGTGATAGATAATGATTTTTCTCATTATCAATATTCTTTCAGTCTAAAATAATTTGGCAATTTCGGAAGGGTAATAGAATAGTACGCTGACAGTAAGCAAAAAACCATTACTTAGTCAATCTGTGGGTCTGGGGTACTATCTATCTAAGTTGAGTTGTAGAAGTTGATTAGAGCATGAAGGAGACAGTTAATGATCAGGAGATTGGCTACCATCAAAAACTATATTGAAGTTATCTTTGGGTATATGATCCATCTGTTACCAATCCTTTCCTCTACCAAAGTCATGTTTTGTGAACACTTCTCTTAATAATATAGGAGAGTTAAACTCACTAAGATATGACATACAATCAGTGCTATTTATATAATAAATGAGCGCTTCAAAAAGAATGTGTGCTATTAAAACTTTTAATGTTCCTCTATATGTATGGTGCAACGTTTCCTATCAAGTTAGTATCAAACATTTTTACGATAAATGAACAAGAAAAAAAATCATAACCATTTGTTACGCTGCATTCTCGTATGTAATGAAGGTGTGATCTAACCCTTTTTACATAATGATATTTGACTTAAATCACAGCGACATCCACATAACATAATCACACGTTGTAGGGTTAGTATAGAGAGGAAATTTTGCAATTTCCCTACTTTTGATTAAAGAAACTGTGTAGCCATTTTCCGGTTTTTTCGAAAAGAGTATAATAATTATTAGCCATAACAAAGCAAGTTTAGATCATGGGAAAACATCTGAACGCGGGGAGTAAACAAATTGTCGAAGTCGATCAGAACTAAACAATGATGTCATGGCATTAAGAGTCTAACTTTCTTTGAATTCTGGTTGTCCCAATCTAATTACGTTTAGTTTATTGCGTAACAGCTAAATGTCTCAGCGTTCAAATATCTTCATTCGACTCCTAAGTTTATTTGTGAGTTCATGTACGCGATTTTCAGGACTTTTTGAACAGTTGGTTTGATTGAGTTCCTAGCTATGCCACCTCAAACCATATGTATCTTCGTACGGCCAAGTGCAAATAGATGAGATCAGAAAGATTTCTTACTAATTGAACAATTCAATTACTCCATTTTATGATATTCGGGTTACCGTAGAAACTTCTACAGTTTATTCCCTTTTCGTGAGAAGAATTTTGTCAGGTTATTCGGATAACTAACCACTGTAACTATTTTTAGACTTTGAAAGGAACAGGAAGGACAGTCACTTCGGGTGAAAGTCTTTATCCTTTATTTCTTTTTATGTTAATTATTGAAAACATCAAATTATCAAGGAAATAGCATCAATTTAATTGCAAATGTGTTTTCATCCTTGTCCCCAAAATGTCTACTTAAGCATAACTTGAGTCCGCGGAATATTAATAATGCTTGTGGGAGGGGTAATGAGGATCTATAAAATATTTTTTTTAACAGAAAAAAACAATTGGTTGTTAAAGTAATAAAGGAAGAGCGATTAAAATAATACATTTGTCATTTGCAAATCTTAGCTTGTACAAATGAACCATTCTGAGCTTGAGAATGTGAAACCAGCACAAATGCCCGACCTTATAAAATTTTCCAGTTTCAATTTTTGCTATAAAATAAATTAAAATTCGTTTGTAAAATGTATTATAACAGAAGCATAAATGTGAATGCAAACCGAAATCTAGCACAATTGTCCTCCAATCATTTTTTAAGGTAAAATTTGACTTACTAGCCAACTAGGAACACCTTTGGAACAAAATGAGACCGATGACAGCTTGTGTCTTTGAGACGTCCTTATTTCTTAAGATCTTGAATTTTCACCTTCCTCTCAATTTGGTGAATATGAGCGTTTAATATCTTTTAAAAATATTACTATAACGGTGTACTGTCTTCTGCGATGAGAACTGATTTATGGAAAGATATCTAATTTATTTTAATGTTTGAATTTGAAGAGAGAGGTTTCGGAATGACGTCTACAGTTATACAATATGGCGCCTAATTAAAAATTAAAAGAAGGCAGATAGAAGTAAGATAGATATTGAAGTTATCACTTGATGTTCCAGGTTTTTTCATTAATTATGAACATTAGATTTTGCGTTCTAATTAGTTTACCCGTTTGATCTTTGGTGTCTGCTTTTTCAAACGGCCATAATTCTCTAAAAGGAATTATTTCAGTAGCTTAGTGATTTATTTTTCAATTGAATTTTTAATTATTGGGTGAAATGGTCAAGAAGTAATAAAATTCTTCAGTGAAATCGAAACGTTCAAATTAAACTTAAGTAGTTCTGTCTATGACAGAAACAGATCGTATTTCATTTGCTACTATTTCGAGAGATTAAGTATAAGACAGTTGTTTGTGTACTTGGCTGTCTGCATATACAAGATTTATAAGTTTTGGTTAGACATGTTATCTAGCTGTCCGTCTGAATTTCTAGTCATGGGATTTAGACACATCAGGCAGTGTGAGACTCTGGAACACCATGTAATAAAAGATAGATAGACAGAATTTGTAGGTTCTCTAGTACATTTTAATTACATGCAGCAAATTTACTTCTTTAAGTGGTAACGTATAGAAAATGTTTTCCAGAATTCACCTTGGTTAGAGGGGGTAAAATTTTGAAGCCCCCCAGTGAGAAATTCGATTTCTGTCACCCCTTTTACTAATCAGACTTAACCAGTGTGATTGGCCATTCCCCTCATCTATAGGCATCGAACCGGTGACCTTTGACTTCATAGAAGATTCATTGTTAACCGGTCCACACAACTTTTGGAGCGTCGAAGCATTGGATTGTAAGTCAATGTTATGCTTTACTGTTTTTTCTTTTGGTCTCTCTAGTCCTAAAGCTGATTTAAGACTAAATAACCTGGGACTACCTGCATGTTCTCTATGATAGCAATCTCGCCCATTTTGAGGGTACGTGAGATGAGGAAGGTATCTATGATTCCCGTCTTACGAAACCATCATATGGGCATCCATTTAATAATAATGTCGTCATCTGGTGTATATCGATTGGTTTTGAACACGTGTCTATCAACAAAACTAATATCCCAATGATCCTTCTAATCACTAATCTAGCAATAGCTTCTCAGGCTCAGACAATGAGTTTCGTATCATATACTCTTCTCTCTCATCCCATCTCGGACGAAATGTTTGCCCTGGAGACGGTAAATTTCTCCCCCATAGAGTGAATTTTGCCATTCCAGTTGTTAAGCTGAGCCTGATAAGCTCCAATTTCAGTTAAAATTCATCCTTAATAACTAAGAATTAGAAACAGGTAGAAATCAGAGTCTATTTTATCCGATTTTTTATATATTCCGAAAAAGCGAAATGAAAGAGAATCGAGTAGAGTTAAAAAATGGCATCTCGCATCTAAATCCTTCACAAAATTTACATAAAACAATACGACCTAACATTTCAAGACTCAAACTTTAGGATCAAAATCTTAGATTTCTGAGTGATAGCACATTTTCTCCGCGTTTAAAGCTGGTTGACGAGAAAATTTAATAGTGAGGTTGGTCATACAATCTATTACCACATACTCTATCAACTAGTAGATAGTTAGTTTAAAAATTACGCCTACGATATCACAGATGAAATTATGTCATCCGAGCATTTCATATGAAGATGATACTGAAAAGATGAGATAAGCCTTAAAATTAAAACCCGTTGATTCCAGAACTCAAATGTAGTAGGCTTCCCTGATCTCCTTACTCTCACTCCAGTTACCCTCTTTCTGAACTCGAAGTTTCTTTTTATAACTGCGTGCTAAGATGTAATGCTTATACCACCACAGTACGTCCGTCTCTTCTTCAGAAGGACTATTATCTACTGAACTAATGAAATGAAAATGACAGTATATTGTATTACATTATCTTTGTTAGCAGCCGGCAGCCTTCATTCTGTTTTTGGCCATACATTTTTGTCTGTCAGTTTGACTGCATGTAGTGTCTGGAAATTCGATCTATGCCTGCGCGTCCAGACTATGATTCATTGTCTGCACTGTAACAAAGAAATCTCTCTCTTCGCTTATCATAGTGACTAAGATGGCCAAATTGTGTTGGACTAATGCAAAGTCCATTTTCTAAAGCCAAATGTTTTACTTCCTGTGTTTCTTTTGGCTTTCGTAGTTTCTCTTTATCGATGAAGAGTTCTATCGTTAATTAAATACGCGAAAGATCAGGGGTTAAAAGCTACCTTAGATAGGTACTGAAACAACAAGGAACATGTGATTTTAGTTCTACGTTCAGTTTGAACATATTGTAGTTTTTTCTTTGGATGACAATTTAAAATCAAAGAAAACAAGTGGCTCATTAATAAAATATTATTCATTAATAAACTAAACGTCATTTAACCTATTTGCAAATGTAGTCACTTCTCACTTTGTTTAAATTAACTGAATTTTGAATCGCCATAGAATTTAGCTGCCTTCACAGTTGCCGTGTGTGTGTGTGTGTGTGTGTTAACGATCACAAACTTGTGACAACTTCAAGTACTACATTCGAGGTGATTTCTAACGACGTCACCCTACTTAAATCCCATTTCTGACGAAAATCTTGGGTGGCAACTTGGGAGGTCTACAGCATAAATATGTGGAATCATTTTATTTCTTGGTTGAAGATGCAAATATAGGTCATGAGAGTTGGTAATTTTATTTACTATTCTATTGAAAAATATGGTGAGACATTTTTCGCATTTAATTTCCTATCTAGCTTATTAAAAGAAATAAACCTCCTAAGTTTTTTAGAGATGCGCGGAGAAATCTTGACCTAGGTAAAGGGAAGGCATCTTACAGTCGCTCTGATGAAAAGCTCATATTTAACCTTTACTTCTGCTGATCAAAATTAATCATTGTGGCCATCCACCTCACTGAATTTGCATTGATGGACATCGATCTCGTGACCTCTGACTAGATAGACATCGACCATTGCACCATGCCTTTAGAAAGCATTTCAAATGTTCATCTGGAGTAGAAGAAAGCTCTTCTGATGTCCCTTTAAAGAGAGACCGGTAACTCTCTAAAGAACTGCATTTACTAATGCTATTAGTCATTTCAATTATTGGCTACCTAGAAATAGATCTAGATAAAATGATATTTGAATTATTGTTTCCCAGCAAGAATTTACAAGATTATGAATGTTTCATGGCCAGTTGTCTTCACCTTATACAGAATAAGTAACGAATCTTTTCCATATGGAATTAATAGTTATTATTGCTTGAAAGAAGGAAAAAAACGGGTCTTTTTTCCCAAAAGCTTTTTGCATGATAGCAATTAGACATGCGCCGAGGACATAAAGGCTAAGTTTTCAGACAGAGGAACATAAAGCAAATGCCTTCCTTTTTATATCCTTGGTTTATTTGCAAAATGCGTTTTAATTCTGAAGCATTCTATTCTAAACTATCGAAAGCTGGGGAAAATATAGTTTTTCTCAATCAATTTCGGTGCTTCTTTTCAATGGATTTGCTTAAATGCTTCCCAGACGTAGTAAGGTAGTGTTACCAACACTGAAGGTAGGTAAAGGAAAGTATCCTAGAGTCATACCTACGAGAGACTCACATTCTACCATCCGTCTTGTTGACTAGAATTAACCAGTGCGGTTGGCCATTCATATCACTGGATGAGATCCGGTGAAGGTCAATCTCATGACCTTCAGCTTAACAGATACGTCCGTTGTTCATTGCACCACAGAGCACGACAACACTATTAAAAATGGGCAAGAACTTACGGCTCGAAATTCTCTAATAGTCAGTATCTACTAGTAGGATTGATCGATGATATTTTAGTAAAAGAAGTCAGTGCTCTTAAGTATAGCCGGAAAGATTTTTCATTTAGATATTCCATAAAGTTTTGGAGTTGAGAATTATTATTATTAATGAAAAAAGAAGCCGAATATTCCTCAGTTATTTTGTTCATTTTAGTATTTAGAAACACGCGCCCTGCACATAACGACACTGCATTTTCAGAAACTGAAAAATAAAACGAAATGCATTTCCTCTTTTTATATCATCTAGTTCATTTGCAAAAAGTACTTTGCATTTTTTAACGCTTTCCCTTCTAATGCATCAAAGGCTAGGGGAAAGTCAACTTCCCTAAAAAAGTTTTCCGTCACTCCAACCAAGTAGAAATGCTTTAACTCTTTTATTATCATGATCATTGTGATTCTAGAATCTTAGCAA
The DNA here is from genome assembly GCA_900708905.1 of Hymenolepis diminuta. Taxonomy (NCBI): domain Eukaryota; kingdom Metazoa; phylum Platyhelminthes; class Cestoda; order Cyclophyllidea; family Hymenolepididae; genus Hymenolepis; species Hymenolepis diminuta. The sequence goes on from CAADRB010000004.1 coordinate 106,418, forward strand.
TGCGTACCAGAAATAAGCTCCTAGATTCAAAGAGGTACCAGCTTTTAACATTACCATTAGATTAGGAAGAGATACAAAGATTGTCATTAGTACAGCGGTCAACCGAAATGGTTAGACCTAATCGATACGGATGCCAGAATGCGACTTTCTCATCAGGCAGACTCCATGATCCTATTCTTCTGCTCAATACGAGTTTTGGAAAAGCTTCCCTTTAAATGGCTTGGAAATTATCATTGGTCTATGATAACTATGTCCGTGCCTAAGGTAAACTGTTATGAAAATTCATTTAACGCTTTTTTCTAATCTCTTATCTGCCGCATAAGGAATTTTACGTTGATTTAACTATGACTCATTCCTTTTCCATCAAGCTATTTATTTATTTGCCTAAGTTAACTTTATTGAACTATTCATATCCCATGACAGGGTAAAAACTTTACAACTTTTCATCATGGGGGGAACATCCAGACTCATAGGAAGGGGAAGTTCACTAAAAGGTAGTATATTCACATTTAAGGCAGAATATTCACTTAGTAGATATGTGAGTCGGAGAATCAGGAGAACCCTACTTTATCCGATTTCCAGGATCATCAGGTCAACTGTTTTTCTCACTTTGAAGTCATTTCGGACTTTTCCTTTCTTTTCACCGTCTTTTTCTCCCTTAAAAATTTGAATAACAAGCTTCCACGTAATTTCGTAACCATCTTCACATAATCCTTGTAGTTCCCATCTATTGCAGTTTGTCTTGATCGACCCGTCAGTATCTTCTCATCTTGCTTTCACTTCCGAAGAATCAATGACTCCGACAATCCATACATATAATATGGCTTTTATACACATCTTTCAGTTGTGGTTGATGTTCGATAAATGGGTGAATATGATCCTTCGCCTCGAATACCTGTTTATCATCCGTCTGAAATTGCCTTAACTAACTCTTTGTGTGTGCAGAAGCAGAGGCACTTTCTTTTAACAAATCCGATTCCAATAACATTTATTATTTTTTTCCTCTGCGAAGACCTGTCCATTGATCAAGTCTTCGTCTTTGTAATCGTGTGGCAAGATTTCTCAGAGGGATTTTTTCTGCAAGGCTTTTAACATCCATTTCTTTCCCGTTGTAAAATTCTAACATCATTCGTCGAATAGGGTTCTGAATAAAATCGAATCTATTATCATCCATCAACTCTGAATAAATGGATATGCATATAAATTAAGATGTATTCTTTTCTATCTGGCAATTGCTTGTCTTTCCAGTTAGAAGACTGATACTCTCTCTTCTAATAATTCATAAAAGTATCCTATAACTGTATCTCCTGCTGGTAGAGATTTGGAAGGGATGTATGGCAGTCTTCTCATAATATGCCGTTCTGATGATTAGGTATGCCCCGAAATCGTGGCATGTGAAGTGGAAGTTAGAGATATTCCCACTGTGCAAAAATTCCTGCATATGAAAGACCATCTTCTTAATCGTACACAAAAGGAAATGAGGAGGTTTAAAAAGTGGGAAGAAAGTGCCTTAAAAAAGCAGTCTTCCTCTATGGAAATCGGAAATTTGATCTAACACATCCAAAATGTAGAACTTGCAAAAAAGAATTCTGTTGAAATAGTGGCTTCTGTGCACTTTGTAGGAAATTAATCCCAAACAAAAAATGGAAATGCCGACGAAAGGGACTGAGAACCTCGGCGTTTTTTGGTTATTGTGTTCTACTGATTGTCTAAATGTCCGCTTGAAAGGCTACTCAAAATGCTAAACTGTTCTTTTTGCAATTAGGGAGATTGAGTGAGGAATACAGGTGTGTCTAAAGTGCAATGATTTTTCTCTCAAAATTAGGAGGTTATGGCCGTGTCTTCAAAATGTAGCCTGGTCTCAAATGCGGCCGTTATTTAATAGAATGTCTCCCTAGTCTAGACATAAATTATGTCTACATCTGTTGTAACCTCAGCCCCGACATCCTAATCCCAAATTCAGGACTATCTGCCCATCATGAATCATAAACTAGCATTTTGTAGCGCACGCAGACTGTGGGAAGGTTAAAAGGCGGTTTTCTTTAAGTGCAAGTTGGGCCCACATTGCTGAGCCTTTTATATCTATTATTGCTTAAACAGCCCCCGAGATTACAGTTTTCAAAAAATCATTATTATCAAGTAACCGAGTAATAAGCACTGAATATTAATTGGTAATCCAGTCGATGAATCAGGAAATTCGAATTTCGGAATGTGAAGAAGTAAACTACCCATTATATAGAAAGTTTCCACCTGATTCCAAAATTCAAATAAGGTCGGATTCTTTAATTTCGACACCTTTTCGATCGCCTTCTCTTTATCATTTACTGAATTCACTGTTAACCGATTTCAGTTGCTTTCTTACAATTAAAAAATGTTACATTTTTCCCTTGTAGGATGTTACGAGCCTAAATGCTTTGAACCTATCACAGCTAACCAGAAATGAAGAATTTTTCGAGTTCTTTTCTTTTATTGTAGGAGAGACTCAGTGCACAACTTCAATTGCGCATCTAGTGTGGAGTGACCCAATTACCGGACATACACAAACCGCGTGCACAGAATGCGTTGTGGTGCATGTGAAGCACCCAATTTGTGGCTCGAATTGACTGAATCGCCATGGTAATAAGACTTGAATAAGCCTTGTGCGGGCTAATATGGATTGTAGATTTTTTGCAAACAGGTGCGTATGTGTCTACACAACTGTGTCAGACGCAGCCAGTTGAGATTTATTAAATCTGACGTCTCATTATGAGGACTTGGAGACTTACCTACACCGGGAGGGGGGAGGGGGGGGGGAGGAAGCGAGAGTCTTTTATCTTGTAATGTTTTCTATTTACGTTCTTAATCTCTGACTGACTACCAAACTTAATTAATTCAGAAACATAAACTGGGACTTCAAAGCAAAAATTTAGAATATGTACAAACAGTTTAAGATTTGAATTTGAGAGAAAATATGGTGTATGCAATGTTGGGGTTTATACTTAAAAACTTTTGCTCAAAATGGAAATCACCTGACTGCCTTTTTCATAGAACTATTTAGAGTAGATTAGGATTTATCAAAATACCTCCTTTCAATAATCTCTTAGAACATACATACAATCATACAAACACAAGATGATTGAGAAGGAAGATTCTTTTATAAAAATCATGTGATTTAAATAATTAATTGGTTTATTTTCATAGGAAATGAAGATGAGAAGAACACTCTTAACTGAGGGTTTAATTTGAAATTCGAATTTTACATTCGTCTGCAGTTTTTAAACCCCTCGGAAATCCATTACAGAACTTGTGAAGTTGTATCGGCCTGAGCATATGTTTCTGCAATGATACATCGCCATTGTTGTCCTTGAGCAACAAGTTTCAAACTTATAGAATGCTGATAACTTGGCATGCTAACGGTGCTTTAGCGTCCTTTTGGGGAATTACTTTACATCTCCTTTAGTTTCGGTATTGGGAAAGACGAAGTCTTAACTGCAGTTCATTTTTGTGAGTTTGATGTTGTAAAAATCATTTTAATTCCAAATCGAAAATCATATTTATCTTTTTTAACTTAGCACTGACATGAATGATTATCTTGGCAAATTTTCTTCCTCTAACTATTATTATTATTGTCCATATCAAGGAGAATAATTGCCAATTTTCATTGTGGTAAAGCAATAGAAATTAGTGAACATGATAAAGGGGGGCATCGAAAAGACGTTTAAAGCAAGGCCAAGGTATCGAAAGAGTCCTGCTCCATTTGATTTCTGAATTTCGGGGTGTAAAGTATTCACATAACGGTAGTTCGTCACCTTGATTACCAAGCACATTCTTGTTTGAGATATTCAGTACTTATCGACTACTTGTTTACTTACAATGGTCAGTCTCATCACTTCAATTGTATTCATTTTTCTTCCGAAGGTTGAGGAAGTGGAATGATCTTGCATGACGTTAATCAGCTTACATGATCTTCATGTGATAACGATTTTTTTCTTTTGTAGTCAGTATAATTCATAGAGTGTATTTTTAATTTAACAAAAACTATTTTTTATGTTTGCCCTCGAGATAATCAATTCCCACAGTTTCACCAAGTCGCCCATCAGCCTTATCAGTTAGCAAACGTACTCCACTCCTCACAGCTTGACAGATATTCGAGACATAAACTATTATGAGTCCTGTGGCAGTTTGATTTTCAGACATCAACAATATGAAGACTACTTGTAGTGATTTATATTTAGCCTTCGTTGATTTAATAAAGTGCCTTGGAGCAGCTGTATTTCTTTCATACCTGGGTCTGAATCGACTGTAGCCTAGTGACATCTAGTGGCACCTAGACTTCTAGATTTCTAGAATTTCATCAGTATAGAAGAGATTTACTTTTCAAAACTAAGTTATTCACCCAAGTTGGTGTCAGAAAAGGCAGACTTATACCTGATCTTAATGGGTTTTTATTTAACATTCTTCTCTCTGGTCTTTCCTATTTAAACCTTCACTCAACTCTTTCAAGTAGATCATTAGAAAGAACCTTTAAATTCTTTCTACAGATAATTCCTTCTTCGCCTTTAAATAGAATAGATCACAACAAACCCAACTATGATTTGCCAACTGGTGTGATTCCTTTGTCCAGCAGATGGGTGGTACAAGAATTTTGTGAAAAAGGATGGTTCTGCAATGAAAATTTGTAATCCAGATTTCTCGAATGAAGAACATAATGATGAAAAGATAAGACAAATATGATCGAGGTTCAAACTGAAAAAACAGTTGACTTTACAATTTTGAAGCTCTGATGGAGTAGGATGCTCCTAGATGCTTTTGATGTCTTCCCATGATGAAGAGTTGTAAAGCTATTTGCCCAACTGTGGGACACTTCCGTTGGGTGCATTTTAGATTCAAAGTTAATAAAAGAACTATTGAATAAAATTCGCACTGCGTAAATTTTACTTCAATATTCATCTGAGAATTTTGCAGAAAGACGCGACAACTGATCATCATGTGGCTAAGGTAATTCATAAGGTCATAAGAGTAATCGCTTGTGTCCAGCTCTTAAGGCCGAATTTTGCTCTTCCCCATACGTTGTCCATGCGTATATAAGACAACCACTTGTGGAGTGAGAGTACTCCGGAGAGCGCTGAGCTGATCCGCTCAATTTTCTTATCATAAACTAAGTCAAACCTACCTCTCGCTTATAAAATCCCCTTTATTCAGGCAGCAGCAGTGATCTGATAGTAGTTGACCTGGACTTAATATTGACTCTAGATGGACCTAAATTAGACCTAATATCGACAGCAAAGCGAGTTTAAGAGTTCGATCAAATATAGTTTGAAATTCCTCTAAAAATTTTCTTAAGACTGACAGGATATCACAGCCTTTCTCAAAATGAGAAGATCAAGAGTCGAGATGTAATAGAATAACCATAATGGAACGAGGGAGGAAGGCAGAAGGGAGCAGGAGGAGGTATCGAGAACTGGTAGGGAGTTGGAAGCCAACAATACTGGGTGCGGAAAAGCATGGTTGCATGATAAGGTGAGAACTTCGTATTCTTTGTTCGTTGATGAAAATAGTCAACTGAAAATTAAAGCGCTCAAAGGCATAAATCAGTATGTGCACGCTACAGAACAGATATTTGAAGGTAACAAACACTGGTATAAAATCAATATCTGTTAGTGATAATGATATAACACAGAGAAGTTTATGAAGCTCAGCTCCACAATCGAAGAACTCAGTCGATTTGCTTGTGCTGGCAGAACTGTAAAAACATTCAAACTGTTGTCTACATTTAGGTAATGTATATTCATGTTCAATCAGTGGTTTCCACCAGAAAACTGAATTATTATTAGCCCTCCATCATTCCTTAATACATTGGGTTAATTACTTTTTAAAAGTTCATATTTTCAGAGGGTTTTCCATTTTTGTACATTTGTGCGTTTCAATTCCATTTACTCTTCTCATTTCATGTTCATAAATAGGTACTTAGTTTCGTTTAGGATGTTAAAACAAAAATATATCTTCTCTCTCTTTATTTTCATCTTTAAGGCGAACCGAAGTTATATATTTTATAAGGTAACGCAAAAATGACATGGAATGTACCTGCAACTTCAGAGGTCATGGTTTCGATCAATTTGAGTTATACAGATGGCTATCAACAAAACGGTGGAGATAATAGATAAAGAAGAGATATAGATAAAGATAAAGAATGGCTACTGTTGGAGACAGCCTGGTTTAAAAAGTGAACTCCTATATTTATCTTGGATCGCGAATATCTCTCGAACAAGACAACAATTAGTAAGACTCTAATCGATTTTAAAATGTCCAAAATTATCAATCAAAGTTACGGCATGTTCACAATAGTAATATGGGTGTCTGATAACAAAAAAACATAAATTTTACGATCTACAAGCAGATATCTCAATCAGAAGAAGGAAAACTCCAAATTCTCGATATAGCGAAAAATTCAAATAGTTCAACTCGATTTATGCACGGTAAAGTGTACTTCGTATTAGTTCGCTTAAACAATCTAAGCATTAATCATTATTTCTAATGAGAAGAAAGCATAAAATATTTTGTCAAGGAAGAATATTTAATAACTTTTCATAATTATATTTTCACCCTGACAACTCCCATTTGTAAGCTGCGCCTTTCTTATAGAACCCCTTCGTCGAGTTTGTTTGAAGTCCTCCTCTTGGTTCCATATTCCGTCTTGGCGACCATTCCTTGTTCAGGGCGTATTCTTCTTTCTGAAATCTGGTTTAGTCCGGCGCACTGTTTTCTTATGACCTTGTTTGCCACACAAGTGGCAAATATGACATTTGCACGGACAAAATCGGGCAAAAATGCAAATAATTACAAAGCCAGTATTCAGTTAGAGTTTTACGGAGAGCGGAAACAGTCCCGGACATAATTTCACTAGAAATTCGATTGAGATAATTGTGCTCACCAGACTTCTGATTCAAGCCACCGTCACACTTGGTACTCAATTTTCTCCATTCATTAGCAATACCCTCTGATGTGATGCTATCGATTTCTCGATCTTTCTGAGGATTTGACAACAGACAACAGTTTAAAAAGTTCACAAAGACCATTCAAAAACGGCAGACGTTTGGAATAATCCCTCGAAATGGCAGAAAAATCGCTAAGTTCAAAAACACTATTGATGCGGCTAGCTTAGGTCATCTATTCTTCATCATGCTCGGTAGCAAGAGAAATAATTCGGAGAGAATCAGGGCAGCTTCGTCGCAAATAAGATTCGAAATAGTCCTGGGCTGGATGAAACCCTTCAGTTTTCCTTTTCAGCCGTTTCTAATCTCCGTAACAACAGTCCAACTTTTACATTATCTGAGATATTAGGGTGATCGTTTCGAAAACATCCTCACACTTTTCAAACCAATTAACAAAAGTTTGATCTGCTTCTGGGTCATTGTCATTGGGTTATAAACTTGTAGAACTAGAGAATCCGCAGATGGTTTGAGTATGGAAATATTCGATTTTTCAGTTTCCGTGTTCATAAATTACAAAAACTGTCCTTGCAGCATGATAAAATTTCCTTGCAGTTTCTTCAACAATAATTTGTGACGTTCCTGCTTTTTCTCCAGGAAAAATTTATTCTTCTTCAGGATGAGAGAGTGTCCGAATTAGAGTTTCTAACTCAGGAGGTTCCATGATGCCGTCCCTCTACCAAGGAGAGTCGGGAAACATTTTTCTAAGCGGGAGTAGATAGGTATTATGTTTCACACTAGACTTTTGATTATTATTTTCATTAACTGGTTTTGCGTCTTTTTCATTATTTTTTTGTCTTCAGAATATTATTCGTGCCAGTTTTCTTTGCGTCCCTCACACCTATTCACATAATCTTTATTTAAAATACTCTAAAAAAATTTTTTATGCAATTGTGCGAATAATTCCTCTAAAATCTAAATATATTAATTTTGTTGTTTTTTTGTATAAATTTAATAAAAACGGAAATATTTTACAAACTCTATATGTAAAATTGTCAATAAAAACCTTGTTTATATCTAAGGTGTTCTACCTGGAGTCAACAGCACTCGGAGAAAAGCTGCCGGCACTAACATTGACTAGCTGTACATAAGGCCACACAATCAATAAATAAGCTTTGGAGGAAAACTCTAAATAGGTACGTCTATTTTGGGCCTTCCAAATTGTCATGTGATCCTATGTATATAAATCCATCCAATTGACAAGACCGTTTAATGGCGAGATGAAAAAAATACTCCAATAGATGTGTTTATTGGTAGTCTGCTTTGCTCTTTTCTCTATAACAAGGGGTCGTCTACCTCACGGTTTTAAGCTGTTTTAAAATATATTAAGATTCGTGTTTGTTCATATTAAGCGAAGTAGAATGAACTCTGTTTCCGACAGAATCAAAAGGCTGTTTTGAGATTATGAAATAGACACAATTTTCTAGATAGTACGGCAGGCCACAAAATGTAACCAATTTAATTTAATCAATAAACTTTGAACAACTCCAACCCGAGTTCACCCAGAAATCTAAGGGTGCTGAGTTTCAAATTTTAAACTTTGGAACCCTAGAAAATTATCCAGAATGCAGACAGCTTAATGAATTCAATACTCAAGGTAAACAGGACTCTTTGGGCACCTTGACTTTATTATCTTCTTCCACTCAACCCCTCTCCCTACGATTTTAGATATCATCCCATGTTTAAAATGGTAAAATTTTTTGCTTTGTCATGGGTGATCATAATAGTTATTAATGTAATACAATTATGCATACATTTTTTCCCGGTTGAAATAGCAATTTTGAAGAGTATCTCACATTGTACTACTTGCAAAGGATCCTATTAAAGTGCATCAATTGCAGACTATTGTGCTCTCTACTCTGTTCCTTATATTTTGTTTTTGGAATCCTCGACATCTCCCTCTATTGAGTTCCTTAACTATTTATATGCAATAATTTCATTTACATAAAGGTCGTATCGAAGGAACGAATTGAATAATGGAATAAATGGCTTTCACATTCTAGTATATTAGGGAGGGAGAGAGAGAATCTACGAGATTTAATTATTACCTCTTCCGTGTTTTGACATTCCTTTCCAGCTTTTGCTTACAATGTTCAATTCTGAAGGTCATATTCTTGGGAAAGAAAATTATCTCTAAATTTGGAATAATAATATGAAAACGCATATCCAAACTTCATTACAACTATAATAGTTGGACAAATGAATACTCAATAGATGGTTTAATAATTTTGCACTCCCTTGTAAACTTAAAATTATTAATTTAAGAATTCTTTAATAGGGATATTTCGTCTAACAGTATTGGCTCAATTTACTAAATTTTCCTTTTTTCAAAGCATCACGTTGTCTCGACCTAAAAAACTCAATGAGTTATGATGAAATAGGGGCTCATTTTTAAGTTGAAATAATGATAAAGTACTTAAAGTGAACTAGGAGGCAATAGATGTACATTTAATAAAGTTCTCCCTTTTACAGATATCTGATCACAGAAATCATGATAACAAATGCCATGGTATTAATATCTTTGACGTAATTAACTTTATAGAAATAATAATAATAACAGTGAAATAACATATTTCCACATCGTTTGGTAAGTTAATTTGAGAGTATCTGCAAAACACTTATCGAATTTTTTTGAAATACAGAAATGCAGAGTAATTTAAAATTAATAACAAAATCTTCCGACCTTGAATTTAACCCAATAACCTAACCTAGTTGGAAACCAGCTATTTTTGTGATAATTAGAGTCAACATCTATGTGCAAAAATACAAAAAATGGCTCAGCAAAGATGTTTCAATAACTTTTTACTATTATATAGAAGATAAAGTTATTTCAAAATATCAGCGTTTCAATCAGGATTTTCAAGTAAATAACCTCACGATCAATTTCATCTACATAGCCTTTGGATTTCAGTATCTAATGGTATCACGATCATATGGGCATGATGTGGGCACACGGGTTCTCAGAGAGAAGCAAATCCCTGTATCGAAAAAACTTGATCAGTAATCCGTTTTTTGTAAAAAACGCACACAACGTGAAGCTCTATTTGAAATTGAGCTTATAGAAGCATTCGATTCATATTATTTTCAGTTTATTAGTAGGAACAATAGTTTACAATATACTATTAGAGCAAGCGGCTGCTCAGCAAAGGGGAAATAGTTTCGGAGAATTGGTCCATGGGATTCGAGATAATTTCTCGGTACCTTATTAAACTATCTTTTGAAGGGACTTGGACTGGATCAGATGTCAACATTAAGGATGACAAAGTGATATGTGACGTTTCAACCACTCTTGTGTTTTATAAGACAAAACAACAGGAAATTTGGTACAGGATGACCACTGTCTTCCTTTCCGCTAACATTCGCATAAAGTGAGTAGCTTCGCATTTCACTTTTGTCAATCAGATTAACAGCAATAGAGACAAGAGTTGACATTATTAACGGTTTTAGCCATGACAGCCCAACCAGAGAAGGCTGATCGTAGAATTACGCCCTCGCAGTGCCATGACACGTGGAGCGCTAGCTCAGCAAATTCACCTGGAAAATCCCACGTTCAAGCCCCAACGAAGAAGACCCCGCCTTTAGGCGGCTATGAAATCTTCCCCCTTCTCTTACCTTAAAGCTTCTTTTAAGTAGTCAAAGGGGAGAACCAAAAAAGGAACTTACACAGAACCATCGCTTACAGCTCTTTAAGCCTATCGAAAATTCATAACGTGCGGATAATTTACATTTCCACTTCAGAATTTTTTTATATAAAGTACTTTTTAATTTCGCTAGTTTCTTCCTCTTTCTTTTCAACGACTTTTTTCTTTTTTTGATCAATCTATTTCTCATAGAGCTTCCAATGTGATTGATAACGTTAACAATTGACATTCTTATATCACTCAAAAGGAGTTTGCATATGCAATAATTTTTTCGTTTAATGTTGTTCTCGCCTATTCATTAATCATTAATATACTAACACTTATTTGCATACGCCTTAATCCATCGACAGAGTTTTCTAGATCAAGGACTTGAGTTTTATTCCATTTAACAAAGATTTTGATGGAGAGAAAGCTTAAATTTACTTAAGATGCAAAGCGTGTTCTCAAAGGAATTCATATTAAGCGGTAGAATGCAATAAGATTATTTGCGTGCAAATATTTACTGAAAAGAAAACAATCGTCCTTCGTTGGAGGAGAGCACACTGTGCTAGTAAGAATTCTGATAATAGTAGACTTGACGATCTCTTAAACTCTTCGAGAGCACTAATCTTAAGAATACGCTCTCACGGATTCTCGACTTGTGAAGAGCTCGTTCATTGGATTCCATCGAGAAATCTCGGATCAAGATTTAATTTCACCTTTAGCTTCTTATGAGAAGTTTCTATGATTATCTTATCCGAAAACTTCTTTTGAGCCAAAAGCTACCACCGATAATTAGGAAGGAATCTATCATAATAGCAAGGAAGTCTTTGGCTTGATCTGTCTATTAAATGTACAAGGGCCGGTAATGTAGATTCCTGTTTCTGAACGTGAAATTCGAAACTGTCGATTGCATGAGAAAATTCGCAGTAACAAGGGTAGCACTTAGGTACTACCGGCGGGATCACTGTTCCACTAGAGAAGTGGTAAAAAGGGCTTCAAGTGCTAAATATCTCGTTGATTTAAGTCTTATAAAGCACAAAACATCATCCCCAATATTGATATTAAATTTGATGGACCTGTTGAGAAAGCAGCAAAAAATTACGTTACATATCCTTCTGAGCAGAGCAGGGAAAAAGTCAAAATCTCGAACTCATTGGCCAGATCTCTCTCTACCTTTTCCCCAGATTGTAACCTTATTTCTATGCATCCAGTGGTCCTAAGAGCATAAAATAAATTAGCTTAAAAATAAAACGGATTTATTACTGTGCTACAAATGCAGTGTGCTCATCTGATTTCAAATCGCCTATTTCTTGATGCTTTAGACTTTACAAAAGGTAAAAGTGGTTAAAAATCTCATATTGGAATTTCATCCGCAGCAATGACGGTTTAAATTTTAAACTGATTTATTTTAGAGAACATTCGAGAACAAAAACATACGTTTATTAGGGAGCTTAACCGAATATTTTCGGTGCACTTGGAAGAAATTCGCAAGTTTCATCACTCACGAAGAGGATTATTGATTATTGGATTCCCACGTTCAAACCTGGATCAACTATGTGGAACATATCGCTGCAATAATAGGCTAACCAGGTAGCCAATCATTTATTACATATCCAAACACTTATAAAAAAATTTTTCCTTAATAAAAGGACCATTCGTTGGAGGTAAACGTCTTCTCCCTTCTTCATCCTGAGGATTAGGTAATGTGTAGCTTTAAAAGGGCGACTGAGCAGTTACAAAATTGTTGGCCAATGTTTAAGGAAAAACCCATATTTTATAAATCGATTCCATTTTCTAAGCTATACATACGATTATATGAAATGTATATCCCATGCAAGTTTTTTAAAAAATATTCATTCACCTTTTAAGTCTTTGAGTCTATATTTTGCACTCGAATAACGATTCAAGGGCACTGCTGACTGATATGATTTCATCAATTTGTAAGAAAATCAGAGACGAATTTTAATTTATATAATTACTGGTTAGATTTGAAATACAGTTGTAATGAACGAATAGTATTAGATTATTCCTACTTCAATATTATTGTTGGCTCTAGGTATATTCTAGAACAATAATAGTGAATTCAAAAAGATATATAATGACTTCCAAAAGTGTGGGATTATTGATAGTTGATTCCCCATAAAGATTCCCGGACGTTTAAATGTTCAGGAACGTGGAAAGTTATCGGCACATCATGAAGTTAGAAATTAGTTGTTTGAGTACATGGATGGTGATGAATATTTAAGGAAGTACTCAAACCAAAGCAAAGATCGGCAAGATCAGATATTTAATAATACATTCCCCTGGCGGTTCTCAAAATCATAGACGAATGCTTAAGTATAATTCAAAAGTCAAATAAAACCACAAGTTAATTGTGTTTTCCTCATATAGCATTATAGAAAGCTAATTAATAATTGTCTTATTCAATTTGGAAATAGGGAGTTACTTCTCAATCACTCCGTGTATATGACACAGTTCATTCCTTTAATTCAAGATACTTATCACTTAAATGCATAATCGAAATGTACTTTCCGAACGAAATATCCAAATATACGTGACCTACAATTGTATTACCAATTGAACAATTTAAGTAATATGACGGTGGCAAGTACTTCTGCAACTACGCATATGTTTAAATTTAAGATGTATCAAACTTCAAACCTGTGTCTTCCCCAACAATTCGCGATCCCAGATTACACCACATACATACAAACACAGAGATTCTTTTGAATATTTGAAATTCAAATAGAAGTAATACATACTAGATTCAACATACAAAGTTTGGTGCAATATTTACTGGAATTTCTGAGGGTCTGATGTTGCACCCTAAAGATCAAATTCTGGTTCTGAGATCAATGTGTAAACGTTATTTGGGCGGGGTTAAAGTACTTTTGGTAATTAAACGAAAAAGTACAAAAAATCCGTTTACCAACACAATGGAGAATTTGGACAACTGTTTTCAGTTGGGGAATTTCCTGGTTAAAATGCCTCAGAACTATCTAGCCTCTAATTTATCAGTTCTGACGGCAACTGAATATGAGAATCAGTAAAATACCACATTATGTTTGGGCAAATTTTTCTAGGTCCTGAGAAATAGACATAGGACGATTAAGAAGGAAATCGCTAATTTCAGAATTAAATAATTAACTGTTTATCACTTTTCATACATAAAGGACTGAAGAACACACACCATGTGTGATAACATTTGAAATTCGATTTGAGTGTAAGCATCCATCATTCCAGACTCTGAGATAGGAATTATAACCTATAATTTTAAAATGACAGTTCTTGACATCGACCTTTGCATTCGAACGACAGGTAATGATAATTTTGCCTGTCAGCTGTCCTGTATATCACGGAAAAAGTTGTTATGAAGGGACTAATCAAGGGGAATTATTAATGGGGAACCACCAAGTAAAGTACATTGGAATAGATAAATCGCATTTCGAGATTTTCTTTGTTTATTTTAAACCATGACTGATTCAATGCGTTAGAAACCAAAATTTAATTAAAAGCAAAAAAACATGCCATTTATCAGTTCCGCCCGACACAAAATATGGTACATTGATTTATTCCAATCAATTTCGTAATAATTAACAGTATATAAATCGGACACAGTATCAAAAAATTAAAAAAGTACAAGAATTTACTATATTCCAGAATAACCCACATGAACACGGTACTAAACATATATATGATTAGCCATTTTTGTACGAAAAATTGTTAGCGTGCTGGTGGCAAACGAATTTGGAACCAGAGGTCACGTGTTCGGTGCCCATCGGTTCACATCCAGCCAAAAGCACTGATTAAATACGACTGATAAAGAAGTAGGCGTTGCAGAAATCGAGTTTCCTTCGAGGGGAGCCTCATGATGTTACTTTTCTTCCCAAGGTAGGTGATGAAAAGAGCTTTTCTGAATTTGGAAGTTAGTTACGACTAATTCTAACTGGTGAGAGATAATGCCTTAAAACCGATTCACAAATGGGTGAATTAAAGTTGAATTATCTAACATGTCTAACATGCACTTTTTCGTTGAGTTCTTTTGATAAACTCTCTTTAGTCGTCCACTCACGTACCCTCCAGTATTTGCAAAGAGAAGCATATCTTTTGTCTTCTCTCTTCAAAAACTCCCATTAATCTGTATGAGTGGTCGTCTCATGCTAGCGATAATCGACTTCGCATCTTATTCGTAGTCTTCTCTTAATGATTAGGACACTCAGTGAGAAAGAGAGTAGTCATTATTTATCCAAGCTACAGCCCAGCTAACTAGCTAGTTAGTGTTGCTTGTAGAAAAGAGGAAATGGCCGGATGGTGGTTGAGTGGTTTCTAGACAAGTTACTCATTACTTCTTCGGGCTTTAATTGACCCACTTAATAGACACTCAACAAACGCGATGATGAGAAAAAGCGCATCGTTCCTGAATTCGGAGCAGTCTTTCTCTCTCATGTCTGCAAATCTCAAACCAGACACCATACGCAGCACATTAAAATCAAAATCATCTCCACGTGGTGTAGTGTTGTGAATCAAGGAAGTTGACAGATTATTTCGACAGATATCACTCCAATATCGAATCAACTCCCATTTAAATTAGCTTACATTAGTTCAGTTAGTCTTTGTTATCTTTCCCTAGTATTTGAGCTTCATTCTCTTCTGCCTAACTGCTTTTCAGTTTATGAGTTAGATAGGCAACTTCTTCTTTCTGTCTTTTTCTATTCCTCCTCATGTCGTACTAATGCTAATAGAGGAGCGCTATCTTAGCAAGATTTCTCTGTCCAGTGTTTGTGATCACTAAGCGGTAGCATTTTAGCTAATTGTAGAGGAACTATCCTATCATCCTCAAATCACATGATCCATTATTGTTATTGCCAGCGGCAGCGGACTTTGTTATTGGGAAACCGGTATTCCGTAATCCATTTATTTATCAGCTTTAACCAATGTTGTTAGTCATTCTATCACAATTTTGCCCTGAGAGGTCTTGACCTCTGATTAAATTCAGCAAACTTGAAAGTTGACCGCAATACCACAATCAGGTAACATTACTTCAATAATTATTTAGTCACAAATATTGTTAAAAAATTTATAAAGATGGCATGGGTGACCAACCACGCTGGTTACGTCCTGTCAATAAGAGATACAGTGGAATGTGAGTTTCTCTTCAGAGCAGCTCCCTTATACCTCTCAATCCAAGTCAAGTGTTGGTGATACTTTTTCTAAAAAGGCTTGGAAATTTTTGTAAAAAAGAACATCAATCATTAGAGCACAGCTCCCACAAAACGACAACCATTTAAATAAGTCACAAAAATCCCTACTCGAAAGGCCAAAAATCCATCCTTTCAATTGTGGCGTAGCGGTCAACATACACGACTGCCAAGTCAAGTGTTGCGGATTCAATTTCCATCAGCTGACATTCAACGAACGAAGTAATTAACCGCACTAGAAAATATGTTGGATGTAATAATTCCACCCAAGATTGAAGTTGTGGTAAACGCTGTCCTTCAGTGAACTTGGGAAGTATAAACAGATCATTCATTCGAAAAAAGGTCTAGTAATTAAATTCAATTATTAAAAAATCTACTCCCGAAAAACTATGCCATCTGTCACTTGTGTATTCCATAATGTTTCTTGTCATCGATGTGGCTGCACTTTCTTTGTAAAACACTAGGACGATGGGAAAAATATTCTGATCATGCTCTTTTCCTATTTTATCTGCCAACTTGTTTCTATTTTTTATGCCTAAACATGATAACTGAGGTTCCTACTGGTGAAATTGTTTCTTTGTATTTGAGTTGGAGTTTATTAGTGAATAGTAGTGAAATCTGCTCTAGCTAGTGTCAACCAGCTGCATTCAGCTATTCAAAATGACGAATTTATAGGGGTAACATGATCAACCATGGAATTAAATCAACCCGTCATTAAGCACCGAATATCCCGGAAAAGAATTCATCCAGAAAACTGGCGGATCAATCAGTAATTTTACTTTTGAAGCATTCGGACATGATACAATAAACGTCTCATCCCATCCAGAAGTCAAACAGAGCGAGTACAATTTCACTTGGAACCCGTTTCATCCCCAATGAAATGCTTCGCATTAACATGTATAAAAACCTCTCATTATAACGAATAATAATATTTGTGGATTCTAATTACTTGTAAATTATCGCTTAGACACTTTTTAAATTTTAGAATTAACGGATACTCATTTCAGTAACCTCATTCCATCAAAATAGCGGATATTAAAGTAACGCTCTTTCATCGTTTTTCTTGGATAGCTTTCATTTTGAAAATTTATGCCTTTAGTGCTAATCTAGGGCGAATTCAAAAGCTGTTAACAAAGAAACATTTTATATTAAAATATAAAATGAAAAATTTTAATATTAAATATATTTTGACGCTCGATTAATTCATTTTTTACCAATGGCCTTTTATTTATGGCCTTGATTAATTAAGAAGGCTGAAATTTAAAGTTAATTTCTTGGGTTTCTTTTGTGATGAATGTCTATCTTTTAGATAGAGATAATTAAGTACGTTTAGATAGGTTAGAACCTAGCGACTGGTTGACACTTGAGGTGGAGATTGAGGAATTCATTACCAAAGTATCGCATTCATTTCAATTTTCTAACTTTTCATTTCAAAATTCCATTCTAATTTATTTGAAATCAGAAGAATCCTGATTTGATATGAGCTATTTTTTTATTATTACCCAAATAAAGACAAAAAATAGCCATTTTTAACTGTGGGAGAGCAAGTGAAATGGTCTAATGGTAAGTTCAATAAATGATAAAGGGAATAGGATCGAAAGATGTTGGCAGTAAGTCAAGTTATCAAAGAGCCTTGCTTCACGTGATATTTGGATCCGCTTTATGTAATATTTACTAAAGGATAGTTCACGTTCTAAAATCGACTTTCATGATTCGTCACCTGGATTACCGATCGAATTCTTGTCAGCAATATCAAATACATATTGGCTGGTTGGTTGAGTTTTGTTAGGTGGTCTCATCGCCTCAATTCATTTGAGAAAGCAGAGTGATCCTAATGTCATTAAGCGGCTTAACATAGCAAAGCTGACATATTGTGAGCTAAGATTCTTGATAATTGACGGCCAACTTAATTTCCCCAATTTTGGACACTTTAATTAATCTACAATATTTACATCTTGCTACTTGAGAAAGCTGTCTTCTTTCACTGTAGACCAATCAAGGAACCCAAATATCCTTTAATTTGAGTCCATTAATACAAATGAATAAATTTAGATGGACTCCCCATGCAAAGGTAAATGTGACCATCTTTACAAACATCTGTCACAAGCCTTATCTGATTCTCTTTGAACTTCAATTGATGTCTATGAAGAAACTGTCCAAAGAATGGGAACAAAGTCCAGTATTAAAAAGCTTTGAGCCATATTCAGACCTGTTCCCATGTTTCAGCAGCTAATATTCATGAGACAACTATTAAAGTGTAACCCTCTACTATTAGAAGTCGTATAAATTAATCGCAAAACTGTTTTTATATGAAGATATGCTATAATAAGGACACAATTAACATCAAGTTATATCTGAAAATCGATCTGTACGTAGTAATTTATCACCGCCATTGCGCACGAAAACTCGGTTAACACGCGTTTTAGTGTACGGACAGCTCTGGACGCCTTTGAAAATATAAAGTTCTGGTGATCTTTATAGAGTGTTGCTTGTTAATTTGCTCATTTTAGTTTGTTTATTAAAAGTAGTACTGTTTCATCTTCATATTCCTTTAGTTTATGTTGAATTTTTTAACTAATATATTTCCCCAATTTATTATTTGGAAATACTGTGCACTCTTCGACTGAAAGGCATTCATTTGAGCTCCGTAACATTTAATACAATTGGTATTTAAGCTCCTGCCTATCACTTTTTCACCTCTTTCATTCTTTTAATGAGGCCCTTATTAGAAAGGTTATCAATTTAGATAAATTCAAAGACTATTATGTAAAGTCAGAAGAATAAGATTTTTCTATTTTTTCACTTTCTGGTCGGTGTTTTTGTCTGGTTGGCTTCTCTTTTTTCTCTTATTTGAATATTTTTGAGCAAGTCTTGACTGCTTAATTCAAATTACAAAATATTGAAATGTGCTATTTTTTTAAAAATGGCTGATAGAGGCACCACATTTCTAAATAATATTAAATCATTTTAACTAAATTCACCTTGGGTGCTGGCGTAATTGGAATTTGTATCACTTCAGGTAACATATTCGACGCGCCCCAACGGCGTACGCAAATTGACAGTATTATCTTCTAATGAGTAACAAAAGGGATACGCGTTTCCCAACTTTATAGTCTAAATGAGGACTAGAAGACACTGCCCTTCAGTGGACCTTGTATTTTTAGGAATTTCATACCCGTAATTATCATTTCGATTGCCTGCGATTTTGGACCTGTAAGCCATCAAGTACGCTTCTAGAGTAGGATTGAAAGAGGGTTGAGCTAGCAGGCTAGCCGTTCAATACGACGTCGTCTGCCGACACTTACACCAAGCAGACCAACTTGGGAAGCTAGCTTGCCGAGATATAATCATCTTTAGATCTGGTGTTGTGGGGATGGGAAGTGGCCATTGTAGTAATAAGGTCGCTTCCCTCACTTCTGTATCTTTTAATGCTTCTTGATCCACCTTTCTAATTTTTCCATACTCCTATAAGTCTTTACGTTCTTCCACTCTATGTTGCGTAGATTTGGGATTAATGAAGTTTAAAAGATAGGATAATTTCGCCATTCTGTGAAGTTATTAATTGTCGCAAGTTAGATACGAACATTAATTTCTACAACTCTGCACATCAAGCTATTATCCATCCTTTTTTGTTAATTTAAGGTGGCTTTTATTAAAAAGAATATTGATCCAGGGATAAATCAAAAGCTATAGGAAAAAATCAAAAGAATATTCTAGAAGTTGTTCACTTTATGACTGGTGTTTCTGTATAATTCTCTTGACTGCCAGTAAGTATCATTCTCCTCTTTTTGGGCATATTTCTGCTTAAATTGAAAGCTTTAAAGCTCAGAATCAGCAGAATAGTAAAACATAAACTAAATACAAAAAATACTTCTTCATAGTTAGCGAAGTATTTTTGTCAGTTGAATTCTCAAAAGGTTTCTATAGCAATGCTTTTATCGATTTCCGTTTTGAATGAAATAATTTACTTTGTTGAAAGTGTACTTGTAATCGTTCGGGAAAGGACTTTATTTTAATATTGATTGAGAATATTTGAATTCAGTGAAACTTTAATTGAACAAATGCATTAACATGGCTCGATCATTTAAGGAGGCAAAAGATGTTGGATCAAGGATACATTGAATTGAGTGAGTGGTGCCAACTACTGCCCGAACGCACTTATCTTACAACGTTCTCGTTGGATACAAGAAGAAATTGGCCATGAAATCACCCTCCTTATTTTTTTGCCATGTTGGAATCGTACTTTCATATAATTATTCCACAATCAAGACAGTTCAGAGTTCTCTCTTCACTCTTAAAATTTGCAACCTATGCATCCTTTTATCCAATTTCTATATTCGATACCATTTTTAAGTAAGTCGACTTATTAACACTATAAAAGATAAATTAAGCTTTATTAAAAAGCTAAATAGACAATTGAATTAACTATTGTTTGAGTATTACCTCTGCAATAAGGTTGCCAATGGAAATAACAAAGAACGGTTTAAGTGACACATTTGTGAATCTTACTTATATAATAGTCAATCTGTTATATTGAAGACAGGATGGACATGACTATCTAGACATTTAAACATGTTCAGTCATAGACGTAGCCCTTCTTTGCTACCAAACAAATTTGAACCGGTTTGAACTCAGTCACCTTCAAAACTAAGCACTAACCGACCTCAGCCCTACCAGATATCACAAACAAGAAAAGTCTTATTGACAATCTCTATCCAAAATTTCCATTTTGCTTTCAGCTCATTTTATTAAATGTACTGTAGAAAAGTATACATCTCCCTGTTTAACTCCTATTTAGAAGAAGAAACTTTTTATTAGCATCAGGTCAACTGGACTGAATAAATAACTTTCTCTAAACTTTTGCACTCTACCATGTTGACTCATCATTCTGGGATCTTCTGATTGTTAAATTATATCTCTTATTGCTTATCGGCGTTCGGAGAACGGAAATTCAGTCAACTTCCACATCGTACTTTAATCCGCCCTGTTTATCCTTTTCCTTCAAATTCCCAATTCGTTTGTCTTCTTCCTCCTTTTTACCTCCTTCAATTCCTCTCCCATTCCTCTACATTTCTCCAATACGTTTTTGGCTCCACTCAACTCTTGGTTTTCTGATTTGGAAAAGATTGACTAACATTAGTTTTGAAAGTGAATAGTTCTATCCCTAAATCAATTGAACTTTTAAATAAGATTTACTATATAAATTATTACTACTACAAACTCCTTTTCTCCTATTTAATATCCTGACACAATGTAGAATTAGAAAATAAATCACCTTGGTAAGGAATCTCAAGTGGTTTCCCTATTATTGGGAGAAGTATATCTAAGACAAGCCTGACTAAGAGGATTTGGATAAATCAATCAAATGACGGCTTCGGCTTCCGGCCAATGTATCCAGCTGTCACCAGCCATATCCACCCATATGCGAATTCTCTCATTTTTTGATTGATGTCTATGGCTCACAATTGGACCACCCTATGGATGGGAATAAGAGTAAACTCAAGTGAACTGAGTCATGGTAAGCCTAATCCTTTCTTGGATAGGCTTGGATAGGCCCTGTATTATATTTTTGAGATTGTTTTCAGCCAGAAATGCGAATTCATAAGTGAGCTGAGATAGCTTTTATATTATGCGTGACCACCAAACTCCAGGACGCCGAGACTGATAGTAGATAATGAAGGCGATCCGGAATGAGGAATCTGGCCACTTAGCTACTTATTTACAAGGATAGAGGTTATAGAGAACTGTGAATTAGGGAAGAATGTCAATGGATGTTTGGAAACAATGTTGATACAAACAATCTAATTGATGTTGATAGCGCTATATGCGTCTATTATTCTATCATTACCCCTCAATATTATGATATATTCTTAATGAGAAAGAGCATGAAGCACTTATGGTTTGAATATTCCCTAATATAAGCCCAGTAAGCATAACTATAACTTCCAATAAAAATTAAATGGAGTTCACATTGAGTGAACTTTAGTCAGTTCTGCCATGCGTAGATCTTGTAAGCTGTTTAACATCATGTAAGATCATTCTGCTTTCTCGGTCATTGGGAGAAAAAGATGAACTGAAGTGATAAAACCAACCAATAAGCATTGAACATTGTGGACGAGCTTTCACTCAGTAACCAAGAGGGCGAATTATGAAAGGCAAAATTCTTGAACGCGGACTACCCACTAAAGGGGTACTGTACAACCGAAATGTAAAATCTAAGGTGAAGTAAGGCTGTTTTGGTTATCTGACTTACTTTTCTAAATCTCTTCGATTTCCTCCCCTCTTTCTCCTACTGAACTCTACTGTTTCGCGATTTCAGTTATTTCTCATAATGAAATATTGACTTGAGTTAGAATAAAATAAATGATAACGAAATATAAACGGTAGGGGACAATCAAGGTCACTTATTTCTAATGACATTTTATAATGGAGTTTAATGGTGTCCTGTTGCCTTAACATCTGTACTTTTTCAAATTAATTGCATTCATTCAGTATGGCATTTATAAAAAATTAAATTGAATATCGTAGCAAGTATTGGAATTAGAAAATTCCAAAGCAATTACATAAAGGCAGACACAAAGAAGCTATAAAAAAAGTTGTCTAGAAATCACTTCCCCCTTTCCCTTTTTGACTGATGTTCCTGTCTGGTTCTCTCAATGGCGGTAGAGTTTGAAGCAATGTACCACTTTGTAGAAAATACTAACTCTAGGTTTTTATACACTTTAATCTCATCAGTCTGCAGATTTTATGGAAGGTAGTCTGTATTCACTCGCATTTTTCACAAATTCTACTTCATTTAGAAACAGAAGAAGGTGCTGATTTACAACTGCCCGAATTCAACAGATTGGAAAGCTATCCCGCTCACCTATACGTCACTTCCAATTTCTTCAATTTATATTTTAAAATGAAAGTTAAGTCAAATTGATGGAGCCTTCATTCCACCTTAGCTTCTCTGTTAGTCTCAACTGGAATGAGCGCATTCATGTCAGCATAATTCGCGACTAGATTCCCGGTAACTCTCCAGCTGTAAATTTATTATGAGTTCCATTATTTTTTTCCAAGAGATTGGTCATTATTCCTTCAGTAGAGTAAAGAATTAAGGCCTTCAGTACATGCAGTATGATTAGGAGAAAATTTCTTTTCCTCTTTTAAATAAGGAGTATTTTTATATTTCAAACATATAAGCGGGTTGATCAGTACGATTATTTGACCCTCCTTCTACTTCTGTAGTTGAAAATATTTGTGGGCAAACTAGCATTTAAGAGAAAATATAAAATATACCCTAATGTTAGTTAATGTAATGTTATAGTTTCAATTATCTCGGATGCAAATAGGAGTATTTGAAAAAGAATAGAAATCTAGAGCTAAACACCATACAAAGCGTATTGAATAAAGAAAGGTATTAACAGTATTGTTCAAAAGTATACATTAAACGGGGAGTGGGAACAGAGTTTCATGCTCTTTCTGTACCCCGATGAGCATGGCATGACAGTTTTTTACGAGAGAATGGAATGGAGTCATTGTGTGGCCAATTAGAGTGCCAACGAGCCACAAGAATGGCGAGAAATGGAGAATAAGAATAGGAATGACGCAAACGGAGCGAAATCACATGAGAAATAAGGTTGAAATGAATGAGACGCTAAGATGCGGAAAGGGCTTTAACTCGCTACCTTTACTCAATGAATGAACCAAAGAGCTGAGTTCAGAGTTAGTCACATATTGCCTTATGGGATGATAGTGCAGTTCTTCCACTCATTCTCTTTCATAATTTTTTCTCTTTTAGTATAGATAGATGCCAAAAGAAAAAGGAGAAAGAAGTGTAATCAACGTGAAAAAGAGAGAGTAATTCGGAAAAATGTCACTTTTAGAGTATGAGGTACTCATAAGATGTTAGGCTGGATTATTTAAGGCGCTGAAATTATCTTGACCAGGGTGATCAGTAACTAGTCAAAATACCACTTAATCATGCGTACGTATTTGTCACTTTCTGTTGTTACCTAATGTTGTCAATCAATTTGCATTTAACAATGACTGCGTTAGGGAAATATCGGAATTATCAGTTTTTATTTTAACATTTTATTGATATCGGAAAGTGAAGTAATTCCACTCTCAGAGTATCAGTAAATTTCAACTCAACGCGTTAATGGGCGTTTTGGATGAATTTAACAGTTCGAAATTTACCTAAAGGTCTATATTCGAGAGAGAGAGAGAGAGTAAGGAATGTAAGTACCCCGATAAAACGCCATATCTCAGAAGGGAACGAAATGATATATATGTACATATAATAATTGGTTGGAAATAGTAGTTCAGGGGAATTATTAAATATTTTTAGACCGTGTCCTCTGAGAGGTATTCAAGTAGACCTTTAATTACTCTAATATCATAGTTCTATATTTTAGTTCCCACAAAAGTGCGGTATTTGTTCAAAGAGACCAAATTTGATCAATTTAGAGCAAATAAACCTGCTGAAAGTGGTTAATGTGCACTAGATTTTTGTTCTTTGATACATATTTAGTGAAATAAACGACTAAGGGCACTGATTTTGGTCAAGAAGAGGGTGATAAAATGCAAGTATCTCATAAAAGATACTCCAGGATTTCTTTCTTCTACTCAAATGACCTCTCTTGATGGGCTTTGGAATATGTATTTATATTATTTCCCTGGCTACTTTGATACCAGGGAAAAGGCTTGTGGCTCGAGATGATCGGCTCCATATTGATAAATGTACTAATTCATAATAGGAAACACGGTTAGCTTCCGGATTAACCATTGACTTCATCGATAATTGCGTCAGTGGTGGTCTTACGGATTCAACACTCATTAAGCCACTGCAAGGTGAGTGAGGCCTATTTTTCGTCTGATTCTTGTTTCTAACCCGTTTATTGACCAGCTCTTCAACTCAACTAGCCAATCAGTAATCCATATAACTAGAAGCTGGAAACCCCATCCCAGATCTAATGTCTGAATCCTTCCTGTCCTTACTATTGATAACGTTAACTTTCATCGGTTGATCAACAAAAGAAAATGCTCATAGTGCGCACATACTAACTTATACCACAAAGTGTCCCAATTTTTAGTTAATGATTTTATTGTTTGCTCATTAACGGATGAAGGACAAGAAAATTTTCAACTTCCTTATCGTGCCTCAATAAACCCCCTTTATTACGTCCCGGATTTCACTCGCTCGGTGCTGAGGCTTTTCTCCCTCTCTTCTAATTTCCAATTCCTATTCCTTCTCTCCACCCTCATAAAATTCCATCTGGGCCTATTTAATTGGTCTTCCCATTTTGAAAAGACTATTGTACCCTATTCGCCTTTCGTTTGTAAGTTATTTAATTCTAATTTGGTATAGCTCTTAAAGTAGTTTTACTGTCCTGATTAGTGCGACTTTGTACTCTTCTCTGGATGTTCAAAAGGGTTGAAGTTATCATGTCGCAAGGCACCAACTGCTCCTCCTATGCACCGGTTAAGTTTACGCTTCTAGGAGTCACCCCATCTTGGGCAAGGTGCATGACAGAAATGCCGGAAATGTTGACAAATTTGGGAATGTGTTGCCACAACACTTCAAACGAATTTGCTGACGGTGACGGTGGTTGCAACGGCGGCGGCTTGCCCTTTGTTCTCTCTCTATTTCTCCCCCCTCTCTTTCTGAGACAATCAAAGTACGCACGCGAGCTCGCATATGTAATGAGCAAACAACACACACGGAAGTCGAAAGAGAAAAATTGATTTGACACACTCTCTTTAAGGCATACTATACATCACGGCTTTGGGTTTTCTTAATGCGTGGCTTTTGTTGGTTTGCAAAGTAAAAACGTGACTTAATTTTTTTCAATCTATCACTGTTAAAGGAGTTATTTAGATAGAGAATGAACCTTTAGTGATCATTACACCAATACAAACCTATCTCAATTTAATTTATGGCGAATTTCATTCTCACATCAACTTTGTCATAGTTATAAGTACGTTAATTTATAGTTGTCAAATCGGTGCGATATCAGCTAGCCTCCATAATAATAACCAACTTTTGAGATGAGACGAAAGAAGCACGTTCTATTTGGAACAATTTTCAACAATCTGTTGCACTATCTATACAACTTGCGTAGCGGTAGGAAAATTGAAAATATTCCCTTCTTCTGATATGAATATATTGTTAGTTGAAGGTATGTACCAGTATGTCAACAAATCTCCTTTTCCAAGATAAGGGGTTATTAAGATAGTTATATCAGAAGAACTTCGATTGCTGGACAGTCAACTCAACTCAACTTAAACTTACGGTTATGCAGTCTCTGTGATCATTCTCTCTCCTGCTCTCTCATCACTAATGATATTCCTTGCTTTCCCAGTTCCCCTCATCCATATTGTACTTGTTTTAAATAAATCTTTCGTATATTTTTCTTATTCTTTTTGGGAGGGGTGGTTGTTTGCATGTTAACCTTTAGGATGACTGAACAGCCATAGAATTTCGAATCTATTTGTCAATATGTTAGATAATAAATTTTGATGGTTTCGATTTACAAAACAAGCTTATCTGGCTAAAAGACTTAATATATATGGAATGGTTCACAAAGCACCATATGATGCCACCAGTAATCACATAAAGTACAATGTGGACCAGCTTTACGTAACTAGTATCCCTGCAAATTTTCGAATGCGGCCATAAAATCTAATATTTTTGTTCCGAAAATTTTGCTTTTGTGAGGGGTCGGTATTTATTTATAATTGACTATCAACAAAGATGGACTGAATTATTCTGGCTTTATGGACATATTTTCGGGAAAACATGAGAAATATTTATTTTTTAGGAGCTTTGGAGTTTTCTACCTATTACCCACGATTTGGGTACTTAGTAAAATCAATCATTAGCTTACATCAAAAATTTTCTAAAGATTTTAATGGTTGTCTCAGCATGTTTGGGGTTGAGAATGGTACGCTGAAAATGACGGTTTAATCGTCCTTTCGATTTTTGTGATTTGTAGCATTCAGGAAAAGGACAGCAGATTACTGCTATTGCAGCACAGTAGTGTTTCTTACAATGAAAGAGCATTGCCATCCTTTCTGCGATTACTCCCATTCAATCGATATAATTATCATGGTACCATTAGAAACTCTGGGACTAGGTTTCACAGTTTGGGAAAGTAGAATGAAATTCAGCAGAGTTTTCGGCCTTAATATACTATTTTTATCGGACTTTCTTCATATTCGGCTTATGTTTCCTTCTTATTTCTCATCGATATCAAGAGACCCGAATTAATAGTTATTGTAAGAAAGCCGGCTAGATATTTCAAATACAAAGGGAATCTTGACTGTGGTATTACAAAGAGGATTTCGCCAAGCAGGTTTTTCACATTTCCTAAGTTTTCTCACAGATTTGGATTTTTTCTTCCCTTCCAATGGTATCTTTCATTTCCACTCTTCCAAGTGATTATCTGTTCGAGATTTGATCTCACGTAGTGTGTCACTATCCGTACTTCCGTACTTGCATCGTTGATTAAGCTCACGTATATATATCACCCAGCTTTTCTACTGAGACCGATTATGCATAATGGTTTAACCAACGTTTAGCAGTGAGAGCAGATATTCTAATCAGTTGAGGTTAGCCGGTTGAGTTCTAATTTACGTCAGTTATAAACCCTATAATTAATTTCCCCACTATTATTAAGGCCTTATTATCCTGGTAATCCTCCCAGCACATATTTTATGGCTCACTATTACGTTAGAGAGTAATTTAAATATGTTCTATTAGCCTGATCATAATGTCTAGCCACCGCGCAGAATTATTTGCAATCTATTTATTACTGCCACGCCGTCAGGTATTCAGCCATGGTCCCCCACTGAGATCCGCATATTATTTCTTCAGAAATTAGGACTAAATGGAGGCTGGGATTTCCTAAAGAGGAAAACTATATTACATTTTATAATGAGGTCTATTATATTAAAATCGTGTAAACTGGCATCATGAATCTTAGTGGCAAATTGACTGTTAAAAACGAATTGGAATGATATAGTTAATCATGCAAGTAAATCAATTGGATGTCGTGGACATGATCTCCCTCTCAGAAAACAAATGTAGATCTTTGACTCCATTAAGCAAAACGTGTACAACCCGAAGTAAGATTCCTTTGATTCCCTGATTTTACGTTCAAGTTTTACTTGATCCCTTGGCCCTTCATCCCTTTGTGAAATATTTTACTCGTCCTCACGATTAAAAATTTGATTTCTGCTTTGCCGTGAGTAATAATAATGTAGAGAAAACAAGAAGTTCCACCTCATTGTAGAACTATGGTCATTAAAGACGCTATTACACTTTACAAACACAACGAACTTCAGTGACTTTGAATATCCTATCACACACTCCAAATCTAATAAAAGACAAGGATGCTTAAATCTCAATTTATCAAGATGCCAATGACAATCCTAATATATTGAGAGAGAAACCAGTCTTCCTTCAGGAGGTTTTTCATAAGAAACGTATTCAATTCTGAGAGAAATAGGTGAATAACCAAAAAATGGCAAAACTTGTTCTTCAATCTGAGTTGGATAAAAGGCAAGGAAAAATCCCCTAATAATAACTCCCCAGCCCATTTAGAAATGTGTTTTTAACACTCAGCTCGGGTAGAGGGAAAAAATCCTGAAACCTTCCTAATGAAAAATTAAAAACCTACCAGCCCCTCTTTATTCAGACTTAACTAGTGCAGTTGAACATTCCACTCACTGAGCTCGTACTAACGGGCATCGAATCTGGGGCTTCTGACCTCACCAGCAAGCAAATCAACATTTGCGCTACCGGCTCACAGAGAACAGCATTTTTCATTGATCATTTTCTCCTCCGCTTTCGCTCAAACCTGCTTCGGCACTTTCTAACTAGAATAATGTCACCTAAATTTTAATAAATGGACAGTTGTGTTTGGTTCAGAACATGGAAACTGTCAATTCTCTCCCCTCCCAACCTCAACTTGACTTCTGATCATTCAGTAATTAATGCAACTATTTTATATAACTGCGTCGCCACTGATATAATGGTGCATAGCCATTTATAAAATCAAGGCTCTTCACTGAGATTACGCCATGACCAAAATTAATTAGACCCAGAAGGTAGACCTTATTTTAAACGGCAAGTCTTTTATTAAGAAAGTAGATTTGCTTGTGCTTAATAGAATTCGTGATAAATAATTGACTGCCTGGTTAGCCAATGAATGCACTCTCAGGCATGAGTGTAGAAGTCTAATAAACAGCAACTTCGTCTATGTATATAGAAATTATTCGAACCAGATCTGAAAACGTAATTGCATCCCAATTCCCTTTTCCTTCATATGCTTTTTTTCCTTACCATGGCAAAAATTACAATTTATCAGATTCTACCACGAGGTAGCACAACCGTTATCGAATTAATTTCCTTAAACATAAGGCTTAAGTACACAGTGAGAAATAGCTAAAGTTTATCTCCTCCGAATTTCTATTTATTGACAAAATTAACTAATCTTGAATAAATGAATGATATTTTAAACATAATCTACGAGATACAAACAATATAAATAACTCGAACAAAGTCCTATGTACAAATGGGCGGTTAATAATTCACAGTTCGTTCTTCACTTGACTCGCAATGATTGTGTAACGAGGTTCAAGAATCATAGTCCAGGGTGTTAGAGCCTCACAATTTGACGAATCTTGAGGGTCATCCTTCAGTACTACTTCTGAACCTTCTACATCGCATAGACTATTAAATGTAGTAGCTGCTGGGAATCCCATAATCTCCCTTTCCTCTGCTATTCGAAATGTGAAGGTGGAGGGGACGGAACCCACGAAGAATCTGGAAACAAAAACACAGCATTTGCCCTCTCTTGTCTACTACATGATGTCTTCAGGGTAGATAATTCAATGCTTACCGAGCATGAGCACAAATCCATTGATCAATAATAGCAACTTCTCCAGGAAGAAGACTTTTATCAATAAATCGATATACCTTGTGAGGCGCTACTAATCCTTCGAATTTCGCGCAATCTAAATAGAAGAACTGCGCTTTTAGAAACCGTTAAATGACATAATAATAGAAACTAATGAGACTAAAATAACCCTCTAAATTAGCATCCGTAGCAAGATAGATGGATAAAGGGGATGAGGACTCATTGACAAAAGATTCCAGAAATTTCACCGATCGTTTAATGGCTTGGAGGGTCTGCATGGCGGCTGTGTACGGCGATGGTGATCGGGGAAAATCTCCGCGTCGCCAATGAATGCCAAGGTAAGGCCCTCCAAGAGCGGGACTTTGAGGCCAGGGCCAGTTTAACCAAGAGGGTGGTGCGGTCGTTTGATCTGATACATCATCTGAATTGAGATTTTTGTGGCGAAAAGAATCTCCTAGGGTAGTTAGGTGTGAAGCGAACACCATACTTCGACGAGCCTAGGGATTATAAATAGATTAAGACTAGTAGCAAATAGATTATCATTTCAATGCTAAGTAAAAGTCGGAAAGCCAAGCCTTCGTATAGGAGACGGTTAGGAAATAGCCCCCTATCTTGAACTGAAATAATTTCATTATCAATGAATTTTCACAAAAATGGAATATTGGAGGTACATATATAACATGGAGTTTTCTTTTAAACTTAAATTACACTTAAGTAATAGATGAAAATTTCCTAAACCACTCTAGATTCCATTACATAATTTGAGGACTTGTATGACAGTTCTTAGCGATCTTTGCACCGATCTGATCATGTTCTTGAGCAATGATCTATCACCATCTTTATACTCTCGAACTTCATACTAATACGTTCTTGAACACCTAAACATTTGGACATCTTTATAGGAGGTTACTTTTCAGTCACACTGTATATTTGACAATTAGTTTTGAAATGAAAAATGACTAAGACCATATAGAATGAGTCAGTAGTATTTCTAAGTCTTAAATATACAATTTAGCTGAATTAATGACTCAGCAACTGTTCAGTCAGTAACTTGAGTTCTAACGCATATCTTTGAGAGATAGACTAGCAACAACTACCGTTCAAAGATTTTTATATTAAAATTTATGAAGACAACAGCCCTAATATTCAGGACTAATTGCCATATGTAAATCTGACAATACTGATAACTCATTCAATAAGAAGAATATGAAGCATGGAGACCTGCAAATGCATTCACCTATCTATATCAATTAGAAACCCGGATACTAGAGGCAGTTGTTGACTGCTATCAAATAAACCCGAAAATGACGAATGGCTTAATTAATTCATTTTCATAAGTCTATTCTGAAGGACCTTACCGTCCAGTATTGCTGACTCCATTCACTCCAAATGCCATTGATTAAATTTTCTGCTGATCCGATGAACACTGTTCTGTAGAAGGGAAAGGATTAAATATTAACTCCAAGAAAAAAAATACTGGAGTCAAGGAGAGACAACCTTATACTTGGATTCTGTTCAATATAACGGGAGAGGAAGGGTGCTAATTCAACAGCATGCAGCACTCCATGTAGGCAGTACACTGTGTCTGTCTTCAGAGCATATTCGTCTGACGAGTAGTCAACATAAACACGTGTCCGATTGTCTGAATCCTACAAATAAGCAGGAGTTAAATAAACGTGTCTACTTAAATTAATCAGTAGCCAAATTTACCATTTTTATGTTGGGCACTTTTTCATCGCCACATTCAAATTGACCGTATTCCGGCAGGAACTTAGGCTTTTCCAATTTTACTTCCCGTTTATTTTCTGATACTGGTACTTGATTTACTTGAAACACAACATCCACTCCAGATCGGCCTTGATCCAGGGATGCTGCAAGATAAAATTATGATCGTAAGACCTTACGGTAATAGAGGAAATAAGGTATGTTGTTCACAAATTATTTAGAAATAAGAGTAGCAAAAGTTAAGACAAATCAGTAAGCCGGTAAAGGTAGAGTAAAAATAGTTACTTTTACTTGATTAAAATAAAAATGCTGCAAAGGTGTTGGAAACATTTATTTAACAGGTAAGGTGGATGATAATAGGTTAACCGCTGTTCAGGACACTGCTCGAAGAATTATGCTAGGTTTTCACAATTAAGGAGAAATGAATATTAAAGTTGCAAATAGGAAGACAAATATCAATTTAAAAAACGACTTTACAGACTAAAATGCTATTGAAATCCCATGTATCTCTAAATCCACACTCACAGAGATGCTCAACAGAAAGAGGGCGAAATTTTAGATGAAGAATAAGGAGAATTCCATTCCTCCTATTATCGAACATCAACTATAACTAAAAGGTCTACACAGAAGAGAACTCGTGTGGAACTTCCTCTTCATCGTCCCTTTGTGAATGACATTTAGATGAGAAGGCACTAGCTATTTGTGGCCGACGGATCATCAAAAATCCCAAGATGGTATGCCAATCGACAGACAGTTTTGCCCGGTAGATTTTTGCTACAATAATCAGATTAAAAAGAGGACTGAGAAATCGCATGAAATTGTCATCCGGATTTTTAGTATGAAGAAGATGGCAATAAAGTGAGGTAAGCGTGATCAAAATTTTTAATTCCAAAAGCAGGTAACTTGATGATTCTGGAGTTCTTAAAACTGAGCTATCTTCCTTTCCCATTTATTTGTGTCTTTTTAGGCTTAATAGTTGGGAATTTTTCATTTACACTGGAAAATAAATAAAATCAGTAATTTTTTCCTCCAAATTAGAAAAAAAGCTCGTTCTCCGCCGACTTGACCTGATAAAACTCGGCTTAATTGATGCCCCAATTAATTCGCAATTCCCCCTCTTAAGTGCCCGTGAATGCATCTCCCTCGTTTGCTACATCTGTCCTTAACGACTTAGTAACTAAATATGTGTTCAATTAAGCCTTGCAGCCCCCGCATTCCTTTACCTACATCTGTATTGCCATAGCTCCAATTTACTAGTAAGAGAAATCAGTTGCGAAATACCGAAATACCCTCCTTGATCTTACTATAGTGATGGTTGTTAAAGGAGGAAGTGATTACCGTTTTATGCTTTTCTCACTTCATCCAATGTCCCAGGATTTGCAACGAATCATCTTTCCTTCAATTTCTACTTTACTTCGCCCCCTCAGAACGTACCAGATCAAATATGTACAGATGTGAATTGAAACTCAAGAATTTTCATTAACCTCGAAAAGTATACATTGTTAAATTAAATCATCTGTCCAACATTTGACAAAAACATCCTCGCTTTATCTTCTTCTATAAACACAGAGTGAACTGAGTACTAAACATGAACTCTTTGTTCCCTTCTTTGAGTATTTTGAGGTTGTCTGAGTAGAAGCTTAGTTCAATCAATGGCTTCTCGCCTCTAAAATAACGACAGCCTTACTCTCAGTCTTATAAGCTGTAGTGAGTGATGTCGATCATTTATAGAAGCGTCGGTAAGTTATACTACTAATTTAGAGGTGTGTCATCAGTGATATAACGGCAGGTAGCCACTTATATATTCTACATTGTTCAATGTGGTTATAGGTACAGTGGTAAAAGTCGAATGAAATAATGAAGAAGACATCCATTTTCCAAGACGGCCTCTCTCCGAAAAATTATGTAAAGAAAATAACTATTTATATTTACGCTTGGGTTATGGGTATTGATTAGCCATCTGGTTAGTAAGTACTATAAAAGAAGACTTCATTCTCAAATACGAGTAAATCCAACTCTTCAAATGCTAAAGGGATGAAACGCTAAACTTAGCTGTCTGAATCTTTGAATATAGGATCGGTATCATCACCCTATAACTTTCAATATTGTATAATTAGAGGTGTATGTTTTCTGTTTGAAACAACTTTGAGGCAAGTGTAGAATAGGTGAAATGGAACATTTGTTTGCGTTTTCGACTTCACGACTACCTTTCAATCGAACACGATGCAGTTAAATACCTCAGGTCAATAAGATCTAAAGAAAAAAGGGTCATTTATCACTAATTTAGCTTAAGAGAAGTCTGAAGTTTTTAACACCGATACTCTACTGAAACAAGCATTAATCTACCATTTTCTTTATACTGAACGTACTGAATAAGCGAAATCAGTAAATGATGCTCATCTACCATTCATATCTCTTCCACACCAGTTAATTCCTGAAATCCTGAATATATGTAGTGGAGGAGACTTTAGCTTAGAGGGAGACTGATGTAAAAC
This sequence comes from Hymenolepis diminuta, assembly GCA_900708905.1. Classification (NCBI taxonomy): domain Eukaryota; kingdom Metazoa; phylum Platyhelminthes; class Cestoda; order Cyclophyllidea; family Hymenolepididae; genus Hymenolepis; species Hymenolepis diminuta. Next base: position 140,334 of record CAADRB010000004.1, read on the forward strand.
GGAAATAATAAGTTAGACTGTGGTACTTCCCAAGGCGGGAATGAGGCAGTCGGTGACTGATTATTTTATTAGGCAAGAACAGAGGGCAGGCATTGAACTTGTAGATAGTGGGATTAAAATGTGACTAAATGGGAGAGTAAAGCTCAAAGTGAAGGTGAATATTGATAGATCTTTGAAGGGCTAAGGGGCGAGTCATGCGCAAAGCGGAGTGAAAGAGGTAAAAAAGCGATAAAAATCGGTAAACAAATCACGATAGCAGATGAGGAAAAGAGGTCCTGGCAAATGCATCTTCAAATTTCACTCAACTCTCCTCTCTACAGTAAATGCAAAATTGGAGGCGTATTAAATAAATGAATACGCTCAACGAATTATGCTGATCCAGTATTATCTAACTTCTCCTTAAATAATTAATCACTTAAGTCCTGGAAGCATGCACACACGATCCAGAGCATCAAGCGAAGTTCACAAAGTGATTTTAATAAACAACAGAATATTGTTAAAATTAAACTGGGTAGACGCTGTATGAAGTGACAGTAGGCACACGTGGTTCAAACTGCATGAAACACGTCGTTGAGCCTATTTTTAAGCCATATTCATTACAGCATAGTAATTTTAGCGATATCCGATGCCTGATTTTATTATCAGTGCAGGTTCTAAGGGTTTATGTTATTAGAAAACCAAATACGCCCAGGTATATTAATATGTATGAGAGACATACACAGATCATGTTCCCTTAATTTCGTGGAAAAATACATGCATGGATACGATCTGCAGTATTATTATTACGCACGGTAAAACAAAATATTTACCGTTTCGACTGTGGGAAGCAGGTGACATCGAATGAAAATCCAATAAATGATAAAGGGGAGGGGAATCAAAGAGTCTTACTTCATTTAAATTTGTAAATTTAGTAAATTTTACAATATTTACTAAATAGGTAGGGTCATGTACCAAAGTTCCAATTACATGATTTGTCCTCTGGATTGTAGTAATGCTTGTCCACGATGTTCGGTGCTGATTAGTTTACGAATCAAGAAGGGGCTGTCAGGTCGTTTCAGTTTATTTTTTCTTCCAGAGGTTGAGAAAGCAGTTTATTTTTCGTGGAATTCAATAATTGAGAGCTCAAACATTATTATTGTCTGTAGCTGTGCCCAAAACCTGTACGATTTTTAATCATGAGAAAGCGTCTGAGTAATGGGAACAGCAAACAGGTCCAAAATGAAGGAAGTGATAAAGTCCCAACATCAGTCGTTTTACTTTATTTGAATTACGGAAGCATTAAGTTGTCCACATTCACATAAGGAGTATATGTAACTGAAATGTCCTAATGTTAAAATTAAAACGCTTGACTCCCAGATTCATGAGTGGGATTAAGTCAACGATATTCAGTGCATGTTGACCGCTTGATTTAACTCCGTGGTTGGTCGTGCCACCTCTATTTATTCGTATCTGCATATCACCAAGAGTGGGCAGATAAGAATAACAGCAATATTTTTAAACATGCCAGAACTGAATATTGGAATTTCTATAACTGATGGGACAAAGAATTACTTTCCAAATACTCTTTAGCTGTAACTTGATATTCGGAGTAAAGACAAAGAGGTTTCAGATGATCTTGTATTTTTTAATCCTGAATAGAAAATCAAAATAATATTATCAGTATATTAATATAATAACTTCATGAAAAGAGGGCGTACAGAACGGTAAATGAAACAGCCATGGTTATTGCAAAAAAATCAACCAATGGCCCAAATGAGAATCTGCCATTAAGAAAGTAATAAAGTCCACAATTAATGGTATATTGAAAAGAGCACGTCTTCATGGCAGTAGCCATAGCAATTTGTATCCCTAGTTAAGAAAATATGCTGTCCTTAAATGAAGATACAAGCAAAATGTGCTAGCGTATTTGATATAACAAATATATGCTATCTATTATTTGACTTGACTCTAGATAGCTAATAGTAAGACATTCTTTTTTGACGTGAACAGCTAATTGGAATGAAATTTCTTCCTTCTTTGATTTTTAGGTACGATTGTTCAGATTATTTCAAACAAGCTTTTAATAAGAAAGCCCGCATGATTAGGTTCGGGAGTAGCTTTAAAGCTCCATAGATGTACTACCTTGAATTTGTATTAAGTTGATATTCTCTTAGACAATTCACTATTGAAATCTAACCATTTTGAATCTCCTTCAACATGTTTCTATGTGACTTTAAACCTCTGCGTCGCCATTTACTAATCTTAATCATAACGCCAATAGGTAGTAATGGTGCAATCTTAGGTATTGTTGCACTATCAAGCCTAATTACTACCTGTATATTATAATAGACAGCCAATTTTATAATCAAGGCTGACCGCTGAAGTATATTATGGTAAAAAATCACGAGAGGCCCAGATGAAAGAACAACGATTGCCTTCGTATATTAAGAAAGTATAGTTGTTATATAGAATTTAGATGCGGGGGATTAGTTTCAAATTATACTTCTTAATTGCAGTTCTCCATTAGCACAATGATATTTGTATGGACATACTTCACACAGTACTGGATAAAAGCTAAATTATATATTTCCACACGTCTAAGAAAAGACCTTAATGATACAAACGGCACTGCCAATGTGTATTCAATTTCTGTAGACGAAAAAGAGAGGTTTTAGTATTCAGAAAAATAAACTATTAAGGTAGCGCTAATCCCAGTAAAGTTACTTTATTGCCTGGCTAAGCTTGGAGATGTTCCTATTCTAATCTAATGATCCTAAAAGCAAACAGGGTGCAATAATCTTTCCCAAATCAGAAGAATGAGAGTTGAAATGGACTTGCGGTGTATTAGACAATCGTAGATGAAAGAGAGAGAGGAGTTGCAGGAAGAAGAACTGGGTTACACACGTCTAAACTGTGTGCGTGAAATTGGTCTTGGGTAAAGGCTAAATAAGGTGCACTTTGAGGTTCGGTCTAGTTTTATCCCTTTTGCAAGTCGTTCCGTGGCTGTTTAGGCTGAACACACCTACAAGTCATCATGTGGGGGCTACAGTCTCCTTTCTAAGAGACTAAAAATGGGATTTAATAAAGTTCACTCTTTCATAGATAGGTATTTATGAAGTATTTTAATTACAAAGTGCTAACTAGTACAGTATAATCGGGGAGAAACATAAAAACACATATCCAACATTAAAACTGATTTATTTCCCAATTTCATTACGATAACCTGCTATTTTACCTCAGCCTTACTAAGCAAGCAAGTACTATTCATGTAGAATATTGGCTGAATAATTCTTACTAAGCTCCAAGTTATATGCAAGAAGATTTAGAAGAAACTCCTAATTTAAAAAATAAAGCATTTAAAATTAACTTTCCTCACCTTTACTATAATAATGAAAATTCCCATAGGAACTTTGTGAGTTGTGCTATGTTAAATGTATCGTTGCAAGTCTTATTCACTCGCTCTTGCGAGATAAATAAATTGAGTGGCGTGATCAGCCACGAAACTAACTCAACAGCCTGTGAATATAGTGGACATAACCTCACCCATGAACCCGAGAGTCAGATGATGAAGATCAAACATTTAAATGTAATGCATTGAACTTTCCCTATTTTGAACATATACACAAATCAATGCTCCTAAATTCGAAAAAGTAAGACTTGCGATGTTCTTACTCCCATAATGGTCTACCACTATCCATACACTAGAATAACTGGCGCCCGAACGTCATGGCGTGGTCATAGAGACTCTATCGACTGTAGAATTAATTTTCAGTTACTCGGTAAATCTCAGATGGAACTAGTACCTGATCTGAATGATCCACTGCAATAGATTTTGATATATCAAGTGTACATTTGGAAATCAGAAAATGATATATTCCCACACACATTTAAAATGTAACCTCTGATTGGAAAGGTCTGACTTAAGGTGAATGATCAGAACCAAAAATTTCAGGGTCATCGCATATGATCTTGCTATATGAAGCAGGATATGTCCTCATAGTTCATGTAAACAGTAAACAATGCGACTTTTTTCCGTCCTGGTAAATCATACGTGTTTAAAATTCTTGGAAAGAAAAGATCATATTTTTCAACACCCGCTTTGGACACATTGAGGACATCCTGGAGATTCTCTGATACCCCTAAGTTAACCATTTATAATGATCTCCTGGTTTACTCAGATTTAACCTTAAATAGAATGTCGATTTTCCCAGTTTTCTATCCTCTAAACACTGACCACTCCGTTCAGTTTATGAGTCATCCATAAGCCATTTATCGATCTTCTCCCATTGTTTGATTCCTGCATGTTAAGTTTTACTCCAATAATTAATCACTCGAGTTTACCGACTGCGAGGCTTATACCTTCTCCTTGTTCTGTTCATCTCTGCTTCCCTCATATCATGTGGAAAGACAAAAGGTTAACACGGTTTCCCTGACCTGGATTATAACCCATTAAATTATACACCCTGAAGTGCGTATCCACTGGCTCATATCTCTGCCTTACTTGTTGTTGCTCATCAACAAAATAAGGACGCGGAATCTGTCAACCGCCTTATGGTAGCTTATCTCACCTGTTCCTCACAGTACTGGCGCCTTCCTCTTTCTTCCCAATTTCCCTTTCTACTCCTTCATCCTCTCTTCTCTTATTCATTCTCAATTGTCTAATATAAACGCGATGATACTTAACCTCGATCTTCTCGCTCGGGAAGGCCTATTGTATCCTGTTAGCTTTAGGAAGATTAGTAGTTTTGTAAGGGAATTTGCAAACATTATTTGGTCTGAGTCTGGATTAGAACTTCCTTAAATCCTTCAAAAACAGTACTCATTCCAATTACTAGATACGCATCAGTATGCATCGATCTCGTGATATCAATTGTCGTAGAGATGAACACTGGGCTAATGGCACACACCATAAACCCAAAATCTCATCAGTTGCCTATTTCTGACAAAGTTAATCTTCAGTGACCCGTAGTTTTGCTGACCAATCTAATTACTCTTTAAGTTTACATCCAGCATGTCACTAGTTATCTTTTGGATGCGTCCGAATTCAAAATCAGTAGTAATAAGCTACATCTGAAAAGCCCACAAAATGTCTCATAGCATAACACTACCTAATTAAGTGTGGAGTGATTATTGAATCTACGACTGATTTAATTTTCGTACATTTCGAAGTATGTTGCATAGATTGAAGTGCAGATTAATTCAGAATCATTAAATCTGACATTTCCTCTAAGACAAAAAGAGAAGAAAAATACTGGGGAGAAATGGTGTTTCAGATTCACAAATGGAATAAAGATAAAAGAAACTGCAAAGCAGTTTGTGAAAGTAAAGCAGGAAAATGAAAAAATGATGAAGGATAAATGCCAGAGAAACAATTCTTAGGGGATAAAAATCTTCATGCATAAAAAATTAAGGTTATTAAGAAGACCCCAAATAGAGTATAAGTATTCTTTTTTTGGCAGACAGATAAGATAATTCTACCCGAATGAAACAGGAGTTAATGACTATATTAGGTTCAATTGAGAAAAAAAGGATCATTTACAGAAAGCCGACGAAGATGTCTTTCTATAAACACCGTATTTTACTTGATGACAAAGATATTTACTTTGATAGGAGTCGTTTTGACGTATAAGGAAGCAATTTGTTTAGTTAAATTTTAACTTTGAAAACTGCATAAACAGTAATTAGAATAGATGGAGGTTTTTAGAGAAGGAAGATCTAATTAAATTTGTCCCTCCATAATCACATATTTCGCAAGTCAAGTTCAATTCATTTGGTAGTCAAATAAATCATACATCTCATATTGAGCCAGCTCTGCGGATTCCCCAGGGAAATCCCTTACTCGAGTTTCAACAAAGTAGATTTCGCCTTTGGACTGTTACGAAAAGTCTTCTCAGTTCTCTTACCTTAAAGCTGACTTTGGGACATCAGATTCCTAGGGGAACTAAAAAGGAAACTTACACAAAGAAAAATCTAAAAGAAATTGGTCAAGACGATAAGGAAGTCTTTGGTTTAACTTGGCCGTTATGGCTAAAACAGAAAAAAATCTTGATTCCTGCCTCTAATAGTGCAAATTTCGCACCTCAAGTGAATTCGAGCGAAAACTGTGATGTGCGAAACTGTCACCTGTATGCAAATGCTTGCGTTAAGGAAAGCAATGCTCCTGCATTATTGAGAGGACCATCGGTCTCCCATTTCCTTTTGTTTTAAATCATATAAAAGAATAATTGAAAAGACACATATCAGAATGTCATCCTAAATGTTAACATCGAATTCAGTGAGAGTCTCTTCAAAAGATCATTTGAAAAATTAGCAACATATATTCTTTATAGCTGTGAAGAGAAGTAATTGTCCCGAATCTCATGAACCAAATCTCACTACTCCTTCCAAAATCATTTCCTCTATGCTGTAGCTCTACATTCTCTTATCTGAATAGTATAATATTAATAATATTATATTTAATTATCATTATATTTTGCTTATTGGTAAACGAACATACATATATCTCGTATTTAAGACTGTTTAGTTGAATCTCCCACATCTTTAATAGTGCAGATCTTTAGGTTAGTATAAGCGAAAGTTGCGGGTTAATTTTGCCAAACTCACTAAAGGCGGGGTTAATAAAATTTGCCTTGAGCAAAGAATATGTATCCTAGATCCTCTTGTGTGAGAAATTCGCATTGTAACTGAAATTAACGGCCCTCGCCACTAACGAAAGCAGCTAGTTCAAATCACCCTTATTCATTAAATTAAAAGAAAATAATTAATCACATATGTGCATATGTAAACAGAGTCACTTTATGCTCCTCTTCCGGTAAATGTGTTCACCGTGTGGAATGAACCTGGATTCATATTCACATGCACAAATTTGTTGTCTGCATTCTGGAGCATGGATGTTCCGCCCTCTATCTCTGTCAAACATAGATTCCTAACAATTTCGGTTATTTCAAATTTCATCCTTCAGGGTGATTGAAAAGTAACCCCCCAATTTAATTAGTTATTTTTGGAAAAGAAATATAAGCCGAACACGAATGAGGCTTAATTTAAAATTTAAATCATACACATACATCCATTTTCAGTTTCTTAAATTGCTTGGAATTCCACTATAAACTTGAGGGTTTATTTAAAGTTCCAATCATACGAAAGTGTTCGGGACTCTATTATAGAGCCCGTAGCCTCAAGTTTTGCATGACAGAACTGGACTGTCTGAGCCTGTGCTTCTGTAGTAAGCCCTCATCGTCTTTATATTACAATGATTAATTTTCAGACTTCACAGTATGTCCAAAACTTAGCACATTCTTGAACAGTTAAACATCTGGCGATCTGCACAGAGTTTATTAACCATGTTATGGCCCTTAATTAGTATTTCCTCTTTCAATCTTTGCATACTTAATGAACGACAGGTAATCTATGTGACGGAGATTTTAATGCAAAGAATCTGATTAAATAACTTATTTCGGGAGAGGAAAATTCAAATGGATATTTTGGTTGGACACACCCATGTAGTAAAATAATTTAAAAGTTGGAGCGGTCACCCGAAACAACAGGATTTGACACGAAGAATTCAATATGCAAATACTAAAATAATTCACACTGAGTGAATTCATGCATGCTCTATTATGTTAATAATGCCCTTTCTAGTCCCAAGTGCCTGCTCGTGGCTGTAAGAAGGTTTAAATGCATCAAAGTGGCATGACCAACCATGACCATGAATAGCATAGGTATGAGCTTACCCAGACACCGAGAGACCAAATCAAGCTTTAAAATATTTGGATATTGCAAAACGAATAATCCCACTTTTGAGAGAGTGGAAAACTCGATTTTCGGCATTCAAAGAGAGTAAGACTTTTGATTTTATTATTTACTCCTATTTGATCTCCGTTTCATCACTTATCGATCCATTTTGCAATTTCACATTTCCATATCTCCTATTGCATTGTTATGGATAATGTCACTAAACTTATAAAGACCATTTTCATGCGTGACTGCGAAAACGCATCTGAATGTCAACGTTAATTCTTGAAAGTGGATTCTATCGCAATGTTTCAGTAAACAGCCCTTAATTGTCTGACCGAAAATGTTTCAATTCAGAAAGTCTTAATGCCAAGTAGACAACGGTATGAACAGAACTCTTTACTCTTCAGTACTTCGGTTTCCTCCACCACAAATATATGCAATGTTAAAAAAGGAACATTTTCTTGTTCGGTCTTTGTCAATGATGCAAACGTTGACTGATATTATTTCACTTCCGGAGTCAATGTGATCAATATATTTCATGTTTAAAGACCACACTGACGGAACATAGCTTTCATAATCGAATTTTTCGGACTTTCTCTTCTCGTAGTAAGGATTGATATTCAGCAATTAGAGGATTATATGGAATGCAGATTTCCATAATTTCTTTCACATAAACCGTTATTGAACATTTAGAGATGGACAAGAAAGTTTACATCTGAGGGCACAACTGTCTCTGCTCTTTTTTAATACTACTAAAAATTTGAATATCTATTAAAACCTTATTATTGTTTCCCATGGCAATACAAAAAAATTCTTTAAGTTGTAAGCATGCAAAATAACAAAATACACCAGCAAGGGGATAGAACAAGGGCCGAAAAAGGGTATATAATGAAGTTAAAATGTCAAGAGCCTGACTTTCCCTTTTTTCTAAGGGGAATGATTTGATCCCTGAGTTTTTTGTCCACACTTTTCAGAGCTTGTTGGCTAATTTATTTAATAGAATGGCTGGTCATGCCACTTTGGTGATATGATCAGATAGATAAGAACAGAGCCCACTAGAATCTGCTCTAGGTGAAATTTAATAATGGACTTAAACTTTTGATATAGGAAATTAGAAATTCAACTAAACCAGTTGGGAATTCATAAAATAATAATTAGAATGATAAACCAGATATGTACTAATTTCGTCTCGTGTTTGCAATAGTTAACAAATGTAAAGGCGTGAAAATCTTCAAAACACGAAGAATTATCATCAAAAACACTATATGTTCAAAAGAAAACCACATTTTGCTCCAGGAATCCTTACTAACAGAATATGCTAAGGAGAAAAAGTTCATCTCACGCCAAGATCGGATAAGCTACTTTTTCCTTAGCGTAGTATGCCGTCATCCTACCAGCAACGCACATTACTTTTTCCATGTCTTACAGATCTTACTAATCATACCAAGAGGAAGTTTGCATTTGTTTTGCAAATATGTATTTAGATTAAGGCTTTCAACTAAGAGATGATTAAAGAATTTGCTCAGTAGAATAGTTTGGTTTGATTTTCTAAACTTACGAAGGAATCAGACGCGTTTTTTCCTCTCGTTATTAAAATTTATGATAATCTGTCGAGAATCTGATACCAGTCTACTTAAAGCTGTTCTGAATACCGAGGGATAGCTAATCTTAGATCCGCGATCTTGCAAAACTGTGAGATGTGAGGAGTGCGCTTGGCTGATTCCTCTGGAAAATCCCGCGGCCAAACTTCGCATTTAGGCTGCTATGAAAATCCCCCTAGTTCTCTTACATTTAAACTTCTTTCTACCTAGTAGGTAACTGTAAGAACTAAAAAGAAAGTCTTTGGTTCTATTGGGTTTCTATAGTCGATTCCCACCTTTAGAAGCATAAATCCTCACCTCAAAGGGGATTGGAGGGAATGTAATGAAGCGTGAAGCTGCCCACCATGTGCAAATGCTTACAAATGCTTCTAGACGGAAGTAACAATTGTAGAAAGATAATTGTTTCCTTTCACTATTGTACACCATTTTATTTATTGGTCCACCTTTATATCATTCTTACTCTTACTGACCTATATGGCCCCTCATTCTATCCCACCTTGTCCATTATTTAGACCAGGCTTTCTACAGAAGAGATGATAATTAAACACAAAGGTACGAAGAAACAGTGCAAATCAATTGCCACTGTAACTATTAGCAATGTAAATAAAGTGTAGGTTGATTCGGAAGGTGTGATTATCCAGTTTTTAAAATTTATGTGCGGTTCCAAGTGAACCATTTGTGCTGCCATCAGACGAACTAGAAAAAATTTATGAAATACATATACAAATACAAATGAATGTGGCATCGAGAAAATTTTTCACCCGAAATTAAGCTTACGACCGATCTTGAAGTCCCCTAAACCTCGAATTGAGAAGATTTTAAGGCCAAAACGGCATCAATCACAACTTCAGTTCCAAATAAATTTTTACCTTTCAGGGTGGAAATCCTCAAATGTAACAAGGAAAGTTATAGTTATCTCTGTTTAATTTATATTTTCAAGCATATTTTGACTGGTTGGACTTATAACAATTGACTATAAGGTCGACGAATGGTAATCAACGTTAATTTATTTTCTATTTTATGAACCTTTGGCTTCGAGTAGTATGGAATATTCTCTAGATTTATCATTGAGTAGGTTGCTATCTATTTATGTCCTACAAATAAATTTTAAGCTATTTTCACCTGATAAAACGACAAGAGGTCTTGGAAGGGACGGAAGAATATTACAAGCGAGGCGAAGTGGTCTGTAGGTCCTGGGGGTTACGGTGAAGAAGTGAAGATAGTGATATCTACGTCTACATGTACAGTAACATAAAAGGTTGGATAGAAACCATGAGAATATAGGGTAGATACTGAAAATTACAACACATTCAGGGATGTTACAGAAGTGGTTTTATCCTTCAAATAAACCTCTTGACGGATCATAGCTGTCCTGCATAGGAGCTTGGGGCCATGAGGCCAAAGCAAATCGTCAGCCTGGTCATGGAAATAACCATTCATGAGGACAGGGAATGTGATGTCACAAAGTGTAACGAAGCTTAGTGACAGGGTGCACTAAAGAAAAAAACTGTTACTGTGTCAGAATTTAAAGCATCTTCTTTCTCCTAATTAGATACAGTCATCGTTCCAGGAATTTTTAAAAATCTGTTAGCAAACCCTGTTGTGGATTTGGTTTATAATTGCTTTTTATTTGCGGACTTTCATGGTTTATTTGGATTAATTATTCCATCAAAAAGGGTTGACTAATGTGCGAGTGTGAGAGCGCCAACCCTTCTAAAATTGAACATCGATGGTACAGCTGTCAACGTAAAGTCACGAGGTTACCAGAACGATGCCAAATGGTGCACACCTACAGGTCAGAATGACTAACCTTGTTAGTTAACACCGAACGGAAAAATGTTGTTCGAATATTTTTTTCTTTCCCCCATTTAAGGAAAGTATTGAAAAATATATTGCTTCAAGGAACTTGGGAATTACTTGATTCTCAATGACTACTTTATATGACACTGAAAAATATAGGCATAGCACCACAGTAACCCAGGGTCTAAAAGATTTACACACATTAATCGTTTTTGTCAACTTACTTTAGCTCTAAAGTTCACGCTAGGGCTATATAAGCACATTCAAAACTCACTCTCTTGGATAAGATCTAGAAAGGTGGACCTAGTGAACTTGAAATTTATAAATCTCAATATGCCATACAAAATGTCATTCAGAAGGAAAAAAGAAATCTAGCAATTTTGATGGTGATTTTGTCAACAAGTCTACGCAGCTGCGATTTACAACTAACACAGATTGACGACAATTTACTTTAAAAAATGAATGGAATGTGCATCTTAGGAAAAACTTTGACCTGTTTGCAAATGAAATGTAGCAAGGGAAAGAGAGTCAATTACATACGATGAATACTTTCTAGGATTTATTTTGCTCTCATGCATGCAAAGAAAAATTTGTTTACAGTAAACAAATTTGCAGATTGTAGTGCCTGGCATCCTCATCATGAAATGAAGTTTGATGACTATTAACTTACAGAAATTAATAATAAAAATGATTATCAATGCCTCAACACTTGCTACAAAAACACGAACATAAGACAGCCCATATGAAAATAAGTATGTGCTAACAGAGGAAAACGAAGTGCTATTTAAATAAGGTGCATTAAATATAAAACAGACTCTAAAAGTGGTTATTAGATTTAGCTTTTAGCTATGATCGCGATCAATTTAACTAGTTTATTAATGACTGAAAACGCACCTATCTGAAGGAAATCTTCAAATTCAATTACTTGAATGAATAAACGGAGAGATTGTAAGTCGAAAAATTTGGACCACGGTTGAGGAAGAGACAAAGATGCATTCTGATGCTTCCAATGGAAAGTTTGGCTCCATGGCGGTAGTACTAATACCCAGTCAAATGTTAACAATTTCGATCCGTTTGAACCACTTAGTGGGTATTGTGAAGTGTCACGAAGAACCCTAAATCAGATAGCATTTTCAATTAAATTGACACCATCTAAATACACGGCCAAGATTTAAATAGGCAAAATTAATATACCATAAAAGTTAAACTAATTGTAAACGCCAATATATTTAAAGTTACCTAATTAAATTGGCGATTCGAATATAAACATCGCGGCGTAAATTAAAACCCTCATGGTCATTGACAGAATATAGAAGATATTTTTGGTCTAAACCGAAAGGTTTGTGTGCAAAAATATGAGTGATAAATAATCCAATTAAAATAACGATATCACATGAAAGCATATTATTATTTGCGCCAAATTTAATAAACCAATATGACCTTGGATTTATTAAAGAAAAATTATAAACAAAAATACAAAACAAAAATTTATAAAATCTAGCAAAAGATATGATAAATTTGGTTTTAAATTTAACAATTATGGTAAGAAAGCTTTGAGTATTTGCAAGATTACCTTATCGTATATCACCGACACATTTAGTGATATTTTATATTCCTTTCAAAGGAGATAAATACTTCATCTTGCACACGACTAGAAAAAAATTATTTGATTTCATTATGCAAAAGAGTTAGCACCCCAACAATCAAAGTTATATTAAAATTAATATTTTTTCATATATGTTTGCATATAAATACTAAAACATGGAGTTTTGATGGTCTACGTAATAAAAACGTTGAACTATTAAATGATTTTTGCTATTTAATTTTCTCTATTGTCACCATTGTCATTTAAGTCCTTATATTTCGTAAACTACAATTAAATATGGTAGAATAATTATAACGGAAATTTTTTTAATATTTTCATTTTTTATTTGTCCATCTTATACTTATGAATGATATCACAGTCATTTCATTAATGAGAAGGAAAATATCATCCGAAAAATGTAATGTTTACCTAAGATAATTACGTTCTTGGAGATTGCTTAGGTCTGTAACGAATCAGTTCATCTTAGATTAGGAATTCTACGCCTTTAGAAATTAGCCCAGTTTGAAAATGGGCATGCCTAACTATTAACATTATATTTAAAATTAATATAATTATATGGAGTTACCAAAATAGTAGAACCCCCTAAGATTTTACTTCAATTATTTCTAAAATTTTCTACGAGATTCAGACGCAATATCAGGATTAAAATTATAAGATTTCAAGACCAAAGTTTGATTTAATTTCTGAGGATGTGAGAGATTTATCTTTTTCATTATTCTAAAATGCCCTATTATTTTTCAATCCAGCCCCCACTAAAATGTAATTGGTGTAGATTCTTCCGGCAAATATAAGTCGTTCAGGTGTGCACGCTTCAGGGTTATTTTGGTTATTATTGTATTTCTTAATGTCTGCTAAAAGGAGCAAACGCGATGATAAAGAATCCGAAGATGTTTTCATAAATTTAGAATTGGAGGGATTTGCTCCCGAGGAGGAGGACAGAGATGGAATTATTCAAATGTTGAAGCAGCTTTTACCCAAAACTGCAAACTTGCGTCTTGGTGGCCTCGCTGATTATATTATAAGCAGAGAGAAAATCGGCACCGTTGTTAAATATTCTGATTACGAAGCTGAGGCCGATGACGATGAAGACATTGTCTTTTCTATTACCTCTCTTATTAATCTTTTTGAACCAGCTATTTCCCAACATCCTGATATTGCTGATCTTCGCAAATTTCTGGAAACTTTTGTTAGTTCATCCAAGCCTTCAAATTCGGATACTGGCAAGATAGTAAAAGTTTTAACTGGTGCTTCCTCTGAAAAGCCTGCTCTACTAGTTAACGAACGCTACGTCAATCTTCCTGCTGAAGTTGCAGAGAAATCTGTATCAGCCCTTCTGGATGAAATAAATGGGCTTCCCGAAAATGAAAAACCAACTCATATTATCGTCCTAACCCGAGCAATTAAATCACCTGGTTCCTCTGAATTGATTTACATCCAACCTGAGATGGAGAACGTGCGAAAATTCGCCTTGGCCATCTCGGAAACTAATGTCACCACCCCGACGGTAGATGATGAAGATGAGACAGTCACGTTTGTTACTATGGTAATTAATGTACCCAGTCTACCAGAAATTGTGGATAATATCACTTCTTCGTCGACATGATTTACTCTCCCCCATCCCCCTCCCCTCCAAATTGCCTACATTTCGTAGGATAATGTAAATTTGCAGAAAATATATTAATATTAATGGTCTTGTATATTGCCCTTAAAAATAGAATATTTTGGTTATTCAGGTTTTTTGAAATTTGATTTCTTGTTAAAATAATGGAAACACTTGATGGTTATTTATATAATCTGGTCTAAAGTTTTTAATGTGGATTTCTTTCATGATTAATCTTTTTGCTTGTTGAATGTTACCAAGATCTACTTTTTGGATTCACTCAGAATTAACTTACTTCTACCTTTTATCTGGATCATATCTATATAATTGAAGAAATTACCTTTTTTAATTTGGTTTTTCTACTGGAACATCTGGAGACGTATGAGACCGTTTAACGTGAATAAATCATATATAAAATCTCACATTGGAATTCCCAATGACTTGTTTATTAGGGCGGGTTAGATGGTGGATGCGTCGTATTAGCTCGCTTACTCCGCGTGTTTATAATATAGACCATTTACGTATATCTGGAAACCCTTATGTTTTGTTATGCGAACTGAATTTGAATTCCTAATCGTAGCTTCAATCATTTTGACATCTACACGAACTGGTGAAGTTTATTAGGAGGTTTCAGCCCTAATTTCATACCTTATTGAGAGTGGGACTTTAGCCCGTATGACCGCTATTATAAGTTACCCCTCAGTGTAAAGGAGAATATGTACTCAGTAGGCTTCAAAATCTGTTTCCATATATTTATATGCGTTATTACATTTTCTTAATAACAGTGAAATACTAAAGATAATCAGAAAAATGTTAATACGAAGGACCATAAAGCCTATCAGATGTATGAAAAATGAGATTAAGTATTAAGAATCATAAACAGCGCAAATGGTTAGAGGAAGAGGTCATGTTGCCTTATGATTACAGTCCTCTAACTCAGCAGGGAAAATGCAGATGGGTATATATCCTGATTGAGCCAAGGATATGAATGCAAAAAGTCAACCTGTTTTCATAAAGAATGTGAATACAGTAATTTTGGAAGAATCAGAGAGTTATCCTTCGGACCTCCTATTACAGTTTCTATCCATTTCATATCTTGTATGTACTTAGCAGTACCTATGCATGTAGTCAAATTCGTCGTAGCTTAAAAGAACAGATGTTTGAAGATACAGCTGTATGTGTACATATGAATAATATGTTCGTTTAATTATATAGGTAGTATATATTATTCTAATTAGGTAAGCTAATGCATTGCTACGAGCATATGATTTGCGGAATGGGTACGATGATTTAGGTCATGGGAATTTTACTTTTTCTCAACTCAGATAATTGCACTGAAGCTGATGACATTCGGATATGTAGTGCTTCAACCACCATTCCCTTTTTAAGACTTAATGCAACCAAAAATTGGGCACTGCAAGTCCTTACTGATCAATACATCCGAGAAACAGTGATTTCGATCAGTGCAAAATCATTGCCTTCCCTTCTGCAAAAATTCGCCTACAATTAGCAGCTTCGTACTTCATTGTGTTTTGCATGAAATATTTGAGATGGAGGTTTACACTTTTAGAGATAAAAATCGACTTTGTTGACTATTTTAGCCATGATAGGACGGTCTCGGTCGATTTTTCTTAGCCAAAACCTTGTGTAAGCTTTCCAGCTCCCATTGATACCTTATATAACATTAATACCTGCCTTCGTTTCATCTGCTATGTTGAATTGTTAGACAAGATTTCTCAATAACACTTTGGTGATTCCTAAACCATGCAATTTCGTTAACAGATATTTACACAGAAAAATATATTTCATTTTAACACACAAATCACAATCTATCTTAATTAGTTAGAATAGGCCTTTTGATAATAACCACTTAGTCGAAACGAGTAGATTTATGAAAGATATCCAACAAAATAATGACGTCCTATTTCAACAAATGGAGAACACAAAAAGCAAATACTCTGACTCGCTCTGAATCGGTTACCTGAATAGCCAGAAATAATGTGAAATAGACAAACTGATTTTCGTGGAAATAAGCAAGGAGAATCCTCCAAGATTTTTTGATCGAACTTGGATCCTCTCATGGCGGAAAGATTAAATTTGATTAAGAATTATCAAGAACTCGATGAAAAACCATAAAAACATTCCCTCAAACCATTGTAAACGGGAAGGGGGAGCATTACACAAACAATCAATCAGAAATCTCGAAATACAGTATGTTTGACAAAGGAATCTATTACATTAACAATCCCAACGGAAGTCAAATATTAGAAAAAAGTGAGGATAGAGATGAACATGCATTAGCGGATAGGGTGTATGAAAGAACAGGGCAATGACGAGTTGGCTTGGCATGGAATAACACTTCCACGCCAAGCATACGTATTCATATATTTACAAAGTACCCCCATATTCATAGCGAAAAGTGGCTGATTTCAAAACAGGGCATAGAAATCGCACATTCCCTTGGTTAAATTCCAACGAAGTGCAACGGAAACAACGTAAAGAATCACAAATACTGTCCCTGTTAGTAGGATACTGCGAGTTCGCCGAAGGAATGGTAAAGCTAAGGCAACAAAGAATATATGAACATTGTCACATAACATGATGAAAACATACACGACTAAACATTACCTTTGTAGCCAAGAAAAGTTATGTAAACATAATAGAGGATGCCAGCGAGCCAGAATGTATTTCCGATTAAACTGCCCACAAAAGTTCGTCTACGGATAACTGAAAGCAAGAAAACAGAAATTTAATCAAGTAAAATATCAGAACCACAAGATCGGAACAAGTATACGAATAAAGGTTGAGAACTTACAGTAAAAGAAAATAGGTTGGATAATGCGAAGTATAATAATGCAAGGGAAAAGTGCATTTAGATGAATATCAAACGCGTAGGCCCATTCAACAACCAGAGGGTAGGAATATGATCCATCGGAATTGATTGATTCATCATCTGAAGCGACAGAGGAGTGGCGCCTGTAGTTGAAATCACTCCTAATCGGACCTCCAAAAATAGTCGGGCTTGTAGGACCACTGCTAACAACGCCTGAGTGTTCCGAACGGATCATCCAGCGATTAGTAATAATCCACATGAATGACGCCACAATAAGACCGGAAATTATACACTCAACAATGATTGACCAGGAAAGAAGTTTCAACCAACCGAAAAAGGAATGACCAAGGACAGCGGAGTATATCGTAGTTGAAACTAATTAGGAAAAATAGATTTTTAAATAAGAAACTTACTAAACATCCAAGGGATGAGAAGAATCATAAAAGCGGGATCGTCTCGAGCCCATTGATTGCGAGTAGCTGTAGAAGAAATTAATAATTTATCAAATTGATTCTTACAATGATGATAACTGAAATTTCTGTAAAGTTTTTGGGGAGAAACAAAAATATTGACCATTTGCCAAGATGCATACTCAAAGTCCATTTGTCGGAATTTGTAGAATCTGGAAAAGTACTTCTTGGCTTTTTCTTTAGCACCAAGGGAAAAATTGGAACAGGCTTGTCGGCACAAGCCATTACTATGTTTTCGCTTTGAATAGGGCTTCCGGCTCGCGTTATTATCAACTACTACATTTTTCAGAGCAAAATCACTTGAGCAAGATTCCATCTTAGCAATCGTAAAGATGCCGTTCCTTTAGATCCAAATTATCCGGTCAAAAATCAGTGAAATACAACAAAAGTATTAAATAATTGCAAAACTAAATGTTGTTGCCAGATGATACTAGAAAAAATTATTTAGTGTAAGTACTTGTGGTTTATGTTAAGTTACCAACATTCCGAATGGTGGCGAAATCGTTCCTCAAATATTCATTGGATTGGCCGAAGATTATAATGATGTTTGTCTTATTTTTATGGTTAGAAATGCATTTATTGAAAAATCATTATTGTAATTTTAGAAAATTTATGCAAATTCAAATTAAGTTGGCCTAGCTTTCATGTGCATATTGACATACGATATTAATATCGAAAAATTTATCCATAAGCAAGATAAAGCTAGAAAGTAGAATAATATACATTTTTATGTAGACAGAAAATTATCATATAAAAGACTAAATTTGCAATGGTTTATATGTTTTTGTCAACAATTTGAATCAGCCGCATCAAAACTAAATTTATGCAAATCATTAGAAAAGAGTTGTGGTTCTGATAAATTTTAGCAACTATATTTGTGTTTGCATATGAATAGATTGACTTAGTTCTGATAGTGATATCCACGAAATTTTTAGAGGTTCTCGGGTCCTTACGGCGACTTTTCATTTTTCGGAAATTTGTCCATACTCCTGGAAGATACATTTGGAACCCCATTAAGCAAATTCCTAACAAGGCCGTCTGTCCATACAAGCATGCTGACCTCTGTATGAGCATCGCTGTGATGCTTTTGCCTCCCAGCTCTCATCCCCCAAGGCGCATTCAGTTCATTCTTTGTACTCCCATTTTTTCCCAAATATGTGTTTCTGTCAATATAAATAGTCATGTATATATGTATAATATCTAGGTCGATCCTCCCACTTCTTGACCAACCACAACTCCGTCATTCATTTCTCTGAGCTTCCTCTCTGCCCTCAGTAAATCTCTCCGATAAATTGCCTATCACCTCTACATCTTGCTGTGCGGTAAAAGTCAAAAGAAGTTGGAAGGGTGATAGCTCAGTTAAACTCCATACTCCCATATGATATTGAGCTCTCACTTACTACCTTTACATATTCAACTGTTTACAGTGGAAACCGGAATGGCTAAAGATAAACCCAAAAAACAACACAGAAACATAGCATATTTCTGTATACAGAAATAAACTTATTCAATTTCTCTTCCGACTTTTAAGTGTGAGAAAATTGGGCTAATATGTAAATGACTTAAGATTTGCAGCTCAAGGCTGCGGATCTCTCATCCAGCAATTGGGAGTTCATACTGACTGATAAGTAAGAAATTTCTTATTATGCATTGTTATTTCTGCGCTGATAACCCTACGAACACTCGATGACATCGACGATTATGTGACCCCGCTTACATTCAACCCTTTATCTCTTTCGAGGTCATATGCATATAGGAAAAATTTTGCCTATATTTATTCCATATCTGCCATCTATCAGTCTACCTTTTGAAAAAATTTTGATTATGATATTACGCAGAGAACATTCTTCGGATCCTCCGCTGCCCATTATCTAACATCGATTCCCCACATGTCAATACTGGAATGAAACCAAAATAAATGTATGCAATTTTAAATATCCTGGCACAGTATCCAGCGTCAGCTCTCAATTAAATTCTGTGCAACCTAAAGGCTAGTACGTTTTCGCTAATTGAATTTGCCACATAAAAGAAAATAATATTTTTCCCAAAAAATCCTTATATGTAAGATACTTTGCTTTCCACATATTAATTCCCGCTTCTTTTAACTGCCTTCAATTCAAATGGATTTACTTACATTACACTTGTAAAAGGCTCATAATATAAGTTGACCTATCAAAAGGAAAACGTGCATCGCACTTCAATATGGTGAATCGAGTCGTATCTGTAACAGCGCAATTTATTAGGGAACCTAAATGTTTAATAAGGCATCCTACAGAGAGGAATGGATCATAACAATCCTGAATCTGCATTTGTACATCATCACTCATTAAATTGTTAAAAGGGATTTTATGGTGGAACCAACATTTTCTTGCGAAAACGGCAATTTCGCATTTGTCATTTCAAATTCCCAATTAACTGTAACTACTTGCAATAAATAAATCCATCAGTACTTCTTATTGAAATGATTAAATCTGCTACTATTTTATCTCAGGATGTCTGGAAACTTCTCAGATAACTAAATGAGTCTTATTTGAATTCCTAGGCCCATTTGGGAAATCGTTCTCTAACACCTATTTTGGTAAAGAAGGACACTCGAATTCCACTCTTCTCTACGTTAGCCAGAGAGTGCCATTGACTCACTCCATTGATAGGAAATGAATCCTTGACAATGCACCCCGAAGTCAATAGCATGAATACTCAATTTTCCTAAATTTCGTCTTAAAGTAGAATCTGAACTTAAATTTGAAACTAATATAGTGAACAAATAATTTAAGCCCAAAAAGTACCTTTTATTCATGTGTTAATCTGAGCACCGACTAAGTTTGTAATTATCGCATGAATTATTAAATTTCATGTTGGTAATAAATATCATGTAATTTCACTAAGTCAAATAAGGTATTCATTTGCTCAAAAATCATTTAATAAATTTATTGGGACGAAAAAAATTTGTTAAATTGAACTAAATAGGTTAAATTTTGCATATATTGACAATAAAATAATACACTTTGTTTAAAAAGTTATCCTGTTGGGCACCATTTCAACACATGTACTACTACCCAATAAGCTATTTATGGTTTCATCTGTCATTTTTATCTATTTGACAATTCAATAACAGTTTAACAAAATATTTATTTTATAAATGGAGTTAGAAAATATTGTCGCCAACACAGTTTACATAAAGGCGAAAGAAAGTAACTTATTATAAGTAATAATCACATATAGGTGGAACAAATAAAGACAAGGGGCGGAGTAAGAAATGGAGAGATATTCTTGCTTTTCCTCACGTTAGCAATGCACGAAGGATTCTTCGAACGATCGGTAATATTGTTTTAAGTTTTATTTATTCGAAGACATTTCATATAATTACGTCGTATCCAACCAGCCTATTGGCAAGAAACTTTTCTGGTGCTACTGTCAATCAAAACCCATGTTGAAGAATTTGATTGATTTTATAGAGCTTACAGTAATGCGCTTTTTATGGTTTAATGTTTTTTCTAGGGGATGTATGAAGTCGATTTTGATGAATCTGGTTTGCAGATTGCCAATGAGATTGCCATTAAATATATTCGTCCCGATGTATGATGTCTTTTCTGGTGTTTTTTATTTTTCTTCTTCAGGCGCTTTGTAAAATAACCCCTTTTCCTGATGAACTTGTAAATGATATAATATCTCGGATGGAAAAGCTGGGCGAATCCGAATGTCCGCCTAGGGATATCTTTTCTGAACTTATAAGGTAATCTGAGTTTAATTTTTTACTCTTTACGTATTTTAGTCTTGCGAATTCATGGCTAAAGCATACAGTTTTCCTTGCCTTTACGAAAACGATCTATTTCGATCGTTACTTACAGTGGAAATGGCTTGAAATGTAAGCGGAATTCTTCTAATCTGCACCTTTTGTTCTTTAATGATTGTTGACGTTTTTGCTTTTCAGGCAGCCTGTTACTAAGGCTACATTTCGAATGTATCGTGTGCTTGGGAAGGGTGGATTTGGAGAGGTGTGTGCCTGTCAAGTGAGAGCGACAGGGAAATTGTACGCCTGTAAGAAACTGGAGAAGAAACGGATTAAAAAACGGCACGGGGAACAGCTTGCCTATGCGGAAAAGAAAATCCTCCAGAAAGTCCACTCGCGGTTTGTTGTAAGCTACTTACGCAACTTTAAACTAAATTTTAATAATTTGCATTTTTTAGCAGTTGAATGTAATCGAACTGTTTTTTTTACCTAATTTGATTGAATTGGTGCCCACTTAATTATTTTTTATGTTAATGGTGTTCGTGCCTTTATCTCAGTTTGAAACTTATAAGCTAGATTATTAGCAAAGGATTGATAATGTTCTCTACCAAACTGATTGAATCACCATGAATTTTAAATCGCTTCATTTGATTTTGCACTTTCTCTTGGTATCTGGAATATCCAAATTGTTGATCTTCTACTTAAAACACTAGAGTGATTAATTTTATTTTCTATTCACGGATAGTTTTGTCTTTTCATATAAGTAGAACAATACTTTGGCAGTATGTAGAGATTTAAAATCCATGATTTAAATTTATCCTAGGTAGATAAATGTAGTATTCAAAATTATAACATTCCATTTAATCATATTCTCTAGTCAAATACTATGTGTCATTCAAAGTCGAAATCTAATGAAGTTTAGACTTTATCTTTAACTCAGACTACCATTGGGAAGATTAACTTCATTCCTGGCGGCGAACTGGAACGAGCATAAGGGTAGTTAACTTACTTTAAAGCCATATTTTCAATGTTGATGTTTGTTACAGTAATATGACTTCTTGGACTAGTTTCCGAGCTAAAATTGGTTTCCTAGAAATCTGATTACTGTCTTGACATCGCCCTTAAAATATGGACTGATAATCCACAGTAGAATTTGCGGTCAACTTGCATATCTGCCAAGTCAGTGGTCACGGTTTTACTACTCATTGGTGCATATCCAATGATCGATTGTAGCTGGTGGTGTCCAAGGAAGTAACAGAATACAATTTCCGGATCAATCTTATGTATATGTACATACTACTCATTGATTCACGATGAATGTTGGTAATAATATATTCCGCGAGTCTGGGATTTGCTTATAAATAGGCTTGGTAAAAAAATGCTTAAGGTTCTCCACGAATACTTTAGTTAAAATGGATTTGCACATGGCTTTGATTTATTCAGTAATATGCAAATTTAGTCTGGCTGGCTTTCTGCGGGTGCAACTTAAAATCTTCTGTGTAATTACTGTTTTAGTGAAATTCACACTAAGGATCGAGAAAATTCAGAAAAACGAGTTAACTCACTTGTGTATCTAACTTTCCCGACATAGATGGACCAAGTTTATGATTAAAAGAAAAACAACAATAACATACGCAGGAAGAGATAACAAAAGATGTCTAAATGGCATGTAAATCCATAGTAAAAAGCGGATACTACCAAGTTGAGTTTTTTTTTCCTGGATATGGGTTAGTGGTTTACGTTATGCGTTCATGCAGTCAGGTGTAAGCCTCTTGACAAGAAATTGGGGTGTTACCCAATTTAGGAAAGAAAAAACTCATTAATCTATCGATCTTCATGAAAAACTAGGTAGAAGAAGGACGTATTTAGATATTTAGGGTAGTCAACCTGCAATCTTAAAGTGCGTGGGTTTGATTGGGGTAAGGTGGATGAAGTTTAAGTCAGAAAACTGAGACCAAAGCAACTTAAGGGCGTGCCAATGATTTGTCTCTTATCCAATCCTGTATAAGTATTTTTATTTTCTTAGTAGGAAAAAACCGTCATTTGAGATTAAGGTCTCTTTTCTTCCTGGGGTCGGAGTAGTTGTAGCTCATAAAAGAGCAGTTATAAAAGTAAAATTCAACAGATTTTGATATTCTTATGTAGTTAAATCGGTATTTGTATTATGCGTCGGTGGGGCATTGGTCACCATCACCGTCTGCCATGTTAGAGGCCATGGGTTCGCTCTCCATTGGCCAACAGATACACTGGTTAAGTCTGGCTAATATGGAGGACATTAGAATTCGGGTCTCTAACCTCGGACCATCCTCGATGCTACTCTCTACCCAAGATAAGCGTTGGAAAACGCCTTTCCAAATGTGCTTGAAAGTTATAATTAGTATTTCAAATAGCATAGCATAAAATTTGTACAACGTTTAAACATGAGCAAGCATATAAATAAAACAGCGCAGTGAACGATGAAATGGAAAGAAGTAGATGCTGAATTCAGGGTATAGGAAGCGTTATTTTAGTTGCGATCTAGATGCATTGAGTTATCCATTATTTTGTAAGAGGTATATTCACGATGTAATACCCTAAATTAAAAATTTCATGGTTTGATTCTAAATTCCTGGGTGATTTTCTGTTCGCGGTGCTTACTGTTCTAATAGTTAAGTGGTTAGTCATGCTATCCCGATTAATTTGTTCTTCTTGCAGCCAAGAGCAGGTAGATCATATTTACATAATTGCATATTTTTATTAAAATATTGGATCGTTTATTTATTTGTCTCCTCATATGTGCTCATTTTCTTTTTTTCAGTTTGAAGTATAAGGGTAAATTTGAGTTTGACATCTGCTTAAAATTGTCTAATTACCGCCTCTATTTTTGTTTCATTGCTTGGGTGTGTTTTGACCTAACAGCAACGTTAAAGTGTGATCTAACAACAGCTGCATTATCCCTTTTATTTTGTCAAAATCCACATTTTTCAGTTTCGCTCTTCCTTTTTGTTTTAATTTTTGCAAAATTCTGCTGCTTCATATGTATATGTGAGGTGTATAGAAGGGAAGAAGCGAAGAGCTAGCCGATATTTTGGTTGAGTGAAACAGGTATATAATCTCCTCCCATCATTTTACCCATTGCAAAAGCACTGATTTTGCTTTTTCTGACACCAAGATTTTGCCCCTTTTCGTAGCACACACACACATACACAATTTCTCTAAAATGTTTCATTGTAGTTTATATTAAAGTGGACCAAATAAAACAACTTTTCGTATCATGTTAATGAACTTTCGAAAAACATTGACGCTTTATCTTATTTTGCTGGTGATAAATCGATAAGATTGGAATTCAGAGAAGTTGCAAAGAAGAAGTGTCAAATTTATACCAAAATGGTAAATACTGTGTTTATGGGAACGTACTTTGCTCTAAGGACTAAATGAAGAGTTAAGTCATTTATATAGGTAGAACACCACGATCAATTTACCGAATAAAAATTTAAGAGATTATATACATCTGGGTATTCATCTAAAACCTGTCATCTATGCTCATTCAACTATTTTGTGGTTTTATGGTGCGCATTTCCAGGTGTATTCGAGAATAGGATCTAAAGAATGACTATGTATTTCTAGAATTACTCTTTATTCGTATTCTCTATGACAATACTTCGGTTTTTCGTCCGCGAATCCGCACTGACGTCTTTTATTCCCGTATGACGCAAAACCCCCATCTGTCATGTATAAACTCGCCTATCAATGCTCCCCTTTCTATAACCGCCTCGTTTCACTTAAAAGTACATTTACGCTCACGTTCTTGCTCGGCCTTACCCAAGTGACTCTTATAAAACTGTTTATGTATAACCACTCACACACACGCGTGTCAGCTACCGGTTCCTAAACTTCCCTCTCATTCCCTCCGTTTCTCAGCTCTTTCTTACTCGCTTCAGCCCTCATTGTGATTTGATTAATACTTTTTTGTCTAAAAACAGGTCTTGGTCTTCTTTCCTAGAACTAGTATTAGCTGTCAGCCGTTAGTTGTTATTTTAACCCCAATAGATCTCTTAACTGTTGACTGTAGCCTATTGGAATCCGAAAAGGGAAACTCGAAAGATCCGGATAGAGCGCGTCTTTATTAGATCATTTCTTATTAAATTATTTAAATTTTAATTGTTTAGATAGGAAAACTGGGTACACCTGACAACTCAAGTACCTGTGTCTCGAAGAGAGTTTATCATGTGGCCAGACACTTAGAGCCCGGATACTACTTCAACGTCTATAATCCTTTTTCCTTTTAGCATACAATCTCTCTTCAATAGTTAGCATTCTGATAAGGTAAAAAACGGCGGTTCTGATTTCTTTATATCCGTACCATGAATAGTTTTAAAAGAAGAGGTCTATTGTTATACGTAAGACTCTTCTATGCTGGTGAAATAATAGGAAGTTTTTTTTCTGCCGATATGTTCTAGATATCACTAGGCTACAGTTGACTCAGATCCAGGGAGATAAGACAGAATGAACTTGCTCCAAAGTCGCTTTATAAACTAAACAGTAAACTAAGGCTTTGTGTATGAGCACAAACCGTCAATACGTTGGTGTTTGAAGGTGTGCGGATGTGGACAAGACTGATAACAGTTTTAGTTCCAAATAACTGTCAAGTTGTCAAGAACGATAAGGATGATGGGCGACTCAGAGATAATCTGGGAATTGATTATTTCGAGACAAAATCTAAACACTGCAGCCCGCAGTTTTATTTTATTGGCATCTTATCAGTTATTATTCACATCCATGCATATTTCGTTGGTGTAAAGAATCGTAAATGATTTTTTTTTTGGAGGGAAGAGGGGTGTCATTGTCATTCTGTTTTGACAACTGGTGATTGGCATAAGTACAATTTTATGGCATGACCATAATAGGGAGGTACTAGATTTATCCCCATTTGGTCTATTAAAAGTATAATGATCAAAGTATCATAAGCCCTCTGAGATCTAATTGAGAATGATATAGATCAGCAGAATGCTGGGTTTCGCTTCAAGAATTTATAATCCGTAGTCATTTTTTACGTCTTCCAAGTCAGGGATAACAAGATCAATGCTCATCGGTGTACACTCAGTGATGTATTGGGTGATTCTGGTCAACTGTAAGGGTTGGTATTATGAAAGTTTCTCGTGAGAATGGTTTCACGAAACCCTTGCTCTACCCTATTCAAGTTTTATTTCGAGCTTGAAAGTAACCAGCTATTTCTCCTGCGGTGTAACGGTAGGCTTGCTTAATCAAATATCAGGACAAAGAGACAAATTCAATTTTTATGAAGATTAATCGTGCTGATTAAATCAGTTAATAAAGAAGTGGCAAAATAAGGTTTTCGGTAAATTGTTTCTTGTATGCTGCTTATCAACTCACTTATTAGTGTCAGGAAACACTTTCCTCCAAGAGGCTTTGGAAATCATTTTTATTCATGTATGTCAGTGTTACCGCTTTCAAGGCACATTCAACAATGTTACAATAGCAAAATGACTGCCCACAATTAGTGAACGCTGGTCTATAAAGGGATCCTTATCTGACAATTTTTAGACCTATGAATGGCTAAATTGCCCTCAAACTCGTACCAAAAGGGTGCTTTTAAGGTAGAAAGAAACAAAGGGACACAAGAGAATCTCTACTTTCGTTTGATTATTCCACCTTAAATCAATGGCCGTGGAACTTGATGGAAATATAATTTTTGGATGCTACCTTGTCATTATTATCGGCCCCATATACTTTGGATGAGTAAACTTATTGATTATTTTTACATTCGCATTATCGAAGCTAGAATGAAAATTTGGCTAGTTCCTTGGCTCTTTTGTTTCGCAATTGATTTCGCAATTCGCACAATTTTATGACTTTGCCATGATAATTGACAGCTCTTATTGTGCACTAGTTCTATTCCAAAATTATCCGTTAGTAATAGAGGGAAGTGCAATGATCAATGACACGAAAGTTCACAAAGATTTCAATTAGTGAATCTGTTATTCGAAGTGACTTTCATACTGTTGGAGATGTTTTGTTATTTTCGATATTTAATGGATTTCATTTTAAATGATTGAAATTTGTCAGTTGGTCTGAGTATTTTCATGCAGTTCTGCTATGATCTACTGCCCGGCCGATTTATTAGATGAGCATTAAATTATAATTCTAGCTCGTTATTCTTACTGAAGAGAAGCGATTTTAGACTCTCATCTTGATGAGAGAAATAACACTTTGTAGGGGCTTCTGCCAAGACTAACAACAGACAACCACAGCTTCCTAATGAGGATTGTGAGTATATTGTGCAACAGCAACTGAAATTTAGGAGGGAGAGAGACGGAGGAATGAGAACGAAGAACCCTGGAGCGAGCCTGTCTATAAATTGACGTATCAGGAATGACACGGGCAGAATAACTGATTCACAGTGAGACAGAGACGAGTAAAAATTGATAATCGATAACCTACTGTTGTGCTTTGGTCACAAAGAGATGAAATGCACTTATTGCATCCCGTTTGTGCAGATACTCCAGCGTAAAAATAATTTTTCATAAAATAATTTCTCAAAGTAATTGTCAAGCGAAACTGAAATAAGATCGTGTGGAGAGTAATCTTGAAATTCCAATTAGAAACTCTCAAACTAACATCCACCTTTTGATAATTTGTAAATGGTACTAATGTATATAGATGGATATCAAAATCATAACTTCAATTTGTGAAGATGTGGTCTATTACCGCTATACCACGGGATTGAATGTGTTATGTTGCAGCTTTTATATTAATAAATTATTCTTCGAGAAGTAAGTGTTTTTAAGTATTTTCCTTTAACGTTGAAATTAATAAATGGATTCGGGTTGTACAGTACTTACCGAGTAGGTCATACTCCAAAATTCAAATTTCGCCATTTACCTTCTGGATTGCAGCAAATGTTGCAGCTTCTATACAAATGAATCACCCATTAGGGATTTTAACATTTAAACTGAAAGAAGGAAAGATATTAGAAGAATCTCTAGACCCTTATTTAGATCTACGGCAGTGTTCCTAAGGCTTCCTTGTATGTTGGAAAATAATAATAACACAAGCCATCGTGTTCAGTTGCCTTGTCGGAGGTCACGGGTAACATTCCCATCGGCGAACACCTAGTGATCAGTGATCAGGTTAAGTCTGGCTGATATAGAAGGCAGCAGAATTCGAGTTTTTCACCAATGAGGCTCCCTGATGCTAACCCTCTACCCAAGATGAGCGTTGGAAAACGCTTTCCTGAATGGTCTCGGGAATTACAATGCAAGGCAGATATTGCTCATTACCGGGAATTTCAGATTTTGAGTAATTTTTTAATCTTAAATCACATAACTGACGCCTTAGATTTCTAATGGGGTTAGTGGGTGAAGGGTGACATGAAAACATGAATTAAACATTTTCGATCACTATCGTAAAGCAGTTAGAGGCATTTCTTAGGTCCATAAATTGCATATTTGATTGTGAAAGTTAATTGAAAGCGAGGGATAAAGAGTACCTGTTGTTGTGTTGTCTTTCTTACTGGCAATTTGCATTTCCTTTACTTGCTCCCTGTAATTTCAGTGTCTCGAAATTTGATCAGATAAATTATCTTTTTTTTTAACCAAGATTAATCTATAAATTGATGCTTCAATATTCACCCACACACCATATTTACCTGTCGTCTTTGTTGAAAAAGGGCTGATTGCTGATTATCTGTGATGTCAGTGTGTTGTTATCTTTTGTATACTTTGATTCTCTTTTCGAATGTCCATTTATGGAATAGTAATCTTCAATTTCTTTTAGTAATAATCAAGAATTTAAGTATTTCATTATGAGATAGGCTAGTAATAAAGATGTGTTTAACAGTAGAAATATAGATAAGTACGGTATAGGAGTGGTTGTTGTTATATTTCTGGCAAAAATGTGCTATTTTTAAATCACAGAGAAACATATAGACATGAAGAATAGTTCTAATAGAGTGCAAAGTGGTGCTCAGAACAAACAGAATGGTTAGGACATTGAAAAACCCTGCTTCATCATAATTTAAATTAATTAAATTAAGAGCTTGATCATGCCATTTCGGTAGATCTGTCTCTTCTATTAGCCAAATAGCATATAAATGAAATATTAAATAAAATATTTTTATCAATTATTGACGATGATTTCAAAATTAACTTTGCATAGAAAAGTACAGAAGGAGAGTGAATACAATGTCTTGAATCAGGTCCACATTTATGAAATGAATCGTTAGTTGGCTAGATGGGGCCAATGCCAACCCCATTTATTGACCAAGTCAAGAGGATGTATTCACTCACGTTCAGTCAGAGATGTCTCCACATGAATTGGCTGTTTGAAACATGTTTGTGGTCTTCAGGCGTATTTCTAAGTTCATTTCCACCTGTCGTGAATTTCCATGTCGAAATTTACGGTATCTTTGACACCTTTATGTAATTTATGATCGTGGTATAAGGCTCATTTACTAATGATCTAATCTAAGCTGCCTATCCAGTTTACGCTATGGCTACAGTTGCTCAGACTCGGAAGAAAGAAGGGGAAGAACTTGTAGCACAAATAACGCTTTCTTTACAAAAGATGTGCTAGGTTTATATACAAGTGGGACGTGGGATTCTGATTATTGTATTAATTGTCCAGTGATTTAACATTGAGGATACTCAAGGGCAGGAAAATTAATATGAAAATCTCTCTTCTGGGTATGTAGTGGTCAACGTGCATGTCTCTCAACTCAGGGATCACGTGATCCATGCGCAACAGTGTATATCCAATGCGTTGACTAATTCTTGTCAAAAAGAGAGATGGAAGAAAACTAGTTTCTTATAAGTCCGTCGCCATGACAACTTTCCTCTATCTAAGTCGAGTGCTGTGAACACTTCAACTGGTTTTGAAGTTTTTATCAGACTTCAGATGTGTCCGAGTTTTTTCCCTATCAGTTTATTTCAATCATTAAATATGGATCGTAATAATTTGAACTTACCCTATTAAACAAATAAGTTTAATTATACGATTTTTAAAGATATATTATGGTTTTTATTCACCAGAAAAGCAGGTCAAGGTAATTGCAATAATGAACCTTCTTTCATTGAAGGCTTGGATTTACATATTTACTGTTCATATTTCCTCCAAATTCTGCCAAAGGTTTCTCTAATATTTTACTTTTGTGTGTTTTCATTCGGTTAGTGTAAGGCATTTCTTGTATTTATCCATACACCGGATGGTCCCGGAACATTTTGCTGTTTTGTTTACCTTGAGTGTTAAGTTTCCGACTTGAGAAAATAGAAAAAGACATTATTCGGATAATATTAGAGTGCTATTTATGCAGCAATCATGTTAAAAGTACCATTTAAAGTTCTCATCGAAGATGAAAATTGGATAGGGTGATGTAAGACTGTCAACGCGACATTGAATGAAGAGAGAGAGATAGAGAAAAGTGAATTTTGAAGATTTTAGCATTGAAAACTGATGATTTCGCCTAGGTTGAACTCCTTTTTATGATTAAGATCTCAGTTATAGGTTTGGATGCGTTACTTTTGAATGGTGACATTTTTGGAAATTTAGCTCCAGACAATATTGTTTTTTTTAGTGTCGGTTAGAAAACTGGTACTAACTTTTTTTTTTTTCTAACAGAAATCGTCACACTTATTTTTGAGGTAGTTGACCTTTCGCTTAGTTAAGAATTTGCGCCAAATAATATTTCGCGGAAATGAGGTGACGCTCTTGTCTGAATACAGAGAATATGGAATAGAAGCTGGATGAATAACCGTACTGGCTATGCTACAGTGTGCTTGAAGAGTGACTCCTTGTTAAGATCCTCGGTTCTTTTAATTTGCAAGAATGCACTAAGTTATTTGCATACTATGAAGATTGTGAAAGACCATTCCATAAGTATATTCGATGCAAAGATCACCAGGAACTGTCCTCCACAATTCAAGACCACAGTTTCTATAATGAAATTCTAAACAATTTAAGAAATTCCAAACGATTGTTTAAGTACAATTCGAATATCAAATAAGACTCCATATAATCCATATTCTACTTTTATAAAACGAGCTGAGTGAACTAAGGTTTCTCGATTTTTAAGATAGGGCGTTACTTCTTAATCACCCTGTGGTCAACTAACAGATGATAAAATTTGAATTTTTCAGAGTCTAACATATCTTTTATCCAAGTTGAGTATGTAATGAAACGCTTCCCTTTATAATGGACTCGGGAATTCTAATGGTAGTTTTGTTTCTCATAGAAGTAAGTGACATTCGGAATAAATAGTACTAATTTGCTGCCGAAAGCGTTTTTATACTAGAGGATACCGCTTTAAAAAGGGAGGAAGATTTTTTAAACATGTCAATCGGATTAGCAAGATTCTCTTCTCAGAGTGACAACGGTTTTAGTACGAAGCTCATTAATTAATCTCCAAATTATTGCGTCTAAATGAAAGCAAAGATGTAGCAATTGTCTATCTATAGCATATACTTCTAGTCATTTAATCCACTCTTTTCCCGCTTTGTACATTATAAGCTTTTAAAATTTTAATATGATATAATTGTGCTTATTCATTCATTTCCCACTCCTGGGCAAAGAAGCTTTACAGTTTTTCGCCATTGGGAAACATCTATACACATAGGAAGGGAAGATTTACTTAGGGGAAATATTTAGTCAGTAGAAAGTAAGAATCAGGAGAATCCTACTTCATCTGAGCCCGAGTCATCAGGTCAACTGTTTTTTTCCACTTTGGAATTCCTTCATAATTGTCCTTTTTCATCATCTTATCCTTTTTAAGGAAAGTCTGAGTGACAAGCTTTCATGCGACTTTTCAGCAATCGTCTTTTTGCATAATTCTTGTGGCACCCATCTATCAGAGAAGAGAAGAATCTACCAATTGGTAGATCATCTTTATAGAAAATTATGTTGAACTGCTTCATTTAATTCTATTGCTTATTTAATGAAGCTGGGACCTTGTAATTTCCATCGCCCTTCACATTTTAGGTGAGCCTAACATACACATTCGAGACCAAAGATGCTCTCTGCCTTGTGCTGACCATCATGAACGGAGGTGATTTGAAATTTCACATTCACAACATGGGCAGCACGGCGGGATTTCCGGAAAGTCGAGCCAGATTCTATGCGGCTGAAATCACGCTGGGTTTGGAACATCTTCATTCTCTTCGTATTGTGTATCGAGATCTCAAACCAGAGAATATACTCATCGATGATCAGGGTAAGTCTGCTCTCTGTTCAATTAATTTCCACAACTAATTGCGGGAAATGCGATATATCACGAAATGATAGAGCATCAACTTATAATATCCTTATTGTTGGTGAATTTCATGATTGTGTCAATTTTAGTCAAACTATTCACTACTTTAATCTGAATTTTTCATTTTGCATACAAATTAAATCACTTTCCAGTCTTCTGGTCATTTTCCGTCAAAATCGTTAGTTTTGAGAAATTGGATACTTTCTTCTTGTGTTTGTCAAATCCTCCTCACTTCTTTTGAATTATGCTGGTTCCAGAATTTTTTATCTTTCAGTGACCTTTTATTTTTTCTTGGGTCCAGAATTCAGTTCGAAAGCAAAGAATAATAAGGTACTTGAAGTCCGATATCCGCATATGTCATTTCAAGCTCCATTTAAGACTGATTTTGTATTCTGAAGTCTGTCGTAGATCTCAAGGAGCCAAGTAAGTGATTGAAGTAGCTTTAATCCCAACAGTAAAGCTGCTCTAAGAGTTCGACCAAATTGGTTGTAGAAATCTCGTTTACTAAACGAATGATCTTTCTAAAGGCTAACATAATGAGAAGGTCGAGAGTTGAGTTGGACAAATGTGTATTGGACAAACGCAGCGGAATGAAAGGGGGAGGAAGAAAGGATTAGGGAAGAGAGCTAGGGCAATCAGGGTTGTGATAAACGGGCTTCATTGAGTTGCGTTAAGGGCGTTTACAGATTTTGCGCTATTTGTGAGCAACTGATAAAAATTCACACCGACAACCAGAACGCCCAGTGCGTATACATTACAAAGTTTAGTGCGCACCCTGCAAAGTCTAGCCGATCTATCACTTTTCTTTCTTTCCACTACAATATTGTAGGTCCAGGCTTTCAATGAGCACAAATAATTAAGCAATGCCAAAAATCATGGGAGATGAAGTGGAGGTAGAGCGGTGGTTGGTAGGTGTATGGGTAGATAGAGTAGATCGGCAGGTTGATTTGAAAAGGTGGAACTGTATAGCTCTCAGAACAATTACTCTTCAGTGTATTAAAACATTCGTTGGAAAAGGGATTGAATACATATACACTACATGTAAAATTGTGGGGATATAGTTTAGAACTGTGTATATAACATAACATAACATAATAACATATTGGCCGATTAGATTGAAGTCAGCCGAAGAGTTCAATATAATGGACAGAATTAAATGTAGGCTGTGGAGATGGGTGTTTGTTGGTAGAGGTCAGCTAATTTTATTGATGCAATCAGTAACAGTGTTTAATTCGAATTAATCAGTGTGCATGTTAAATCTGCGTTTTGACTGTGTTGATAGAATAGTCATTCTGTTAATGGATGAAGGAATATACATCCTATTTCCATTGGCATATACGCTATGAATAGCTAATGAACAATAAATTTTGATCGGGTTTATAGATCAAGTGGCTTAATGGCCCATGTCTATAACTAGAAACAAACTCTCTCAGAGTGAAAATGTGAAACGCCTCTTCACAAATGCGGCACTTGCCAATCCTACATTTTTAGTAATTTATTGAAGAGAGATATGCCTGTTAATGCTAAATCCTCATTCTTCTTTTTTCTTCACTCTACTTTCCAGTAAAATAAATCATGCCAAACCTTCACTCTCCTCAATAGTATCAAACAAATTTGGTTTTCTGTCACGTATGCGTTGGAATCTTAACTCATACTTTGACTGTTATATATGATCAGAATCAAATAGCAGTAGAGAGGTTGCATTAATTGATCAAATATGATCAGAAAGATAATATAATATGAGATTCCCTCAATCAAAAAAGCATTAGTAACCCTATTTCCCTGTCCAAGATGGACGTTAAAAAACGCTTCTCTTAGTGGGCTTGAGGCTATGTTTAGAACAACTGCAATTTCAGTATTAATCTATCTGGTAAAATAAATTGAGGGGTCTACTTTAGCAAGTTAAGTCCAGGAGGTGGTCTTTTTGTCAACAAAGTATCATTCATCCAGGCAGTAAAGCTATTTTAAGACTCCAACAATGTTAGGCTTGAGCTATCGTCTTACAAAATTGATAATCTTCTTAAAGGCTAAAATGGTATAACAGCCTTCTCCAGAATCGGAAGACCAAGATGGGTTAGACCACGAGCGTATCGAAAAGTCATTGAGAAATGAAAGCGGTAGAGAGTAATAGGAAAGGCAAATAAGAAATAAGAGACCAGGATAACACATGGGCTGAAAAGTCCCGGGCCTAACACATGGATGGCGCTAGTTTTA
>CAADRB010000004.1:181882-319303 GCA_900708905.1 Hymenolepis diminuta
TTTTGCTGCTGAGCTTGTCGTATTTCCTTGATGAAATTCAAAGAGTAAAATATGCCTCATGCTCTTTATTTGGAGTTTACATTAGGACCAGAAATAGTTATTAATAACACAATCTGAAAGAAATATTATTTTATTAATTACCATAGATAAGCATACAACATTAACAAACCAACTTGGTGTAATCGTGCCCTAGGCACAGCTCAAAAATTGGATAGAACTTCTGTTACAACCTTATAGTATACTAAAGATGTCTCGTTTGCAAAATGTGTTGCAACGAATGAAACTGCAAGCGGTTTCAGACCTTTATTTTGAAACCAATTCAATTATCCTCCAATAATTTTGAAAAAAGTCACCCGAAATATACCTCTAAAGTATCCTGAGAAATCGGAAAGGACAAAGAGCTACAATGTGACCCTTACTTTTCAAGAAATTCTTCATGGTTTAAAATTCTAATTCTGTGACGTATGTTTTTAGAAACTTTGTAATATAGGTTTTACTAAATTTACAAAATAAATTTCCTCCCTTTAGTCCAGTCAGTTATGTCAATTTGTTACAGAGACATTAGCGTGTTGAAGCTGACAATTCATACCGTCTGGATCTTTATCATCCAGAATTGATAAATCATTATTGTCATCATATATGCTATATCTCAATCAGTAGCGCTTTTCAATAGAAATGAACTAGTATTTAACTGTTATCAAGGGAATAGGAAGTTAGGAAGCTAAGTCTTTGCGTTGACTACAATTTATTATGGATGTAGACTCATTTTTACGTTCGAGTATGTCATAATGTATGCTAAGACTTGGTTCTGTATTTAATTTGGTATGTATGCCAATCAATTCAAGTCTTTCCTTTAGAACAAATGACCCAATATTCTCAGTGAGCGTCATGGTTCTAGCAAGCTATTCAGACCCGGTAATGTACAAGAAAGACTATTTGATGATTGATCTTGGAGGTTACCAAGTATGAGGTATCCTTCCACCTTGCTCGTTAGTTATTTACGGAGAACAGGATCATAAAGAATTATGAGATGGCTGAAAACCATTTGTCCCCGAGATATCTTTGGGGAAGTTATTAATAAGGCTAACAACAGTCAGCTACAATTCCCAAATCAGAACGGTGATGATTGAGAGTAGGCCAACCTATATTGTACAACAACAATTGAAAATCGGGAGAAAGACAAATGACAAAGTTTAGGAAGGAGAGGAAACGGAAAACGAGGAGAGAGCTACTATCTTTGAATCGGCAAAATCGCTAAGTTACCGCGAGAGAGGCGGGTGAAAATCGAAAACCTACTGCTGCGTTTTGGGCACTTCTGTTATTTCATTCAGTTTATGCAAGCACTCGGACTTAAAAATATTTCCACGTGAAAATGGTTTGAATTAACATCTTGTTCGAAAATAAATGTGAGAAGCATTTAGTGAGTAATTTTTCACTCCCCTTCCAGCCAGTCTCTAGAAGTTCACATTAGGCACTCTGCGTCCGTCATACTCTCATCCACTTCGATGAGTCAGCAGCAGGTTAAATGTACTTCATACTCGCTGATAAGCGCGGTTATGAATTTTTTATTGCTTCTCTCTTCCCCAAATCTCATTTTGAGTGGAGGAGTGGCATTCTGATGAGAAATTCGCATTATAATTTTGACTAACACTGTTGGTCGTTTCATTTACTGAGTAAATTCACCTTAACAACAACAAAACTATTTTAACTATGAGCTTCTAACAGATGTACAGACAATTCCTTTAATAGTAGTACAAACTCTCAGTGGATTTTAATAGTAACGTCCTCTCTGGGCGTACTGTAATCAGAAAAATGGCGATATATATAAATCTATTACTTTGTTCTGGAGAATGAGAGAGAGAGAGAGAGAGAGGGTGAAAGCCATTTCCAGATGTGCTTATGCTAATGGATTATCTTTGTAGCAGTGCCCGCCAGTCGTGTCAGTGAGGGAGACAGTAGGTCCATTAGAACCCTATGGCTATAATAGTAGGATATCTATATGACCAATCACACCTTATTGCGCAGCTTTTCAAAGGCATGCCGACTTCAGGTATGAATGTCATAGGTATAATGAGACATTCATCCGACACCAATCATGCACACCTGTTGCTTTCTCTGAGCGCTCTCTGTTCTGTTCTCGTCTTTGTTTATTCGCTTCTTTTCTTTCTCTTTCTGCACTTAAGTGATTTCTTTTTAACATGGCTCTAAAATAACAATAGAAAAACATGTCATTTGTATAGGAATGTTCGAGGGAAAGCCAGTAACGATCTCAGGTGTTCAATTTGCGGACGCTTTAAGGATGATTAAAATAATCACTTATCACTTTTTTAATTCCTAGTCCTTAATCTTTAATAATATACTGAGGCACCAAACTTTTTTATGTCCCGCGACTATGTGAATTTCTATATAATTTTGGTGACGCGTAGTGATTAAGCTTAAGGAGAGTTTAATAAATTCCCTTGATCTTTGAATACTTGAGAATAACTATTTGATTGTCCCTAAAAATGTCAGGTCTTTCGATTTACGGATTTAAGGTAACTTAAAGATCTTATAACCTTGATTTGGAAAATAGATAAGATAACTTATCATGATCACACAAACTGATTAATTCCAACTAGTTCTCACCGGGGAGGCTCCATGGTGATATCTCTTCTACTCAAGATTAGTGTTGAAAAATAACCTTTCCTCAAAGTACTTGGGTCCAAGTTATTGTTCTGAGGGTGGTATTCGGGCTCCCTGCGTTCGATTCTGTAATAAACTCTCTGAGACACGGCGGCCTGAGTATGATTGACTTCACATCATTATATATACCCCGTTTGTCTATCTCATGATAATGAAGTAGGATATATAATTACTACTAAGTACGCACCCTTTAATGAATGGAAATATCTCTATAGATAATCTCTCTATAATGTTATGCCAGATACGTTAAAATTATGTGGAGGACAGAGCTTTTATTGCTTCTCAAGCTCTCTACATTAGGCAATCCAAATTATTTGACTAAACCTTTAAGAAAGTAAACTCTATTTCACAAATCAAACATCTGTAATCAATTTATGCTTAATTACTAGATCAACAGTTACTAAAGCAACAACCCGAAATTAAAATATTCTGTTTTATGAGCATAGCTCGGTCTATTTTATTTCATCGTAATTGAGTTCTTCAGTTTACTGGCCTAGACAACTGTAAATAAACTCATTTACGATCAATTAAACATTTTAGGAACTGAAATATGCAGAAATTTAATCACTAGGAAGCGTATAAATAAAGGGAAGAGATGTTTAGGGCAAGATATGGGTTGAGAGGTGTGGTAGTACTATTTGATTTAACTAATGCTGATTTACAGTAAGCCTATTCGTGTGGTCTGTGTAATTTTTTATCCCATTGGTACAGAATTGTGGTTATCTTGTAGAAGATACCGCTAAAGCTAACAAGCTTTCGCTAATCATAATGTCAAGAATCGAGAGTAGATCAGATTATATTTACAGCAGTAATCAAAAGTCGGGAGAGAAGAAAGAAAGAAGAACGGAGGAGGGAGCGTGAGAACTGAGCGCTTGTATCGAGTGCCTTTGAATCCAGTTACCACAAGCCACAAGAGAGTGAAAATTGATAACTGACTACCTACCGCTGCGCTTTGGGCATATAGGAGTAAAATACTGTGATTATAGTTGATTCAAACCTAAAGAATAATTGCGCTTGAAACCAGTTTAGATTAACTCGTGTTTTGAAAATAATGTTGAAAATCATTTAGGAAGTAATTCTTCAACCTGTGAAGATATTTCTGAAAATATTCCATTGTAATTAATCTTTTATTATTCTTATATTCTAGGTCATTTGCGTATATCAGATCTCGGACTCGCGGTAGAGATCGACCATCGCAGTGCTCTGAAAGGTCGAGTCGGTACAGCAGGTTACATGGGTATGTGCTCAATCATTAAATCAAATTCTTCTAAAAATTGGGAACATTATGATGTCGTATTTAAGGGACAAATTGGAATGTACTAATGACCAATGATAGCATATTCTCTGAGCATACAGTTGATTTAAATCTAGGGAAATCAAAACACTACTTCTAACAATCTTCCTCCAACATTCGAAAATTTTGTAAGGTTCTTCTATTTCCTCTACGTCTATACCAATTTGCTCGTCGATTTGACTCAGTTTTCTACCTCCTTCACTTCGTCCCGCGTATAAGTCGTTCCTCCGATTTTATAGATTTTCCTCCAATAACGGACTCCTATATATTGATCATTACTATGTTATTTAGCCATATTTTCTGTTTATTGGTTACATAACCCCCACCTCTCGGTTTCCTTCTAATAATGCCGTCTTTGTCTTCTTCCGATTTTGTAGAAGTAAAGTTTGTAAAACTGGGAAGGGGTTATAGCTTAGCGAGGTTTCTCTACTCTATGTTGATGATTTTTGAGCTAGAGCCTACTTCGTAATAGATACATTCATTGCATTTTCAAGTCCTACTTTCAAATAACAATTCCTATCGATCCTGTCATTTATAATGGAAAATTAGTCTCTGTAGTTCCTCATTATTAATGGTTTGGTTGAGTTTGATTAGCTTTGGCGAGTTGCCGTTTAAACTACTAATTAGCGTCCAGGGTTCTCTTAACTGTCAGCGTACACTATGAAAGTTTGTGCTAAAATGAATGCTGCTTGAGAGGGAAAGAAGTGATTTTAGTGTCTTCGGCAAATTATTTTAAGCTGTATAAAAGTTCATATTGGCTTGATATGAACAGTTTAAAGAAATAATGAATTCGCTAAGCTATCACCAAATGGAAAATAAGTCGAATCATCGTTGCGGTTAACGTGCCTCGTCTGTGAAGTCAGAGTTCATGAGTTTGATGCTGAATTCTATTTTCTTACCAAGACGGATCATAATGCTAACCCATGATGAGCTTTGACAAACGATTTTCTAAATTGGTATGGAAAGTGTTATATTAAATCGAACTCCTAAGAAGTACATCTTGTAATTGATTAGGCTGA
Source organism: Hymenolepis diminuta (assembly GCA_900708905.1). Lineage (NCBI taxonomy): Eukaryota > Metazoa > Platyhelminthes > Cestoda > Cyclophyllidea > Hymenolepididae > Hymenolepis > Hymenolepis diminuta. The sequence continues at coordinate 186,878 of CAADRB010000004.1, forward strand.
ATTATTTATGACAATTCGTATGAGAGAACATAGTGGTGTTTAAATGGATGTGTGGGGGCTTGTAAGCACATGCTTGATTATTAGGATAATTCGATGGGCTGCCTTAGGGGATAGCTCAATGCTACAGGATCATTGTACTGAATCGCGTGTCCTTCAATTTATTTGTCCTTTTTATTTTTACTCTAACTGATATGTTACTATTTTTTATACTCAAATAGCCCATTTGTCATCGCCAGCCGAATATCTGAAATGCCGGTCTTTACTTTTGCAGCAGTCTTTCGTATTGATAAGTCTTTTATACTCTGTTTTAAATTAAGGACGCAGATTATGCTTCAGAAAGTCCTCCTTCCGATAACGAGCTATCTTTCAAAACTATGTATGATACATGTCCTCATTTGTATCTACAAAGTAAGCGTATTCTGATTTCCTACTGTGAATTTGTTGGGACTCTGAGATAGGGGTTCGTCTCTTTTTGACATTGCTCGCCTGAAAGTGATAATTTTAAATCTGCAAGTACAGGCGAGCATTCTCTTTTTGCTTTTTTATTGGTGAGCTACCAATTTGTCATTCACCTTCAATTATCATTTAGCATCTCCATTCTACCGATTTTTATATGGTCATTTAATGAGCTTTAGTGCAAACCTTTTAAAACGTTCAGTTGTTTTTCAATCTACAGCTACTCAAACGCAGGGAAGAGGAAAAGGGAGAAATCTAACTCAAGCACTTATTCTTTTAACTGAGAAAGTAAAATTGGATTCATGGCAAATGGTTAGCTGCCTGGTTGGCCAATAATTGTACTTATGGTAGCTTCATTGGTGGACTTACATATCCAGGTGAAAGCTTGGAAATCCAATCAAATCAGTAATCTAGTGCACAAGGGATGAAGTCATTGAGTTTCGTTCGAGTGCACAGAAAATATTTGACACGGTTTCCTATTCACGTTGCTCTCTCCGTCTTATTGGTGAATCAAAAATTGCTATAGTATAAACTTTAAGTCAACTGTTGTTAACTCCCCTCTCTAACTTTGGATGTAGCGATAGGTGTCGAATTCTAATAGTCCTCTCTCACACATATTTTGAAGTAATACAAGTTAAAGGATAATGAAACTACTTCTTCAACTTGATTTAACCACTAAGATGGTCGATCAAATTCTTTCAAGTGTGCTGCACCATTAGCTCACATTAAAAGAATAATCTAGCATTCATTAATGTAAATTCTATCCACTATTTGTGCTAAGGGAGTCGAAATGCCATCAAAATCATGACCATTTCTCTCACTTTAAACTATTCTGACTGCAATTATTGTCTGACTATTTGGGCTGCCATTTATCTCTTTTAGTATCCAAAGAGCCATGTTTAATACACTGCCAATGCGTAACGTCTAGTTATAGACAGTGGAAAGAGACATCAATTTTCTTTAGCTTATTTTATGATCTTATTTTGCGTAGTTAGGTCCACTCTCTCAGTTAAATAACTAGCATTTGTGGTACAACAATAAAAGCCATCTTTCTACAGTGTGACCTCGCCTCATACTAAATTAATATAGGCAGTAGAAAATGCGGACCAGTGAATAGATAGCATGGATTGGAGTTTCATGAGAAAAGAGGAGATTATGCTGCGAAAATCTAGACCCGCGTTTCCTTTTTCAATTTAAGCGTGAAAAGTGTATTGGTGTTTTCTTTTCAGATGTTGGATTTTGGTTAAGGTTTGCTATAAAAACTTTTTGGTCTTTATTCCGTATTCCATTGATTGTTCAAAATATTCAATGCCTGTTAAATTATTAGTCTGCAACGAATGTTGTGTATTCGATCTCTTCTAATAGTTTTGTAGTCACTTATATAAACTAGGCTGCCCGCCAAGGTATGCTATGGCTGTAGTTCCTCAGACCCAGAGGGAATGGGAAAAGACCATAAGACTATTAAGAAAGTACATCGTTTATATGCTACTATTGTTTAGCTCACTGGTCAGGCAAAAAACTTTCTTCCCAAACATGAGTATAGAGTAGCAGTCATCGAGTAACAAATTCTGTTCAGGCGTTGTTCCATTAAAGGATTACTAAGTTATGCAATTGTCGAAGATGAGATGTGACAAAAAAGTGTTAATATCCAGGACCTCATTAAAGTAAGATGTTTGGAGTAAGAAGGGGAAACTTGCATTCTTTTACTTTGCCGAACAAAATCGGTCCTTTATCAATGGGAATAATTTCTACTCTCTTCTCGCTAGATAGAATTCTTAACTCCTATTTTGGTTATTGAGACAGCTCTTTAATCTGCTTTTCTTATTACTTAGATTTTAGAGTTAGAGTAATATTAAATGAGATGAAGCTTTACTTTCTATTAATCAAATAAGCGAAGTATTAATTAGCCAGGCTTATATAAAAAACAACACTCAAAAAACATGCGTAACACGAAACTTAATGTTAAATTCAAATTATACCCAAATGCTTCTTCCGAATTTTTCTTAAATTACTTCCAATTTCATTAAATATCTTGTGGTCTTGAGTTTTACTTAGGTTCTTGGTGTTTGCATCGAATTGAGCATGTGGTCCTGTAATGTTCCGCTACCATATATCTACTCGAATAAATTTACTTGACACGTTCTTGAACATTTGAACGCCTCCAGATTTTTAATTGGAGTTACTTCAGTCTAGTCGAAAAATATATGACTGTAATAATGATCTCCAAATATTACCCATTATTGACTCTCAGTATGACTTAATAGTTCAGAACAATAGGAGATTATTGCTGTAATAAGCCTGATGGTGGCGATGTAAGCAGACTATACTACCAAGAAATTTAGTGGAGTGGTTGTGTCAAAAATCCAGGTAGAGTCACCCTTTTTCCCCATTTTATATGTCCATTTCATTATACATATATATAGCTACAGCACAAAAAACTAAATTTTCGAGAAAGAGTGAGGAGATTTTGTCCACGAGATTTAGGATAATCACTTCTCAGCTTTTCAAACGGTTTTTTGAAGAGGTCTTCACCGAGCCTGAGGTCAACGTTGAGAATGGCATTCTGGTATAATGGTGTTTCAACTATCATTAATTTTTATCAGATATGAGACAATCGGAAATTGGGCATCAAAGAAACAATGATCCTATCAATAATGCCAACACATGCCTTTCATTTCCACGGTCATTCGCATAAAGTTAGCAGTTTCGCATTTCTCCGCTTTCGCTCCAGTTCCCTTAAGAGAGAAGTTTACACTATTAGTGATAAGATTTGACATTGTTGGCCGTTTTGCCATGACGGTCTGGTCAGACTGAGAATTTCTTTGGTCTCCTGATTCAGTTATCTTAACCATGACTTGGTGTAACTTTTCTTTTTGGTTTTCCACGGTACATGTTGACTCAAAGGGAGCTTTAAGACAAGAGAGCAGGGAAGATTTCATAGCAGCCTAAAGGCGAGGTCTTCTTCGTTAGAGCTTGTCTGTGGGATCTCTCGCAGCAATTGGCTGGTCTGGATTTTCACATAGTATGGCTCTATGAGATCGTAAATCTAAGATCAGCCCTCCTGGAGTATTTAGGGAAACTTTAAACCTCTTGTTGTTAGACACATTTACTAAATTGTAAAAAGGCTGTGATAGGGGATTGATTCTGTGAATGTCTCGATAAGCCCTGTTTTTACCTTGATAATTGTGAGGATTTTGAAATTCATCAGAGCCTTAAAAACCGCTGTTGGGCTCTAGAGGTGTTGTATGTTACTGCTTCGATCGCTGTCTCTTCTACATTAGTTTGGGAAAGCGTTTGCTTTTTGACTGCTGCACCCAAATGGGAAAAGGAAACGAGTTCAAAGAAGTAGACGAGCATGACCTATTAATATTCAAATTGTTGGACCTATGTATAGAATCCTTGTGCCATATGATTACTTGTTTTGCTTGCTCCCTTGCCAAGTGGAAGAATTTTAGATGATTTAGTTAAAAAATATATTTCAGTTCCAATTTCCATTTAGTGGATTTCGAAGTATGCACACAATGACTCACAAAGGACGCGAAGTCAGTGAACTTCCTTATCGTACCACAATAAGACCTCTTTATCACATCCCGGGTTTCAATTACTTTCCAGTGTACATGTGGTCGTATATAACTCTTGGTCTTCTCAATTCGTAAAGGCTGTTGTTTTCTGTTAATATTTAGGGAGATCATTCGTTATGTAACGGGATTTCTAAGCCTAATTTTATCGAAATTTTAAAATTAGTTTCTTTACTTCGTTTTATCTTCTTTTTCCTTATCTTTAAATCGCATTAACAAGTTTTTTGGATTTACTATTCACCATTATATACTATGGGCTTGGTTGAATCGAAAAACAAAACGAATTGGACTTTATATATTAATACGAGAATTTTCCCAAGCTCTTTGACTTAGGTGGAGGAAAGGTATTGGTAGGTTGGTCTATTGGCAAATTGGCATTCTGTTACCGCTCTTAATGGCCGCAATCAGTCAGTGCAGTTGGCCATCAGCGTAACTGGATGTACATCAATCTCATATTTTCTGGTTTTGCGGACTTGAACGTTGACAACTGTGCCCTCGACACCCATATTAATGCAAAATTTTCAACCCAGTAGGTAAGGAATTTTTTGAAAAGATTATGATTTGGACCTTATTCTTGAGTATTTGAATATTCCAAATACTGCCCCTATTATACTGTTCTACAAACTGATTTCTGTGTTAGTACGCTGGTAAATGCAGAACTAATTTCACAATATATTCTGTGGTCTCTCGAATTGACGTGCCTTTTCTCCTTATATACCTTCGCACCCTACTTTAAAATAGGACTCTGTCTACTAACTTCGATTAAAACTAACAAACTAACACTCGCCCTTGAATGTATCCAATAGTTACTCATTAGACTTTTAACTTCGGATACATTGCGGGCTGACAGCCATTCCAGGTTTTACTGTTAGGAGCTTAATACTGTGGACATCATAGCAGCAGAAAGTAATGGATCATTTTCTGCAATAACTCCAACCAGTGCATCTATAGTAATTCCCAAACCCATTAATGGTAGTAGCTAATGTCTGAACTGGGTGTGTGGACAGCCTGTACCAAAAAAATCCACTCAAACATTAAACATACAAAGATTAGACATTCTGAGGCATACCCCCGAGAGTATACGAGACAATGGTGAGGCTAGTGTAGGAGGCGTGGTCTAAATAAATCTGCATTAAGGAACGTCATTTAGGCGAGGCAAGTTAATAATGAAGGGACATGAAGCTCTATGTATGAAAGATGGAAAGGTGGGCCAAAAAATAAAGGCGGAAGGAAGTGGCCATTTTTCACAATGGTCACTGCACTCTCTTTCGGCAAGGCACACGAAAATTAGTATTTCTCCGGATAATAATTCCCTCCGTGTCCAAATTAGTCTGTGTGCGTGCTTCCATCTTGGCTGGTATAGTCTGCTTCCAATGCCTTAGTATCATCGTGCTTGGTAGATTGCAACATGGATAATTCTAACTACCACGAAGTACTTGATATCTGTCATCGTGACTTATATTTCAAATCCTGGAAATGAACTGGGAACCATTTTTCCTGCCTGTGCGTAAACAGATAAGGAAATTATAAAAAAAGAAAAGAAGTGAATTAAAGAAAGAAGAAATCAGTTGACGCAGATATCCAATTCTCATCCTTACAAAGTTTTCATTACTCTATGATTACGTATATTGTAGGTCGGGTAATTTTATAAGTGTCATTTATTCGGTTAAATAAAAATGGGAGTAAGAAATGGTCCGAAATTACTTTTTCTTTGGTTAAAGGAAACAACGCTTGTCATTTCTTAATGTGATCTTAAATTTGCTTTTTTGACCTACACAAATATTTGCGCAGTAGCCGTATTTGACCTCAGATGTCCGTGACCTTCCGCCTACCCCCCTCCCCCGTGTTCAGACATGTTCCTCCTCCCCCTCTCCGATTTGATTGACAGGATATGCTGAATAGTCTCGTGCACAAGTTGATCGGTCTTCAATTTAACCTATTAATACCATTATAGTATACAAAAAGGCAAGAATAATCGTAAAGTAACTAGAAGCTGTTCATGGTAAATGATAAAGGAGAGGCGATCGAAAGCATGCTGCGAGTGCCAGTTTTTTAGCAATAATGGCCATTCTTGTTACTTCAGTTCTTTTTTTCCTTCCCGAGGTTGGGAAAGCAGAATGGTCTTATATAATATTTAGCGTAACAGAGCTGATATAGCTGAACTGTTTAACTTAACGGAGTACAAGTGATAGTGTTCGCAAAAGACGTTTATTATTTCAGAGAATATGCTTAAATAGCAAGACTGGATCGGAATCCTTATGCTGGTTTTATTTATTAAGGTATTCCGCCTTATAATGCTAAAATATGAAGTTAAACGTCATTAAATAACTCCTCTATTCTGATATTCACTATGAGTTTTACTCTTTGTTCCTCATAATTTGAAGAGCCAATTAGTTTAATGAATTATATGATAACATAATAACACAAAATGGTAGAAGAATTTCATTAAAACTTGCAAGTTTACTTTAGCCCACTTTGTTTAAAGGATCCGCTATTCATTCTGTTTATTCCAGTAGGACAAAATATATCGGCTTTATTAATGAGAAATCATCTGAATGAATCTGGGATCATTAAAATAATCCAGTAAGGCATGAAGGAGAGGGGATCGAGTAGAAGTTGAGACTGAAATCGGGGTTTTAAGATTCTTACTTCATTTGTATTGTAGATCCAGGGTGTATTCTTTTTTACTTGATGAATACACTTCAGTACTTCATTTTATAATGGTACAAAAACCAAATTTCATTATTTTTCCCGTTGGAATTCCTGAGTGAACCCCCTCGATATCCATCGCTAATTGATCAGTTGATTAAATTACTTGGTCCTAACATTTCAATACGATTTTTATTTCAATAGCCAAGATGTTAGTAATTCAGCAAAATTTGTGATTATTTAAAATTCAAAATACTCGTTTTATGATCTAGATCGCGGATTTTATTGTTAAATGTACGGTTAGAAGCTAAAAAGTGTTATTCATGCGAAATAATTGCTTGATTGGCGAAGTTTATTTGGATGCTTTGTGAAACACGAGGTAGTTTTGTAACGTAGAAGATAGATATAGGTTTGTAAGTAGAGTTTAAATAACTGCGTCAATTTGATTTTGATTAGTTTTCATACTTATCGATTTAACTTCTTCAAACCCACTTCCACATATGACGAATTCCCCCGATTTTGAGTTTTTTTTATCAATTCCCCTCACCCGCGCGAATACAACACCTGTATTTTTTAACTTTACTCTGCTGGCTTCGGATACCGACTATCATTTTAAATGTGTTAGAGCTAGAGTCATGGTCAGTAAATTGTAGAGACTTAAATCTAAGTTATGCTGGGCTATCTCCTTGTAGTTTTTAACTGCTAACAACAAACAACCACCATTTCCAAAGGCAATTGTGAAAAATTGGGAGTGAACCGAAGTATATTGTTGAACTTGAACGTAAACGGAAACTTGAGAGAGGGAGTGAAGAAGAAGGAATATCAGGAGCGAGGGAGAAATGAACGGTGGACGGAAAAGAGATCGTGAGGACTAAGTTTTTGCATCGATCGCATATAAATCAGTGTGTATGACACTTCCAAATTGGCCGAGTCATCACAAGGCACGGAGGAGTAGAAGTAGATAATCGGTTTGCTGCAGGTGAACTTTGGTCAGAGTGGGATGAAATACAGTGATTTGTATTCGAGCGTAAAAAACTTCTCATAAATAAACAATAACAAACAGTAATTTCAATAATCTTTTAGAGGGTGATCCTTCAAGTAGCTTGCTAAACAAATTCTGTTTTCATTAGATGGTACAAACAACTTTTTTCACTAACATACTCTGATAATTTTATTTGCTTACTTTGTAGACCTCCCACAAGCACAAAATGGTTTAGAATAAATTGGCTCTCTAGAGATCAGACCTTTCGATGGTACACAGGCAAGGATTCTACGCAAAATCAAAATCAGTGGTTTTATTTAAATCAAAAATTTTTTTTTAAAATACGAGGGATTCATATATTCCGATACAAATCCGATTTACATCAAATTTAGTCTCAGATCCATCAGGCATCCCTAGCAGCCCATATTGTTATTAAATTTGTGAGATCTGTCCCTTATAATCACTAATCCCAATGATTGCCTTAGTTCTAGCAACCCGTTCCGACTTGGAGGAAGAAGACGGATTGCCAAACGAGGGTCTCTTCCCTTTTTAATAGAATTTTTAACGGCTTACGTGAAAGATTTAGAATATGAGATTACTCTTTAAATGCTTCTCAAAATTGTTTTCTAAGCAGAATGATTTTCACTTTACATTATACATTATCGAATGTCGATTTTCACTCGACCCTGCCTTGCGCGGACTCAGCTACTTTGCTATTGTAATCTGCACTCGCTGGTTTAAGTACACTGTTCTTCGTTCACGTTCTTTTTCCTGACCTTCATTCTTTTCACTTACTCGAATTTCGATCGCCGTTGTACGGTGTAATTTGGCTTACTCTCAAATTTAGAAATGTGGTCGTCTGCTGTTAGCTGTCAGTCATATTCTAGCTCTCTTTGGTTCCTACTTCTGCAAGATTATGACATTTAAATGGTTTTCTGGTTAGCCACTAACTGTAGCAATGGTGACACTGAATGTCTAGGGAAGAATGAGCAAATTTAATAATCGATAATCTGATACAGGACGGTCAAAGTCAATGAATTACACCGAAGTAATTTCGATTTCTGGAACGTTGAATAAAGTTAGGTCACATAGTTTGGAGGTTATTTAGACACCAATTCAATTTATCGAAATATTAAGGAACAAATCTGTGCGAAGTGTTGCGAAGTTTTGGCCTAGTTACTATTTTCTATCAATATGCTTTAATAATTGCATACAATATTCACAAGTGATCGCTTCTCTTTTCGGAATTCATTTTTAGCCCCAGAGGTAATACGGGGCGAGCGGTACACCTTCAGTCCAGATTGGTTTGGCCTGGGTTGCATCGTCTACGAAATGATTATGGGTCAACCCCCATTCCGCAAGCGACGGGAACGTCTCAAACGAGAGGAAATCGATAGACGAGTATGTGAAGACGCCGAGGTCTACAATCAACGATTTGGCGAGATTGTTCGAGATTTCACTTCCTCTGTAAGTCTTCAAACTTCTCTCCTTTTTGGATTTTCACAGATAATTTTAACTCATTTGAGGTGCATTTCAAATGGTAATGATGTTTAAGAGCTTAATCTAATATTTTCGGCGCACTAGAGCAAAAATTCTCAAATTTCACCTCTTGTGTGCGCTAGATTATCGAATATTGGATTTCCACGCTCTTCTGTGAATATTAAAGACCGCCAATGTAGCTACTATCGCTACAATTACTGTCTAATCAGGCAGCCAATCATTTACTATGAATCTATCCCCAAATAGGTAATAATTTCTTAATATGAAACCATCTTTCGAACTAAAAGTCTTATTCCTTCTTCCTCGGGACCAAGCAGTTGTAGCTTTATAAAGAAGCAACCGAACGTTGTAAAAAATGGCTTATTATTTCTTAGGTTACCGTCAAAAATTCATTTATGACCTTTGGTTGATTAAAACTGTTATTGATTTCTTCTCGTCAAAAATCTGTTGTTGCTCAAACGAATTCTTATTACTTCTTTTTACTATTATGTCGGAAAGCCTAATTCCTATCATCGTCTGTTTACTACAAAAGGGGACAAGACATAGACTTTTTACCCACTTGGTAAAACTGGTAACCATGACAACAAAATTTGCAGCATTTAAAGAAATTAATTGGGGGAATATAAGAAATACAAGTTGAAATGCATGACTACTAACTATCAGTCACAAAACAATGATTTTCAGGTACTCAAAAGATTGTATATATGCCCATTTGTTGTGTACGCTTGTAGGTCTGCGTAATGATTTAAAGCCCCATTGTGTGTCCGTTTCACAGAAGGCGCTGTAATTAGATTATTCAATAAATTCTAAATTAATGATGGAATAGAAAATGAACATACAGGAATGAATATGTGTCTGCAATGATCATATCTGAAAATGAGACTGCAGTCTCAAGATCGAAATCTTTCTAACCATTTACAGGCAGTTAACCGACTCCTACAGAAATTTAGGACCAAGAGTTTAGTGTGAGTCTTGAAATTTATTTCCTACCTGCAGCACATAATGAACAAGAATGTTCGTCACAACGAAATGCTGTGATATGAATAATAATTAGTGAGGGTGCGATTTTATAGATCGATTTAAAATTTTTCTTCGTTTAGGCAAGAATTCTTTAATTTCTGCTGTGACAACTTCTGACAATCTGATTTATATTTTGTTAGCTGCTGCAAAAAGATAAAACACAACGGCTTGGCTGTAATGAGCGTGATGCATTGGCAGTGAAAGCTCACCCATGGTTTCAAGGCATCAATTGGAAACGACTGGAGGCCGGTCTTATTGAACCTCCATTTACACCTGATGTAAGTTAACCTTGATCTTTAATTTGCTCCCGAAGTGATTCAATTATGTTTTCTGTCAATCATTGATCTTCTTTTTTTGCTTTTCAGCCCCACGCTGTTTACGCCAAGGATGTTCTTGATATTGAGCAGTTCTCTACGGTTAAGGGAGTCAAGATTGAATCGGAGGACATCAATTTCTATAGGAAATTCTGTTCTGGTGCTGTCTCCATACCTTGGCAACAAGAGGTTAGTTGATTTGTCTTTCGATATTTTGTAAAATCCGGAATATTTATTGTGTCTGGCAGGTAAGTTTAGATGTCTGGAAAAACTTCATTCCGTTTTTGAAATGACGCCATATCATGGTTAAATGTTTGTCTAACTTCGTTCTCCATATGTGTTAAAAAAATCTTTGCTAGTGTTTAAGTTGGAGTTCTCGTAATAACTGCCCTGGGAAGCGTTTTTTAAATAAAGCTTTGGTAAGGAACAGTCTATAAATAAGGGAAGTTATAATATGAGAGAGCAAGTAAGATCGCTTTTTTCTTTCCCAATCACTGGGAGAAAAAAGCGAATTAAAGCAGTAAGAACCAATCTTCTTGATTAAAACCGTTCAATAAGCGTTGAACAACGTGGCCAAGCACTTGCTGCAATCCATGGATGTTTGAATTTTGAAACATGAGCTACTCGTTTACGTAAATTGTACAACCCGAAAAAAAAACCAAGCAAAACAGGACTCTGACATCTTGAAGTTATTCTCAGCATCTTTTTAATCTTCTGCCCTTTAACTTTCTGTAACCAATTTCAGTTGCTTTCCACAATTAAAATGTTGGGTACTTTTTATTATTCTGTGTAGTGATGATAACGTTTAGCCATTTTCGAATACTCTGCGATATCCACTAACAACACGAGAATGTTAGCCAACTTTCGAGACAGATGTGCAGTAGATAGAATATGTGAAAGGTCTTTTTCTGTTGTCTGTTGCTAATTGTGTAACTATCTTGCCGAGATGTAATCATCTTCAGGTACTGTGCTGCATTAGACAATGGTGGTCATTGCGACAAGATGATCGCTTCCTTTCACTCTCTGTTCTCTTTATGCTTCTTAATCCCTATTTCCATTTATCGTGCATCTTATGGACTTTGTATCATTTCATACCAACTTTCCTTACCTATAAGTATTCCTTAAAATAATATTTTTAAACCACGCTTCCTGCTCAAAGAGACCCATGAGTTTAATGTAATCAGTTGACGATAAATTGTGTCGTTTCATTTTTATCAAGAGTTAACTTTTTAAGGGAACTTTTCTTAAGTTCTTAAGGACGAGCAATTTAGACGTTAGAAACACTTTCCTTTGGTGTTCTGTCTCATATTCAATTAGCTAAAAAACAAAGTTAATGCACATGTGTAGTAGAAAGTGAAATCCTTTTTGCAGTCACTTGGGTAGAATTTAACATCAAAAACATACTTGCCTCTTTTAACATTTTAATAGCGTTGAACGCTTTATTTTTAAAATAAAGCTCTTCTACACCGTTGTAATGCTATGAAGTCTGATTCTGCCGCTATAATCTATTTGTCTACTAAATATCGCCAGTCTACAGTTGTCTCCGACCCGGAGAGAAAAATAAGACGGAAATGCAGCTCCTTCAAGACACTTTATTATTAACTTTACAAAGAATACAAGTTGTCTTCGGATCATTGATGTTGAAAATCAGAATACTGCCAGATTGGTAACGGTTTTTGTCCTGATTAACTGTCAAGCTGTTTGGGGTGGCGTGTACTCGTGTGTTGGTAGTGCTAATCAGACTTCAAAGTACGGTAGATTTAATCAAATTTATTTCAGGCATATCAACAACTCAGTAGGTCTAGGCATTGTTTGTCGGTTTCTATTACTTTCATTTGGGTCTTTGAGCCATGTATTCTGTTTAAAGCTTGGAATATTGTTACTATTATCCATGGTGGAGTCAAAATTGCTATTTTGAATCAGGAGAAAGCCACAAAAATTGTAAAATTTTTCAACAGGTGATCAAATATTGTGAGAGTCAAATAGAAGTACGGAATAAATTCAAGGCAAAATTTGTTATAATTCACTTACTCTGATTGTTCACTTTTGACTAAGTCTATGATGTTCACTGTGTTAGGCATTATTAAATCAAATAAGATTTTTAACACTCGATCTTTTAATCTGAGGGTGTGGGCCATGGGTCGGAAATGTCATAACTTTGAATCCCACCGCTGCCATCTATTGAAAACACCCATTCTTTTTATTTCAACACCACCCAACGCGCACATTACAGTGAAAGCAAGATATTGTTAACACTCAGGCACGTCGGCCTAACAGGGGCCATCCCGGAAATCTAACCACTATGCAACGTCTCATGGTGAGAAATCATGGAAAGCTATAATTCTAAAACTCGCGGCATTCTATATAAGCTTGGCAAATCTCTTTCTTTCATTTATCAATATATGAACTGCTGCTGAAATATTTAGAAGTCCCTTCCATTATTGCTGGGAGCGAGTGGTAACTGGATTGTTATAAGGAGGGCCTATTGAAGTACGATATGGAAGTGAACAGATTTCGCATCATTTTTCCATTGATATGCAACCGATAAAATATAAACTTCCAAATAGGACGCGCAGCAATATTTATTAGTTTTTGCGCACTATTGTCCTTGACGGTCTCTGCAATCTGGTGATCCTAGCATGTACTTCTGTAATGGTCCTGTACTGATCCCAGGGGTCTTTAAGCCAGAAAAGTTTCTGATGTCGAACCGAATAGTAAAGTTAGGTCGGCCTGACTCACAAAGTCAGAAATACAAAGGAATTATTGGTGATCACATATGAACTAATCATTACTTGACGATCCTTTTTTCTTATGTAGATGCTGGAGACGGAATGTTTTGATGATCTCAATATTTTCTACAATCCTGACGGCACTTTAGTTGCCAACTTGAACGAACAGATGCCTCCTTTGGACGAAGACTCCCCCAAATCACATTGTTGCTTTCCATTCTTCGCCTCTTCCACTTCCTCCTCAAATCACAATAGTAAAAAGAACACCAGATCAAAGTCAGGCTCCATGACAAATCACAGTAACGCAACTGGCATCCCAAATGATTCTACATTTTCACCAACGTTGCCACCATCAACACAAGCTGCCTCCCCCGCTTCCTCTGTAACGGGTCTGGTGATAGCTGACCACTTGGAGGGTCTAGCGCCTCCCTTGGATCCAAATATCCTATCCACCGACGAATCAGGAAGAGCCCTTCTTGATCTTGCTGTGTTGCGATCTCAAGCTGTCCTCAATTCCAATCTTGATCGTCGAATTAGTGGGGAGGGGGATAGGATCTCTTCTGTCTCAAATTCTGTTGAGGCTTCTCAATAATATGACCCCTGATTTCCCTTAACTCTAGATCTCATTAATATGTACAGAGCTAAACTCCCCCCACCTTATCTCTCTCTCTATCTGCTATCGATTTGTAAAAAGTTAATTGTCTCTGTGTATAGTCCCTTCCTCTTTGAGTCCCTTTTGTAAAAATTCCGCATGCGTTCATGAGTTTTGTTGTGTAGTTTTATCTTCCGTTCCTGACTTTTTTATCTCTCTCGCCTTTCATTACCAATCAATTTCGTACATTTTTGGTCTCGCCTACATATTGTTTTTTGAAATTAGTGAACTCTTCTTTACCATCCTTTACTTTCTCCTCCATCGTCCTTTATGTTAAAATGGGTTTAAAATTTCACCTTTTGTGCAACGGGTTTCGCAAAATTTGTCCTATAATTTTGTGATGGATTGAGCAGGGACAGATCTTGACAGCCACTAAAATAAGATTGAGTAAAATTGCTTCGAAGATACTTCAATCGACTTCACTTCAACAAGATAGTGGACCGGAACAAAGTGTTTTTATTAGGTGAGAAGTTTGAAAAGACGTTAGCTATCTGATAGATTAATTGGGAAGCGGCCAAAAAGAATAGGGCAAAGTGTATTAAGGTGAAGACAGTTTGATATGTTGCATTAGGGAAGGAAAATGAATTATCGGCGAAACGAAGTGAGCATAAGAAGCGTGGTTTAGATAATTTTTCATTGTGGAATATCTTACGGACTAGATAAGCTAACACGAAAGAGCTTGAAGTATTTAAGATGAAAAGGTAAGCCGAAAAGCATAAGAGGAAGCGATTATCTTGTCACAAACCTCTAAAGTAGCGGGGGAGTTGGCTAGACATGTCTTATGTCTTAACCAATGGCCAACGTTCCTCTATGTTGGTCTCTATTCTGAGTCCACGTTAGTCTGCGAACTAACATGCGTGATTCAAGATGGCTGATGTACTTCCAATCGGTGCTTGAAGGTTTATATAAATCTATATGTGGTAGGTTGGTGAATGGGGAACGGTGGCAAGCGAATTAAGGTGGGAACAAAGTTACAATATTTTTATTTAAAGAACGTTTGTTTACAATAAGTTGGAACCTATACTGCGGTCATTTGCAAAATTTCATCATAAAATTTTGATTGAGTTTATAAATCGGCCTATTTTTACAACCTTATTCAAATTATTAGTTTTATATGGTTTACTGACAGAAAGAAATGGCAAATTGAAGGAGAAATTTGTATTGTCTTTTTTAAAAATGAAATTTTATGCAACTTGCACTTAAATAGCTTACTTTTAAACTAATTTGTGACACTTAATGTGTGAGTAATTGCGCAAATACGAGAAGTTTCGCTTAAAAATAAGTTCCTTGTGTGGTGTCCGACCTTAGATAGGGTTTCTTGACAAACTGCGATCGCATGCCACTGTCAAGACAATTGGGGGATTCAAATAATAAACGAAGACTGATAAGAGGACCTGCTGAATTGTTAACTCATCATTTAAATCGCAAAAACCTGTAAAGAAACAAGGTAAACTACGTCTTTCTAACTGAATCAGTAGGCAATTGCGTAAAATTGCATGCCTGCTATTTATGAATATAATTTACATGAAAATACTGAAAAATCATTGAAAATAAGTTTTTGCAATGGTAAAATTTGGCACCGACATCAAAATAAGGCAAAATAGAATGAAAGAATTCATTAAGGTCTACAAGAGGTTGGTAGTGTAATCTACTTTCAATTCCTCCGTAACAAATGGCTTATCGACTCACAAATTTACTAAAAACAATAGCTGTTACATCAGAAACTGTCACCTACCTCAAGCATAGTGTCACTGAGCTAAAGCTAAGAGCTAAACACATTCCGACGTCTCTCGATGTCAGCTTGTCCAAGTACAGAAATGACGCTATTACATCTGAGAATATACTTAGCTATCCGTTCACAGGGGCAATAATATAGAGAAATAAAGTGGCTATTGCTACAAGTGGTGTTGTCCTGAATCATATTTAATTTCCTTCTTAAGGCATTTCGTAATTGATATCGGTTGAAAGTTGCATTTAAATGCATACCTTATTTGGTGTATCGATCAATATGTCCCTGAAAAGATGAGAGAGGGAATTCTACCCAACGGGGAGCGATCTGTAATTATCACGATCATCCAGAAAACCTGATATATGTACTCTGGTGGTTGCAATAGGAAAACATTATCTATACTGAACTCTTCTTGTTCGAAGGCGAGAGGACGGAGGCAGAATGATGGAAAACCTCCAATATTTCAGTGCGTCAATCTTATGTGCAAATAGATTTTGTTAAGTATTTTCTTTTGGTTCCTTCTATTCATTTTGTTCATCGTCTTGAGTAAAAGTTATTTTTGATAAAGCTCTCTCCTGATTTTACTTTTTCCTCATTGTTTTCGGGAAAAACTGCAGGAACTTTGATTGATACCCACAGAGTTGTGCTATATCTACTCGATTCCAGATAAAGTTGAGGGGAATCGTCATTGAGCAACTTGAAGTCGGTATCATGAGTCATGTGCGACAAGAATTAAGTCAATGCTAGAAAAATTAGCTAAGGATGAATTTAAAAATTGAATATACCTCATATGCAAAAGACATATATAAGGTCAGATAACATTGAGGGTATTTACAGTAATAAAATTTGTCTAAAAGACGAGATTTCAGTGTTATGGTCATTTACTGTTTTATGTTGAAGGAAGCGTAATCCAAATACGTACGGAAGACTATTTCATATATAAGGCAAGTTGATGTCTATAAAGTATGTGAAAAAAAGGGAAAGATGAACCAACAGCATAAAATGTACAAAGGGGAGAGAAATCGGCCATCTTGCCACTAATCTCTAAAATTGCCTGAGACTTGAAGAAAGTATATCTGGGTGTCTTAGCTTCACCATTGGTCCACATTTTGCGTGTTTGCTTCCGTAGTATTTGCAATTCTTAAAAAAAACATGCTTCGTATCCTAAAAGAAGATTATTAGGACCAAGTGGACATTGTTCCTGAGTAGAGATGTACGACCTGTAATTTGAGTGTATAGATATGAATCAGCTATACCCAACCACCTTCTGAGTTTTTTGTCTTCTATGAAGCATGAAATGCGGTTGAGAACTCCTGCCACCCTTAAAACAGCTCTTTGGCTTTTTGGCTGCCTACGACATTGGTGGTTTATTAAAAAGGGTACTTATGAAATAGGAGAAGTAAAATGAGATATTGGCAATGATAACGTACGAAGAGGAGGAATGCTCGCAGTTCATGAGGTAAAAAGCGAGAGGAGTGATGCAAAGGCTTGTCCACATCACTAAATCAGATAATTCCACACTTATTTTTCAACCTTGGCAGATTGTCTATAATGCACAATAATAAAAAATTAATTTGCCATACATTGTAAGGTAACGGTTAAAGCACTTTTCAACTCTGACTAGTGGAAAATTAACTTGTATACATGGAGTCTTTCAGGAAGTATTTGACCGCTCTTTGAATGAAATTGGATGGGGTAGTTAATACGAATAATTATATTTAATAATATATTTAATGTAATGTGAGTTTCAACTCATCGCAATTAGAGGCGCCAAGAATTCCTTTAGTTAAAACTGTCTCTGCATAAAATGGAATCAAATTACATAAACTTATAGACTACAATGGTCTTTCATACAAGAATGACAAATTCGAACCCGAATTAGAACGGTCACTTATAAAAGCGTGTATCCATTTATCGATGGGATACGAAATATGGAAATGATAATCGAGTTTATTGCTTTAATAATTCTTACTACAAATGTTACTCAGTGATGTCTGCCGAAAACACATCCCGTTATATTTAGATATATGTGGTTTAAAAAAGCAAGAGCACCTTGGGATCGAGTCTTAAACACAAGTAATATTAGTTGCCTGGGACTGTTAACTAACCTGTCTCGTTATCTGCACCTCCTGTTAATTGAATTAACCTATTTTCATGATTCTTGAAACAATTTCACTTCCCCAAATCTCCTGCAACTTCAAGGCCGCTTTAAATACATTAATCAGATATTAATATACACTTAAATCAGCCCAATTCCACTCCATATATTGAGAATAAGACGTTTAGGTTTTTATATTGCACTTTAAGATTAAATAATGTAAGTTCATTAGAACAACAATTTTAAATCGCCTTTTTCTATTTGGCTAACAATGAAATAAAAAGATTTGAAACTGGAGGAAAATGCAACGCATAGCAGATGATATACTCTACGTTGGCATCTGGAGCATTCTGCTATTCTTAGTTTCCTTAACAAAGACGGCGTATCTGCAGAGCTATTGTTTCTCTGTAGTTAAAGCTGACTTGGTCTGGGTGAGTTGATATCCGACTGCTTATTTTCTGATATTTTCTATTGTGAAGGACATTGGGTTGAGACTGCACAGCAATTTGAGACTGCTTTTGATCCTGATTGTACTCTTCTTTTTAATGGTGGAGTGTTCTTTTCACCTATTAACGGGAACTATGATGCTGTATTTACCGATTTCTAGTTCTGAGGCAGTGTTGATTGACTTGACTGGTCAGACTGGCTTCCTACATTGGGCTATCGTTGTCTCAAAGTCGTTTGCTTTGTTATTGGACTCTTCTTTTACACTATTGGACATTTTACTATCGTTTAACCATTGCCTTCAACGGAGGATGGTGCTGGTGGTGAACCAGTGTTTCTTAAACATCTATGGTTATATCTTGGCTGCATTCACGTGATGGCTACCTTTTTGATACAGATGATGAAGATTCATTCATTAGCTTTCTATAAACTGGTTTTTCTTCGCTGGTTTTAGCAGCTTGTAAACATTCCTGCTCCCCAGTACGCGTTAGTGAAGTATCTCTGTCATCCGCTGTTCACTTTGTCCTGGCAACAAAAGGAATCTTAGACTTTGTCGCCTCACTAAGTTCTGATTATTCTGAATGCAGGCTGCACAGCTTCCAATAGCACATTTAAAAGTCTGATTTAAGAATTTACTATTTTGGGATACTTTAGTGCAGTTCATAATTCTTTTCCCATAAATTTGAATCTTGCTCTTCTTATCTACCCTATCTACGGTAGTTCTACTTGATAGTGCTTGAGAATCACCCTAAGACAATCTAATACTTCAGGAACTATCTGCATCGACGCTTGTTTGCTTCTTAATCACCATGTTACGACTCTTAGAATGGTTGTAGGCTATTGGATAAAACGTTTTTACTAACTGACGTGTTCTCCTTAGTTGCTGACTTATTCGGCTCAATACTTCATTTTAAATACTGGCTGGGTATTGGTAGTTCTTTTCACTAATTATTTCACTTGACTTGATTCCTTCATATATTCTTCCTTTCTTGTCTTCTTAAGGGCATTATGTGTGTTCATTTTAGGCTTATTAATCATTCTGGTTCAGGCGGTTTATAGACAATAGCGGCTAAGAATGCCTTAGTGTTCCCAATTATCTGTTCTGACTTATTTTTCCTCTTTTAATCCTCTACTGGTGTCAAAATAAATAATTTCATAATAATCCATTCTCCCGAAATTATAGATATACTCCACCTTTGTACGCTTTGTTCCTAAATACAAATGTTTTGACTATGTTTGACCCATTTCGATAATTCGTCCTACTTGCAAAGTATGCGGCAAAATGACGCTCGTCGGTGCGCATTCGGCAACACGTATTTTTTTAGGAAACGATATTTGTCCTAACTTAAAAAGTGAAGCAATAAGTGGCAATAATCTGCCCTTTTTTATATAAGTTTCTCCAAAAGTAAATCTATATTTTTCAAATTTATGCTATCGGTCCTTTAAAGCATACTCTACTCAACATTCTTGATAATACAAATATTATCTCCTCTTTTTACTGAAATATTATTCAGTAGGTGTTATGTAAAAGAATGCTGGATATGCATAATTAAAAGGGTGGTAGTTGAAGCATTATTTCTATAACAATAGTGTGGCCATAGCCGATTCTAACGGTAAACTAATATATTTTTTATGTATCTAATTCCCAGGCTACTGTTTCCTTATATAGCTTTGCGTTGATAACGTATTGATCACTGTGTACGTTTATCATGTCGGAGATCATGGGTTCGACTCCCATCTGCGCATATCCAGTGAATAGGATGGCCAGCCACACTGGCTAAGTCTGGCCAAAACAGGGGTGACAGAATTCGAGTTCTTAAACAGGGAGGATTCTTAATGGCACTCTATACCTAAAATGAGCATTGGAAAACGCTTTCCTAGGTGGGTTTGGGAATTATATTATATTAACTCAGTCAGAATCTGTGATGTTAGCGGTGATTATAACATTTTGATAGATAAGGATTTTCAATACTCAATAAGAAGTCATAAAGGATAAAGCATGTACGAGAAAAATTTTCGCCCACCAGAACGGATTATCTCTGATTCTCTGCCTTAAGTAATTATGTCCTATTATTTCATAAGAAATTAGTGCATTTAACCGTTTCATTAATCTGTACCCGATGGTATGGTTATAGTATAGTTAGACAAGCACGATTTAGCTTAAGTTATTCAAATGAAAATTCACTGAACTGAATCTAAGGTAACTTATCTATGTACAAAACGGTACACTTATGACACTGTCAATAGACAATTTTTGTCACATTTACTGTCGAGGCAACCACAACTGCACGTATTTCTATCTTATTTTCACTGAATTCAAGCTCTTTATAGGATATATATATATATATATGCAAACACGTCAAGTCTCATTTTTTGTACTTCTACTACGGGTTTGCCATATTATACACTAACCAACATGCTTAGTGGAATATTATTCAGTAAAGTATAATGTACGGATCATTCTATCTTTAGGACTGACTTCTTTCAGCTTATTATAACGATGGGGAATACTTTTTATTGGTGTATTTGATTCGATCCTTTAATTTTACACCCTAACCATTTTCACTTAAGTTTCACATATCCTCTTTTTTCCACTGTTTCTTATGTCAAAACAATAATTTCAATAACGAAAAGTATTGGAACAGGAGGGGCAGTGAATATTTTGACAAGGAACCAAATAAGGGGCTTTATTTCGATATGGAACATAGTGAGAAAATAGACAGAACTTTGGACTCTATGTCACCCACTTTTTACCCAGTTCGTAGCGTGTTTAATAACTGTAACTACTATATTTCCATTTGATTTCATGCTAGCGATATTATGGGCTTAATTATCAGAGTACCATAAACTGATTAGGCCAAAGTGTATTTAACAAAGCACGAGGATTCATTCGGGTGTGGCAGAGATACGGAACAAAGGCAATGGGAGGTCAGCATAGGATCAGTGTGTGACAAGCGTATGTATGGTAACATAAAGGCAGTTTATGGGTCATTTGGGCAAGGACGCGCATGAGGTATGAGTAGAGATGTGCTTCTACTGAGACAGGATGGTTTCAGAAGGGAGGATTATCGGCAGACGCATTTAGACATGACAGATGGGGCTTTTGCGTCATAACGACATACAGATATCACTGTGGTATTCTCTGTGTTATCATAGAGGATGCGAATAAAGATTAATTTTGGAAATGTAGAGAGGATCATCCTTCAAATACAGTAGAAATAATATATTATTCTTATTAAATTAGCCAAATAACAATTCATCTTTCGATTATTAAGTGACAAAAAAGCATTCACCTGATCCAAAGCTCCACCCACTCTCGAGAAGGCAACAAGAAATCGGTAAGGAGAGATACTTAAAAGAGAAAGTGACATTCAGGGTTAACTGTTTAGATTGCACCAAGATAACGATCGGAATTAAACCACTGTCAATACAATGGGAAGGAGCCATACTATTTTGAGCATGTAGACAATCCATTTCTGATATAAAATGTCTTCAATCATGCGTACAGCAACATATTTGGATTTAAGAACTTGTAATACTGGTAAACATATTCAAAAGGTCAATTTAATAACATGACGCAGATGTAGCGGCCTCTGAAGCTATAACTCGCAGCATCTCTATAGTTCAACAGCGACTCATAAAACTGACTCATTTTATAATATTCACAATTACCAGTAAAAGTAGGACCAATCTGTTATTACGGCCTTTCCACAATAGAACTAAGAGCGTCCGATAACAGTAGATTTAAGAAAGCTGATCTTAGGATTACGATCTCACAGAGACATGACATGGGAAGGGGTAGCTCAGTGGATTGCCAAGCTTCAACGAAAAAGACTTCGTCTTTGCGCTGTTATGAAATGTCCTCTCAATTCTCTTGTCCTAAATCTTCTTCTGGATGAGCACATTTCAGGGGGAATTAAAAAGAGATCTCGCAAAAGTAATAGCTGAGGCGAACTGATAAAGACTCTAAGGAAATCTCTGGTTTGACCGGACTGTCATGGCTAAAACAGCCACGACGTCAATTTCTGTCTTTAATGCCGAAAATACCCATTTTAAAGAGAATTCGGTCGCAGGTGATGAAATGCGAATATTTGCCGAAAAGAAGGCAATGCTCGTGCACTATTGGCAGGATAGCTGTTCCCCGGTTGATCAACAAGGAATTTCTAGTTTTTTAGGTTTTAAAAACGGCAAGATTGGCTGAACCGACTCATCCCAGAATGTCATCCATGGTGGTGATATTGAATTTGGTAAGAACCTCTTCAAAAGATTGTTTGAATAAGCACCGGCATATATTCTTCAAGCTGAGAAGAGAAGAATTAGTCATCCCGATTCCCATGGAAAGAATTCCCATCTTTTTAAAAATTACTTCTCCTCTTCTGTAGCTATGCATTCACTCATTCGAATAATTTTTGTACGCTACCATAAACTACACAATAAACGGATATGTACATTTATATAGAACACTAGTAATCTCAGAGGAGTAGGTAATAGTTCGAGGTGTAAAACATAACCAATAGACTCTTATATTAATCGAATACGAGGCGATGATTGAAAAAACTGTCAGAATAAACAGATCTGAAAGATTACATTGTTTAACGGTGGAATGAATGAGTAATGATCCTACGGGATGCCAAAAATGTAATACTGTTTATTTCAGTTGTCTAATACTTGTTTATTACACATTGGGAACCACATACAAAGACTCAGGATGGAACACGCCTTGGCCAGATCATATTTTGTATATTGGATCAAATTACGACTGCTGGGAGACAAAATTAGAAGTCAGAGGGGTGGCCAGGCCAAGAGTTAACCCCGTCTAGAATTCTGGTATGCGGATATCAAACTGAATTTCTCTGACTCATCATTATTTCATTCAAGTTACCTAGTTTTGCTTGTCACTATTTCATTTAACTACATACAATGTGAACGCTGCCCTCGTTCTTTCCCTAACAGAGATATTCGGTCACATCATAACCTCCCTATCTTGTGGTCCTTTAATACCCGATGTGAAATTTTCCCATTGAGCCAAAAAATTTTCGTTTGGCAATTCCAGGATCTGAGTTATTTGCTGCAGGAATAATTCACCGTAAGCAAACCTAAACAGTCAATACCGCCACTACTGTAAGATGTTCACCCAGGTAAAATGTAGGAACATAAATAAGTTCCTAAGATCAAAACGGGCAAATGTGCATTTTATTGCATCCTAATCTCCTACACTTTCAGCGTCATATATAATTATTTATTTTCATACTCTTTCACCATTCCAGTTCCGATCCAAAGGTTACGAAAATGCCACCCGCCATTTCGCATTATTTTTTAAGATTGAATAACGCAATACTAGTGTAATTAGTTTAAATCACAGTTGGCTGTTGGGCTGACCTTGAGATAACATTGGCTTGTGTGGAACCACAACACGTAGTAGATGGCATGATCCTACGTTGAAATCTAGAACCTTCGGTTATACTTGGTTTTCCTATTAAAGATGGACTATTTAGAGAACAGCTATTGTTTCGCTGTAGCTGTTGACTTGGCGAGGTGGGTTGATCTGATCTGACTACCTCACTTCGAAATGATTTTCTGTGTGGGATATTGGACTGAGAGTGCATGAATGTTTAAGAAAAAATGTACATCTTATGCCTATCTTCTCACAACAGTATTTAATTATGCTATGCTAAATATATCGTTGCTAGTCTCTTGCATCTGTATATGGCTATAAAATGATAAAATATACCGAGGTGGCAGTATCAACGATGGAAATAAATCAACTGGTCAATAGGCTCTGAATATCATGGACATGACCTCACATATTAACCTGGAAGTCAAATAATTAAACTCGAGCGCAGTATACTAGCCCTTGAAATTCAAATAAAGTAAGACATTTGATGGTATGATCTCATGTTCCTTACATCTAACCAAGTAGGCATTGTTTAATGTTCCCTTTATTCAAATGCTCTAACGATTTAAACTCGCTGAAAATTTTTGGATCGATACTACACAAATGTTCTTAAATTCATTCATTTGAAATCAGGACAGTTTTATCAACTATTATATCAATTATTGGGCAGTAAGATTGGCTGCAAAATTATTTGAAAGATGAAACGAATGGGCAGGTCTGATCCAACTTCAAATTTTAAAGGCTGCTGATCTGGTGATTACTGTGCTTATATAAGGCAGGGTACCCTGGATTTCCTGACCCTCTTCTACTGCTTAAATATTCTCAATTAAAAATCAGTAGACTCCCTATTATTTATTTTTCCCTTCCTATGTGTTTGAATGTTTCCTCATAAAAATAAAACGCCTTGCTCTGCCAAAGAATTAATTAAAACTGATCTGCGAAACGTGACAGTGAAAGTGCAGGTTTATACAAACTTTCTTTCTCGGAACTGTAAAATCATTGCAATTGCCATCTAACCGCCTTGAAAATTAGATTAGTAGAAAGGCGAAACAATGATTTGTCATGCAATATTGATGCCACTTCAACCCCATAAGCATGGCAAGTCACAGTATGATAAAGTCCAGCGTCATTTATTGATTTGTCCTTTGTCTGACCAGTCATATTCTGCTAAATGGGAGAGGAAAGTCCAATGATTGGTTCAATCCTCACCGGCAAATCACAAACTGAACAAGTCAAATTCCAAGTTTATTAAGAGTGTTCAAATTACGTCAATAACTCTAGTCCGGTCCGGCTAATTGTCTATTCCTGTCTAGTTTGATCTCTCTCACTCTCTCTCTCTGGAGTCTCAGCAACTGTAGCATACTTATATACAATACTGTAATATCCTATGTTTAATAGCATAAATTAGAACTAAAATAATCTTTTCTGGCGTCCTGAGTGATAACGGGGTGCGAATCATAAATCGAAATCCACCGTTATCTTAACTTTTTTTCCAAATGAAAATTTTTAAGCTTTGCCTTCCTCATTCTTTAGTAAAGGAAAATACAAAGATAAACATTTACTGTCTTAATCGTATTTTAATACAACAATAAATAGGTCATCATTTTTATTAAATGGAGCTCATGACCAGAAAAGGTGGCGTTTTAAAAATTGACGTTGCTTTCATTGTTTTTGATCAGTTAATGAAAATCATGTTGAATTGTTATCTTATTTTTTTAATGTCATGAATATTTTTCCCATAAAAAAAATTTTTGTTCAATACAACGGAAGACTTCTCTTTTTACTACCTTCCTGAGAAATACATAGGTGATTCTCTCGTCTATTTTTCTATGGTATCTGAAGGCGCCATTTTTCACTTTACTTTAAAAGCGCCTCTTGTCTTTTGTTATCTGTTTACTTAAACTAGTAAATTCAAGTTAACAGTCATCCAATTAAATCCATGTACGATGTCTTCAGGCCATTTGTGAGTTTTTCTGATTGGTGGTGGTATGGAATAAATGAGTTTAAGAAACTTGCATTCCGATATTGACTGTTCACAATCCTCAAACACCGTAAGTCCCTACCAATGGTTCCAATGAATTTTATCTATTTAACGAATAGAAAGTAAGTATACTTAACATATCAGAAAATTATATTTAGTATTAAATAATTTCTTTTTCATTTATGCAACACCTATTTCCCAATTATAAGGTAGAGAGTTAATTGTAGTTTTATTATCAGTTACTTCCATATCTGAAAATTATAATATAATATGTCTCTTTTGAACAGAAAATATAAGTTAAAGTTTGTTTATATTGTTTATTTTAAAAGTATTAAATACACGTAAAATTCATGCATGTATTTGCGCTAATGAAACTGAATTATCGCTTATTTTAAGTTTGAAAATGTATTGATTTACATTTATCGACAGCTAGTAAACTTCCTTACGTTATTAAATTCGGAAAGTAAAATTTACCTAACTACACACCGACTGGAAAATAAAATAAATACAAGTGATTGTTCCAGAATATCACTTTAATATTAGTCTGACAATGATAATTAATAATTAATACTGAAATCGTTATAGAAATAAAAACTATTGATAAAAGGTAAAATTTAACAAAATAACACTAGTTGACTTTGAGCGAGTCTTACTAAGGTTAAGTGACATTTGGTTGTGAACTTGGATTTGGCACACTTGAAAATCTTACCCTAGACTTCGTTTATAAAAGAATAATCAAAATTCAGAATTGGTCATTCTGCAGCTCAGGGCCTCCTCCTATTGAAAGAACGTATTCTGGAGTTGTTTTTCTCACCAATTCAGCATTTGAATTCAAAGAGCAGTTAGGACGACCACCGTCAATAAAATTGAAAGTGGATGACCTCGCACTGCATAATCGAAAGCTATTCACAAACAAACTCTTCTAACTACTTGGCTGCGGAAACGAAAACGACGCTCTTGCACTGTCTTTGAAATCACTTTTCCTTAGATGCAAAGACGAACACAGACTTTCGGTGCTTTAAGTCTTAAAAAAGATAAAGGATAGTTAAAACGTCCCATATCATCAACGTTGACATCAGGTTCAACACTACTGCCTTCAAAAGTGTTTTCGACAACAGCGATATACGTTCTTCTTAGCCGAGAAGAGCAGAAGTAAATATATCTTGGACCAGATCTCCCTACTATTTCTCAAACCACAAGCTACGCATCTGGGTGTCTGAATAGTTAAATGTACACTATTTTTATTAATAGACTTATATATTTATTAATCATTTATTTGACTGCGCTTGAACAAATGCTTAATCTTTTTTATGATTTGTTTTAATAAAAATATTATTTTTTACATTAATTGTAAGTTGAATTGAAAGTATGGCATATATTATAAGGACGGTAAAAAATTTTAGCATTAAAAGAGCAGCACTAATATACTACGTGAACCATTTTTATTCCAAATGAATTAAATTGAATTTTAATATCTCCCTCCCCCCTGATTGCTTTAAAAGACATAAAAAATTTATAGATTTTAACGTTAATCTCCTTGATTAATTTTAGAAAAAAAACCCTATAATAACTATGTCACCGGTATTACGTCTTCAAATCTTATTACTGTCAATATGGCTTTCCTCGGAGTTCTTGACCCAGGGAGCAGCAGTTGATATTCAACGCCTCGCGAAAAAACGCCTCGTTTTCCTCAAAGACGCTGTAGATTACTCCTCCTGGAGGTATCTTGGCAGAATGGAAAACTACGACATTGTTGCGATTCCCAGGCCAGAAAGCGAAGGGTTAGAATCTGTTGCTAAGCGGGGAGCCTATCTTGACCTCCCTTGGGGTTAAAGGGGAATGCTCTCCGAATTTCCCTCTTTAATACAAATTGCTTCTTGGCCTGTTGAATTTTCCTCTTTTTTTCCTATAGTTCTTTTTGGTGGAATAAATAACTGAGTGTTATCATGCATTAGGAACGAGTAAAATTTATTCTGGTTTCCTTGTTTGTTTTAGCAAATTTAATAACTGAAGTTAGAAAAAAATTCAAATTTTATATGAAAGTAAAAAATAAAGTGCTTAAAAAGGTTTGTCAAGATGCTTTTGAGATACATACAGGACTATTAATCCTTTTGCATTTATGACGTATCCATTTTTGAAACTTCACGTAGATAGCCCTGCATTAAATCGGAAAACCTTGGATTGAAAGTAAGTTGACAAAAAGACTTTATTCAATAGGGATGTGGTTTATGTTTTATTCTCCTCTAGTTTCCATATGAACACAACCGACTGAGCGTCAATAAATAGCCATTTTGAAATTAAAAGTCTCAGCATCAGTCAAAAATGGTGTATTTTTTCAAATTACATTAGTTTATAAACGCATTACATATGAGGATAAGAAACTAGAAGGAAATTTCTCAAGAAGATCTGTTCCGATTTTTATAATTTAATATTTATTTAGAATAACAGGATTTTATAAAATTTTCACCATGATCTAGACATTTTCATTTCTAGTAGCCTTATTTGGATGAAAATTTAAGAGAATGTGGAAAACGGAAGAAGATTTTTCATCTTCATTTGTTTAAAATCGGTCAATGACAAAGAGAGAGCGAAAATTGGTCTATTATAAGCTTTTCGATTAATATCAATGCGAAACAGTGGCAACTGAATTAATATATTTACTTTAAATTATTACTGTTGCCCATGGTATAGTAAAAACGTTTCCAAGTTTTAATCAGGAGAAAGTATCCGAATAATAAGAAAAACAAATCCTACAAGGTATTAAAAGGATGGAGGTCAATAACGAGTGCGCAGTGAAGTTAGGACATCACAATTCTTACTTGAACTCACGAGAAATGATTTTCCCATAGTTTAAAAGTAGGAGAGTCCACTTTTTCATATCGTAATGTTCAATCCTCATCGTTTGACTCCCAGATTCATAGCTGAGATTATGCATACAATATTAACAACTTTTGATTTACTTTCAGATCTGATCAACCACGCTTTATTTTTATCTCTTTACAGCCAGGGGGATGTAACTGAGACTAGTTGAGATATTACAATCATTGTTCTATTTGGCACATTAAAATGAATAAATAAGTCTAGTCGAAAAACTCTGCTATTATAAAATCTTCAATTATATATATAT
Organism: Hymenolepis diminuta; assembly: GCA_900708905.1. NCBI lineage: Eukaryota > Metazoa > Platyhelminthes > Cestoda > Cyclophyllidea > Hymenolepididae > Hymenolepis > Hymenolepis diminuta. The sequence goes on from CAADRB010000004.1 coordinate 215,532, forward strand.
TAATATTTCTTATAATGCTCCATTCTTCTTATTTAACGCAACAGTTTTGCTGTATTATTATTATGAAAACAAATGACTTTCTGAATGTTGAATGGAAGGGAAAAATTATTTAATATTGTTCAATTTGAAGTAAAAATTACCATTTTAAACTATTCCTTAATTTATTATACGGTGAAAATTTCCTTCTAATCAAAGTGATAGAAAGATCGATTAGCTAAAAAAACTACGTGAGGCGGAGCGGTCAACGTACTCGTCTGCGAAGTCAGAGGTCGAGGGTTTTTATGTCTAGCGGTGAAACACCAAAGGGGCGGATTGGTTTGCCACACTGGCTACGTCTGGCTTATAAACGGATTGGTAGAATTCGAGTTTCTCACCAGAGAGACTTCATCTTTCTACCCCTTAACCCAAGCCGAGTGTCCACTAACGTCCTTATTGCAACGTCCTTCCTTATTGCATTCTGGAGTTATTAGCTTACCATCGAAAAAACAGATTTAATAGTAGAATAACTTTCATACTTCAGTTGAGAAATATCAATCAACTGTTTGAGAAGAATTACAAGTTAATTTGATTACTAAATATATTTTAGGGATTATCATTATTGATCTAATGAATTTGCTATTCGTAAGAAGGCATCATAACAGATTTGAAAAGCTTTTTAATTCTGACAAAAAATGGCAAAATATTTATCCAGATCGGTTCACAGTGTGTTTTTAGACCGCACAAAGTCACCGGTTATGCACCTATCAAATTAGAGGTCATCGGTTAACAGCCAATCTGATGATCAGATGATTTTCACTGATAAAGGGAAGTAAGTTTAAGAGTACCTCTAGATTATACTCTCTGTTGTTGGAAGAAGGCATATTAAAGGGGAGCAGTGCGTAGTCCCGTCTAACGCCGGCAACGACTGGCTCCCACCTCTATAAAGGTCCTATCCCACTTCATATGAAACCCTTACAATTATTTAGAACTCTCAATCGTGAATCCTTTCAGTTACAGATAACCTAGTTCTAGTTTTCTAAAATAAGTCAATCGAAATAATATCAAAACGTGTTCCCCATTCTTCGCCTTCGGTAGTTATTACTTCGGAAACACCATGGCAAAATGTTTATCCCTTGCGAAATTGAATAGGCAGTTGTAGTCATTGTCATTCGATAATTAATATCATATGATAGAAAACTAAGATGAAAATATTCAGAGTAGTAAAACATATTCATTACTCATAATAAGACGAAAACATATTTGAATTTTTCACGTTTAGAAAGAATGTGAACACAGAAAACAGTAAAGTACTTCAACAAAGGATGAAGTGGAAAGAAAAGAGTACAAAATGAGAAATCAAAAGTGTCTTACAGAATATTATTTTTGATTACAGTTTTGCCGTTTTTAATTTAAAGGTAAACTGAACTCTTTCAAATTCTAAAATTCCAAATTCCCAAATCAGAATTTACGCTCTCTGTTCCTCGTTGAAATCACGTCCAGAGCTCACCAATTAATCAATGCATTAATTTGAATTTTAATAGCCAAGTTGGCAGGAAAATAACAGTTGAGCTGACTCAAGTTCACTCAAAGTAAACCACTAACGATATGCTTATAAGTTATAGATATTTATTAAATTAGGTATCTTCTGCAGGACTTTCACAAGTATTCCAAGACATATATAAAATTATTGTTCCATTTTAGCACATAACAAGCTCAAATTAGGTTTTACTATTCCATCAATCAGTGGCTTAAAAATTATGGGTTACAATATGAAACAATAATATAAAATGGAGAGAAGAGAAATAGATTTTAAAGATATTATGACAGAACTAAGGTATTAAAAAACTATGATTGAACATAATTGTATTTAGTTAATTAACAACCATCAATTTTTAAGCGATTATTTTTCGAATACTAAGCAGAATATGAAATAAACTGGACCGGTCTCTTTTTCATCAGTAAGCTGCCGTCTTAGATTCCCAAAAACTATATATAATTGGCACAAGTGTCGCCTACGCGCTATTAAGGAGACATCTCCATTAGTATTTCAACAATGGAGCACAAAAGGAGGAGGTGAGGGGGTAGGGGTAATGTTGTTCGCGATAAATCAAGGGTACATATATCCATTAGAGTAATTGGAACCTACGTTTGTTTAACAGATAAGCCTCTATTAAGCATGATTAGCACAATTGAATTAAGTAACTCTGTAAAACCTGGTTGCTATCTTTGTCTTAAGGAGGCTTCTTATTGTTGTTTTACCGTGCAGATATGACCACTGAGATTTCGGAGGAAATTGAGTGGGAGTAATTACGGACCCTTTGTTTTAGGCAAAAAAGGCTTTTGTGAATGGGTGGCCGCCTGTTAATTAAGTAGTGAATTCCTTTCAGTGTCGTTCAACTATTTCGGTTTTTATTATGATGGCTACATGTTGTTCAGCCGTCTACTATAACACTGGATTCATAAATGAAGAATTGAAAATGAGAAGACTATCTATTTCGAATTAGTGGAGGGATTAGTTTACCTCTAGTGTGGATTTAGTAATGATAAAAATTACGGTTGAATTATCAAGAATAGACTACTTTTGCCTGACCTGATTTCTGTATTTAGTTAAAAATATTCATAGAAAACGATAAAAATGTTATTACTTCATCTGAGATTATTTTTCTCCTAGGTTTGCCGTTTCATTTACGTGATATAGGATAATATTGTGGTTTTCGTTTGAATGTACGTCACCCTTTAAAAACTCAGCCGCTACAGCATCAGAACCCCTTCCATCGTCATAAGCTGAGGCATTCATACTCAATATTAAAAATCAGAAATCTATATGAATACTATTTGACATTATAGTTAGATTTCCTTTATTAACTACTGATGTACTTTTCGAAGAATCATCAAAAGTTAAGAAATTTGATTTTGTACTGCATTTTTTAAATATGTAACCTCGTTTACCACATCTCAAAACTTAGCACCACAGTGCTAGCATGTTTTCCGCCATAGACCTCATTACAGAATGAATCATCAACTCACTTCCTTGGGTTTAAATTAGAATCAGCATGAAGTTAGCTAAAATTTTGGGCAGCATGAATGATGACTCAAATTCGCGACGGACTTTTAAAAATGCTACAGACTATCTCTTGCTGCTGCTGCCAAAACATCGTCTACACCTATATCTTGTCTATCACGAATCATCCTAATTGTGAACAAGCACTAAGATCTGGCGTTGAAAATAGTTTTTCCCAGTAGTAGGTAACCCCCTTTCTTAAAAGTTAGTAAACTGACGAAGTTGAATCGTACTTTTCTGCTGTCCTCAAAAAGACACTTTCAATTATGACTTTGGAGTATAAGTAAACCTGTGTTCAAAACTCTCAACTGAGTGAAAGAGATTTATTTTCGGGGAATAATTAATCTACTCCAAGTCTAAATTGGCCTCTACGTCCATTACAGAAATAGCGACAGCAGCTTCCGTTTCCGATATTTTTTCAAATTACCTCCTGATTATATATCATGCATATGGTTTTGAAAGATGAAATTAACCCCTTTAATATCAGCATTTTCTGAGCATTTAAAAATAATCCTGTATCAATTTGTCCTTTGTCCAAATCAGCGTTCCATTTCAGCTTTCCTAGTGGACCAACGGTTCAGACATCAAGGGTTTATACTTCAATATACATCCAGGGGGCACAATTAGTTATATAACTGCCATGATATAAGACATAAATGTCAATATTAAAACTGAATTAATATCAATATATCCTTTTGGAAATCGATGTATTTATTAATAGCTTTGATATTAAATGTAATCTACAAGGAGTTTAAAAAGGTTTGAATCACATAGAACCATTCAACTAGCCCCCACTGGCCATAAGAATGTATCACTTTTTGAAATATCGAGACTAACCACTCAATTTTATTAACGAGTCAATAAATTTCGAATATAGCGAATCTGACCTCTCTCAGAAATGTAAGAGACAAATCTTGGATGTTGATGTATAGAACATCATTATCTTAATCATTAATAAGAATAAAAATTTTCTCTTTTGTACTTAATTTATTATGATATACTTAGTTAACTTATCCTCAATATCTTTCAAATCGGCGAAAACGAAAATGATTTATACTTTGTCATTAGATGATTTCTGATTTAGCTGCTGCACATCGAATGAATAGTCTCATACTGTCTGTTATATTCTATCAGTAAATATTCCACTACGACCCTCAAGGAATTGTATTATTACACCATTTTACCTTCTTACTGATATTTCTAGCTCTTATTATTTTGCTATTCTAGATATTTTTCCCAATAAGTCATATTTTTTGTTTAAATGATCACTTTTACACTATTTGAGATTAGTAAAGATCCGGAATATCGGACATTTTATGGATTTTAGAGGTATTCAGATACTGCAATAATGCAGAAGTGGGAACAAAATCTATTGTCAAGTCATCGTAATGAAGATCATCTCTTGTCGAATGTGCTATGCTACACAGCGAAGTTAGGTACTTCTGAATTTAAATGTTCTTCGGGTGGATGTGTTATAATCTGCTCTTCCCTATGGAATACAGTAACCGACTCTTGGATTTTCTTCGACATTGCACTAATTAAAAACACGATCCGACAACACAATACAAACGACTCAAACCACTATATCAACACAAGACGCACGTTTCATATCGATAGGTCGATTTATATTTTGAGCCATTTACAACCGCAATGTAAATAAATTCGTTCGAATAAAAGGGAATTAAAAGGTGGAAAATAAAGAATCTTACATATAAGAATTATTTTAGGAAAAATATTATTTTCTTATAGGTAACAGGATGTTATTCAGGTATTCGGTTCGAAAAAATGATTAAACTTTAAAATGAATTCTGCAGTCTCTAATGTTGAAGGATGACGCCATGCATTTCCAGAATTGTCCTTTATTCGCATTCTCCATGAAAATTCTTCAGCTTTTCATCCACGAAGTCTCAGTGACTTCTTAATGCTCCAATGACCCAAAACACCCTATCCGTCGTGTCTAAACACGTTTATCGGATCCCCACTTTCTATAACGGTCCCGTTTCATTAAAAGTACACCTGCACTCACACCTCACGCGCGTCCTTGCCCAAGTGGGTCATATATATTGTCTGTTTGTTACCACTCCCACCCTCAATACACACGCGCAGACACACCGGTTCCTAATGTTTCCCTCTCATCTCCTCTGTTCCTCATCTCCCTCTTACTCGCTTGATCCACATCATGGTCTGTTTAATACATTTTGACATAGTCAGCTCTCAGTGTTCTGCTCTAAAACTGATGTTTGTTGTGATTAGCTGCTACCTATCGTCTTAGCTTCTACAATCGAGATCTGGTTCATTACTTCCTACAATTTACCAACTCCTAAATTGGTGACCTCGATCCTTATTAGTTCTTACAATATACTACAAAGAATACAAGGGAAAGCATCCCTATGGACCCTCGATGTCATTAACTCTTTGAAAATGGAAGTAGAATGAAAAGGTACTTTTGGTAGACTTCTTGGTCCAGTGGATGGATTTCATAAAAATAAATGACCGCGAAATCAAATAAAATCATGACATTCTCATTTTTTATATTGAGGGAATAAAGTAGATCTTAGGAAACTGAACTTCGAGAAAGCAGAAAAGTTAAAGATTTTTTGGGCTCAGACGAAGCACCATTTTTCTAATTCTTCGACTTCCACATATATTTACTCCCAATCCCCTTTTTTACATTTAACATCTCTCTCCATTTTCCCACACTTTTTTATGTTTCCCCATGAGTAAGTGATGTAAAACGTATTTTTTTTAATTATCATTTGTAATAATATCACACAAAAGTGACTACGGCTTTCAGCTCTACTTATTCCAGGGCTGATAAACTGCAAATCTTGGGCTCTAAGAATTGACGGAGGCAGGCTAAATCAATATTTGTGGTTTTTGGATAATATATATTAGTTGTTTATCATTTTTAATAGAGCTACGAATGATTGCCTAAAAATTACGAGGAAAGATAAGCAAAGATAAGATTTCTAACTTCAAACAAAACAAGGCTTCAGATGCATAGCACAGATGAGAGGAAATAGAGTGGTGAGATTTGGTCCATAGGATACGTGATATTATGCTGTTTCCTCTCAGCTTTTTCAGAAGATCCTTAGAAGATATATGATGTCAGCATTGAGAATGGCATCCTGATATGTGGAGTTTGATCAATCCTTAAACAGTCGTAAATTGGACACCAAAAGTGTCATCGTTAATCGTTGCGCTAGAGGAAGTGTGATCTTGCCGAGAGTACAAACCACTACTTTATTTTTCGTTAGCATTCGCACACAACTGTCAGCTTCCCACCTTACCATTTTGGATCAAGTTCCATCTAGGTGAAGATTTACGATTTAGAGGCGGAAATCGACACTGTTGGCAGTCTTTGCCATGGTAGCTTCGTTCAACCGAAGATTTTCTTGGCGTCTCGATAAATTTGCCTTGGCCATGACTTTATGTATCTATTTAGCTCCCTTAGTGCTTGATTACACGAAGGAATGCTTAGGGCAAGGGAATTTGGAAGACTCTCAATAGCAATCCACAGACGATGTCACATTCGGTGGAATTTGATTTAACCATCCGCCTTAAAATTCCTTATATAATCCACCGGACACCAACTTATAAATATTAAATACTTGAATCATATAGCTAAAATTGACTTATTACTAACAGTACCACGCTTCAATTTCCATGAAAAACTGTGTCAAACCATTCATTAGCAATGGAGAAGACTTAAATGTCATAATTAAATATATAAAAGCGTAGGATTACAGGTTATACTATAACGTTCTACCACAATTTTTTTCACCCGGCTTTCTAGAGGGACAGTTAGCTACAGATGGAGGGTAGATTATTCTTATACCGTTCTTGGACAGTATTGGTAATCCTATACCTAACGTTAATATCTGAAATGTCATTCTTCTAATAATAGTGTCTACACATAAAATGTATTTTAACATTTGTGCCAATCTCCTGTTTTAGTGAATTATAATCAAAGCACAATCACTTTTCAAATTTCGAAATCTTCATGTTAAATAATTCGAAACTTACCTTTTTATTGCAATTTTCAAATAAGAGAGCTCATAAGAGAACGCATACCATAAACTCTAATAAGTAACGATCATTTAATAGATTTCTTAACAAAATAGAGAGAGGAGTTGTTCCTATCGCGTTCTCTCTTCTACTAGATGAACTTGGTAGAATGTTATTGATTTTTTCACCCAATTTCTTTTTAAACGACAATATCACTAGGCAGCTTTATGTATAACCGATTGCGCAAATATGGCAATCGGTGTTTACATATTGGTTTGCTGAAATGAACTGATATATGTTCTCGTGTTAAGATGTGCTTATTCCAATTTGATCGGAAAAAGACGATTAGTCACCGTTTACTTTAGATAGTTGACTTAAACTGAAAAATGCATAATCTTTAATATTTCTGTAAAGGAGAAAAAAGTGAGAATTTATTTCTTGAGAGGTGAAGCCCAATTGTTTGACGCTTCTTTGTCCTGCAGACCTATCTGACACTTTAGTAATTAATTTGGGTTAAAGTTATTTTTCAATTCAATAAATAGAGAATCGCATAGGATACCAGTTTTGCTTTCATCTATACCTTTATTTGAATACGTTTCAAAAACAAATTTCCTCTTGATAGACAAAAGAAATCTATGTTGATAGCGATGGAGCAACCGCTTGATCTAAAAAGTTCGCAATTCCCTATTGGAAAATTTCTTTAATGTCAAACTTACCATAAGATCGGTTGTAATTTGTCTGCTTACCCTGGTAATTAATGTTGGTACTTGTTCTTCAATCTGTACACCACATGGATTTGTATTTATTGGGGATTATTAATATGTCAAATAAATCGCTGCTGATCTCAGCTACTCACACTTAGCTCTAATAAGGATACAAGTAACTTAAGTGGTATGACCAATCACAGAAATAACTCAGCCGATTAACAAGCTCTGAATACATTGGGTGTAATCTTGTCCATGATCCTTGGAGTCAAAATGATGGAAATTGAACATTATGACATCACGACGTGAATTCTTCCCTTTTTTGAAAAGTTAGACATTTCAATTTTCCTTAATTCAAGTAAAGTACGATTCGCCATGTTCTGACTTTATTGCCGACTTATTTTGACCCCACCTCCCACTCCGTTTTATAACTTGACAAATTTGTTTATTTAGGTAGTCTTCCATGATTAATATTCGCAAAGTTGTTAGTTGTACCATGGATGACAAAAGTATTAATAACTTAATGGTGATAAGATGGGTAAAATTTCCTCATGAGCTGGAGTGAAATTATTCTCTTAATTCAAACATGTGAGAATGGTGGATACTGTTACGACGATCACTGATGGAACGGAAACACATAAAAAAAATAATTTTTTGGGAATGAAATTTTGAGTTTTTTGCAATTTTTCAGCAGCCTTTTTCATTATAATAAAATATATAACTCACACTTCAAGAGTTTGTGAGAGTGATTTCCTTATTCTAGTATCTTATTCGCAAAGCTGTTGTTGATTTGAATTAAAATTACCATAAGCTTCAATCCGCTTTTTTATTATTTCGAAAATGTGCGTTTTAATCTTCCTCATTGAAAATCTTGCAAAATTTGTATGTTTAATTTGCCAGAAAAACACTCTCAAACATCAAAACAAAATTAATTGCTCAAAAATGCATGTTTTGCAAAGAAATCTCGTTTTGCCGCCTTAATCTCTCTAAATAGGTGAGAAGGTATTTTGATGGCTTTGTATGTGGTTTAAATTGATTCAGCTATGTTTAATCACTCTGGAGAAGGGATGAGACCGGGATTTCAGTTTGAAAAATACGCAGTGTTTAAGACGGATGAATCAGATGGAATTTTCTTAAAAATTGAAATATTTTTAAAAGATAAAACATTTATTGCACCTTATTGCTCTTCTCATCTCTTGTAAAGTATGGCTCTTCTACACTATTATAATATTAGGAGGTGCGGTTTCTGATTAAGATGTTCATTTCATTTGATTCAGGCGAGGAAAGAGAAATATGGAGGACGAGCAATCACTCCAAGACACCTTATTAAAAAAACAAAAACTGTATACATATAAATACAATTCATCTTCATATTGTTGAAATCTTGAGATCAAAATACCTGTCAGACAACAGATTTTAGCCCGAATGACTGTCAAGTCGTGAAGAACTGCGTTCGCCCACATATTGAAAAGGATAGTGGGCAACCCAGAGACACCTTTTGGGAATTGATAATCCCAAAACAAAACATCAACATTGCTATGGTAAGCTTTATTTTATCGGTCTCCAATTGACATCCGTGTTGTCCTAACTTGAAGGAAGCTGTCCAAGTCTCAAATTGTGTGCAGTTATTGAGGGAAGGTAAAAAATAATTGTAATTTTAATTAAATGGAGGAGAGAAAGTAAATTAAAACATTTGAAATTTAAATTACACATATTCGCCTTTTATTTCTTAAATCTCTTATATGAAACATGCTGATTGTAAGTGGTTTTGCAAATAAAACACTGGAGGTACGTATCCAACAGATTCTGGCCAGTAATGTAAATGGCTATTCGAACTAGTTATTTCTGAACAGCATTTGTGAGTTTCTCAATGCCATTTCTTGTGGATCAAGGTTGATAATTGCTGGGTAATGTCTCAATATCTCACTAAAATGTAAAACTGTATGCCTCCTTACCTAGCATTTATGGTCTTCCTGGTACCTTAACCTCAGTAATGTATTGAAAGGGTAGAATTGACCAACTTGCCAATTGGCTCTAAACATCGTGAAAATGAAAGCACTCGAGAAATTAGAAAATAAATGTTGAAGTGTAAGCTCCATAGTGAAAAAAAGCGAAGTGTTGGATTAAAAAAGATGATAAAGTGTATTTCTTTATTATTGTGCTTAAGGCTATTTTTATACCTTTGATTTTATGTAAAGTGAACCAGATGAATACACTCTATTCAAAAGAGAATACGATTAAATCTATCTCTCAATTACTATTTGCTGATCGGGCAATTAACATAATGTGCGGTTTAGATGGCCACGCTGAATGAAAAGATTTTATGCCACCTGTTAGATGAAGCAAGAACAATACTAGACACATTAATAAATCGTGGAAATATTATAATTTTATTGAGGGAGTGATAGCATCAAAAACCCCCTCAGGCGAAGTAGCAAAATATCCCAGTAAGAGATTGGAGTACATAATGAAGTCGAGATGTCAAGAGTATTCCTACACTTGAACACTGGAAACTGTGAGTTGTCAACTTTGACACAAGGGGTAAATTTACCTATACTAGATCCTATTGTTCAAAAGCAGATTTTCATGATTTGATTCCTGAATTTCTGGTCCGGTTCATTTCTGTGATATTCTGCGGCTATTGGCCAGTAGATTAAAATGAATAGTCAATCATGTCGTCCGAACTAATTTCTATCTCCTTACAGCCATCAGTAGGCAAATGAGACTTTAAGAAATAGTAATACGTTCGTTTATTTGTAATACCAGTTGCACATCGGTCACCACGCTTCTCTGTCATGGCAGGGGCCACTGATTCCATTCCCACCGGCGCACACCCAGTGAGCGGGCTTGCCAATGAAATGGAGGCAATAGAATTCGAAGCTCTCACCAGGGAGGCTCTGTGATGCTTCTCTATACCCAAGATAAGCGTTGGGAAACGGACTTGGGGATTACTATTGTTATTTACTTCATTAGATTGGAGATAGAATTTAGATATGGGATAATATTTTTCAATACTAAATTTACCGTGGAAGGGGAAGCAGGTTGGTAAATTTGGAGATCTTGATCCTGAAGCCAGCGATCTCTGTATAATCAAAGCTGCAATTTGCCTCTCTTTGACCTTAAAGATCTGATGACTGGAGCAATTAGGTGTTTTCCGTTCAGTTAAAGACACCTGCGCAGGTAGTTATAGATTACGGCTCCCAAAAGCGTAGGCTATTTTGTCAACACTTCCATGTTACATGTTTACATGGATTTGATGGTATAATAACACATACAGTCGAATATTTTCGATTTTAAAAGATGATATAGTGGAGCCGCTGCCATCTCTGGAGTTAAAGAGTTGAGTTGTGATATGTATCAAGGATACTTAATAGCAAGGTAACTATCAGAATAATAGGTAATGTGTTTTATTTCTTTCCGTTTCCTTCCGTTTATTCTTCCTGATATGAAATATTCATTTAAAAAATTTCGATTCGGATTTTCATGTATTAATACATAGGTCAATCAGACATATAGAATAACAATTTTGAAGGTGCATTCATTTTGAACTGTGGGCGATATTGTTCGTTCATATATTTAACTATAACAATCTCTAAATGCAATATTATCATCACAATATTGGTTTTCAAATGAGATTAACACAGTGAAACTCCGAGAATAACTCTTAGTATTGCTTTTATTGAAACTATCCTCAGATCGTAATTTTCTTAAATATCCCCACCCTAAACAGTCCTGATACTGACTGAAGATTATGTATTAAATTAATAATGCATACTTTCTACTTATTAATTATGAGTAGAGTATATTTATAACACTTTCGTTTCAGCAAGGTTTTCCTAAAATGGCACCATTAATAAACAGTCATTCCAGATGGATTGTGGATAGCAGTAAATTGACATCGACAACAGAATAATCATTAGATAAGAACATTAACGAACTTAATGCAATCCGAGTTTAAAAGTAAAAGTATTTATAACATACCTTTTCTGATCGATTTTATATTTACTTTCCATACAGATTTTATATATCTCCATAGGTAAATAAGTATAATATCTTTAATTTATATCTAATATATTTGTAAACTGATACACTATAATTAGTCGATATCACCAGGGTCATGAGCTTAGTTATATTCTTTCATTTCTTTAAATTTTACAAATCTGTCTTTAGGTAATGGAAAGAATTCATTCAAATCAGAATTTGAGCATTAAAATTGTCTTCTCTTAATTTTAGTTTTCACATTGTGCTTTCGACTTTCAAGAGATCGGGAACTACTAAAATACCTATAAAACCTATAATCGGCTATCCGATTACAAGTTCATTGAAATCTCAATGGCTCAATAGCAAAAATTCAAAGTTTCGTCTTCTTAATCTATTTTAATATCTCTAGATTTCCTTCTAATAATCACCAAATTATCAATCCATCAATAATTAGTATACGGTATATTACTCATTATTATTCATGACGATGCAAAGCGAACTTTAGGAGGCTTTGATCATGGAATAGCATCTGAACATAGGAAATGGCCAAATAGTCCAGTGAAGGTCAAAATTGAGCCCGGATAGCAAATTTTAGAAGCTCATCTGATTCCTAGTATTCTAGACGAATTTATTTGAATCTTATTGGCCATTTGATTTTACTGAATTTTTAGTCAATACCACTTGGATTTATTTGTTGATTCCTACAATCATATGCATGTTGGTGTGACTAGCAAAACCATTTTAAACACCGATACGAGATTTGATAAATCAATGTTTTGTAAACGGTTTCCAGTTTTTGGTGCAGCTATTGTTCTTCCAGATAAGTTATATAAATAGAATTGAAAAGATTACATTATCCTGTGGTGCAAAAGTAGAGTTGATAACCTCTCATATGTTGTGTGCTCTATTATTATTTTTAAGTAGCAATCTTTATCATTTGGGGTTTTTTTGAGACCACGAGAACCAATAATTTTAAAGAGTTTCATTATAAGGCAAGAACTTTGTCTATAGTCGTTATATGCACGTATGAAGCAGGCTATCACATTTTTATCGAAATTTCGCAATACCGAGTTAATGTGCTAACTTTACTCAAACTTTGTGACGATTTCACATTCATACTTCTGCACATTTACATTTTCAGAAGTTTTTTTATGGAAAGTTGGAAAAGTCTAGAATAAAATGAGTAAACATTTCGTTTCACAAAGCTGGATCATTGTTTATAAATATGAGCTTATACGCGTTTTAATTCAAATTCTTAAAAGCTATTCGTAATATTTTCTTAAAGTATTGCTTTTTCTAATGAACTAATAAGTTTCTTATGATTTTTTAACTGTCTTATGATTAAATTTAAGCTTGCGATTTTTATGCCAGTCAAAAATAAAACAATTTGTCAATTTTCCCTTATCCGAATGTCATTTTTTAACGTTTTTTCATTTGTTTTGTGTTTCAAAGGTCACCTAACGACGCGTACGTACAGAATAAAAATGATGAACAAGTTCCTCCTAAAGGAGGCTCAGACTGCTGGTTTTATGCTCAAAATGAGCTCTGAAAAGCACTATTCTTGCCTGTGGTGCAGTAGTCAACGTGCACGTCTGTTAAATCAGAGATCACAAGATTGATGATTATCGATTTACGGATGGCCAATTGAATTAGTTAATTTTCGAATAGTAGAGTGCGAGATTCCCGGGAGAGCGACTCAAGGGTGCCTTCACTCCAACCAAATTAAGCTTTGGTAACGCTTCTTCCGGTGGGCTTGGGAAACTTTGCATGCATAAGAACATTTAGGATTTCTTTTATTCCTATATTTGTCATTTCGACAGTTTCTGTAGCTGAAGTAATTGTTTGAAACTTGTCAAAAATTTATCCCGTTGTATCGCTATTAAAAACGGTGGTTTTTGAAAGAGATAAGTAGAACCAAAGGAGCCAATCTAAGACCATTTGAATTTACAAGAATTCATACGAATGTATACATTTATTAGAAAGGAAACCATTAAGTCCCACTCCTTATCTGTCATCAAATTGGGCTTCCCTAAAGCATAATAGCTTCAAGTCAAAGATCTTTTACTTTTATAGAGGTGTATATGGCGGGAGAGAGAAGGGAGCATGAGTTTATATGAAGTTCCACACGAATCATATCTGCTGGGCGATCATTTTGTAGTCGTAGAACCTTGGATGCTGGTTGTCTCTTCTACCGTGAAGAGAGGAGGTACTCACAAAAAGGGTAGAACGTGATTGGGTAAGATCAAGAAATCATAATAATAAAAAGAATGCCTTATTACTAATGATGTCAATACTTTATTATATCTGTATATTTATTTTTTATTTTTTCCATTATTACTGAAATACCGATCAACTCTTAAATTGTTTAACTGAATCGATCTGAATTACTCCAGGCCATTCATAGTTCGAATTGAACTAAAATCAAGTTTTCGCTATACGAACGAGAACTTTTGTTTTTTTCAATATTCCGGTTGGGATATCGGCTTGTAGATCGAAAAGCTTTTACTCTTTGTAACTTTGTATTTAGTGACCCTACTATTTAGCCCCCAACAGCCTTACCTATCTACAATCTGAATTTGTGCACTATGGCTAATATAACCACTCTCTCACTAGATAACATCACTAACGTCATAGAGAATATGAATTAGTAAGTAAGGGTTTCCATAGCGTATTTTAGATAAAGCGGAGAAATAATCTGGCTAAAAAATTTGCCCAAGTTTTAACAGCTTTGCTATTCTGATCACAAGACACCTGCTAATGCCACTTGACAGCACAGACATACAGATTTGCATAGATGAAATGTACACATAATAAGCAGATGACGTCAAGAAAAACTCTCTATATTTCGTCGCCAACTGTTGATTAAAATAATCGACCCCATTACTGATCAATGAGGTTATTAAATGTTGCTATTAAATCCAACAGATTATGGATGACTGCAAGTTAATCTTTGTTCTACCTTGCCTTATCTATTTATTCAGAATTGCAACTTCTTTAATACTGAACTTCATTCTGTTCTACACGTGACTTTCCTCCATCTCCTTAGTTATCGACTTTCCCGTTAACTTGCTCTCCTCCTACTGAGGTCTAATGTACTTCATCTCAGCATCTTTTCCTGCAAATTAGTTTACATTCTCTTTCTGTTGTCTACTGGTAAAAATATTCAATGTGCAGGACTACCTAGTTTTTTCTGCGTTTTTTCTCGAAATTTGGGAAATATCATAGGCTGCATTCAGATACAGCTCGAACTGTTATTTTGAAAAGATATATTTGCACCTTTTCACATCAGTGAAATCATTCGTGGGGCAAATAACAGAATTTTGGAAGGTTTCTTGATCTTCCTTCCGGTTTAATTTTCATTTATTTAGGATTCGATTCCATATGATGAACTATATCCCTTATGAAAAGTGGGTGAATAAATGAATTTCAAGTCCATTTACAATAAGACCTTTTAATGCACTGAGTTCGCCATTAACTTTTACTCCATTTCTCCCTATTTCGTCCCTTATGACGCCATTTGGATCTTCCTAGAGTTCAGACGCTTACTCATGGATAATACTGAAACTATTCGTGTTTTTGTCTTTTGATTACATTATCGCATATTCTTCTTGATGCGTAATGGATGACATGAAGTAGCCAATCATATTTTATTATCACAATAGCTAACAAACGGTCCTCTGTCGTCCCTTTATTGTGAGAAATAGTGGGATTCTGACCCTCATTTAAGTATGAACATTATGGTTTGAAAGACAAATACTGCTCACCTTAATCTACACAAAAATAATGAAAATTCTACGCGTATTCTGAAGATTAGCCTGGATCCAAGTGTCCTCTTCTTTAACCTTCGTTTCATTTTAATTTTTGACGTATTTTTAACTGTCACCTTCATTCACTTAAAGAGTCCGACTAATTTTCTATTTCGTTTTGCGTCTATTTTATTTTTGGCCATTAAATTATTTATCGATTTTCCAACACTATGAAATTAATATTACTTGATGATAGCGCAGTATTTTGGCGAACTAAGTTACAAGCTGCCGATTGTATCGTTTCCCTCAAAAGTAAAAACAATCTTCCACTCAAATCCCATAATTCTGATTTGGAAAGGGTGTTTGTCCACCGCTGGTGATTAGGAAGCTCCTAAACTTTAAGGAAATATCCTAACCTAAAAGAGTCAGTGAACTTGGATTTTGTTTCCACAACTTTGATGACCCTAGGCTCCG
This sequence comes from Hymenolepis diminuta, assembly GCA_900708905.1. Taxonomy (NCBI): domain Eukaryota; kingdom Metazoa; phylum Platyhelminthes; class Cestoda; order Cyclophyllidea; family Hymenolepididae; genus Hymenolepis; species Hymenolepis diminuta. The sequence continues at coordinate 231,485 of CAADRB010000004.1, forward strand.
CCATAGCTTTCTTATTCAAAATGTTTTTGCATTATAGTTATTATTAGAGACTAAGGAATTTATTTTGTATGGAACATACATTTATTAAAAGAACACTCAAACTCGCCAACGCTCATATTGGCGAAAAACCCTCCCCCTTCCCCTGGTGAGAAATTCGAATTCTGGTACCCTCTTTATTAACCGGACTTTGCTAGTGTGATTGGTCATTCCATTCACTGGATGTGCACCGTTAGGTATCTAATTCTTGGTCGCAGACTTCAATTGCAGCCAAGTAGATTTAATAAGATAGGTTGGTTAGAGTTATATGTTTACAAATTGTAATTGTTGCCTCCTAAATAAAATAGAAATGTCGAGCTAGCTTAGTCAGTGGATGTAGAACACGAGCATAAGCGGAAATATATGTAAACATACAATTAGGATGAATTTATAAATAATCTAATAAAAACCATCATACTAGTCCTCTTGTCCATACGTTCAGACGAGCTAAGATAGGTGAATTCTGATGTATCAAAGACCTAGGGAAATAATCTAGATAACCCTCAAGGTTTGACAACTTACGATTAGTTTAAATATTCAAAGCTAAAAAAATTAGTGGTGATTCCTTAAATTGACGTAATAACGTCAGATACGGGACCCAAGTAAGATTTTAGCCCAATGGAGAATCTGGGCATTAAATGTTTTAAAGTATCATCCTAGCCAGTCAGTAGGACTGCTTCTAGGGCTTTTATGAACCAGCAGGATTTCCATGCTGGCATCCCATCGGACGTAATTGAAATGAATTAGGAAATCAGGATTAAGAAAATGCGAATGAATGCAAACATTCGCTCTTGTAAACGAACATCTACCAAGGTTTTCATTCAATCGCTTTCAACCGGACACTCTCAAAAACGCTCTCTAGTAACAGAGTTTGTAATGTTGAGGGGAAGTTATGAATTCAGACCAAAATTTAACATTTCTGCTCCCCTCAGTAAATATTGTAATGATAACCATATATCCTTTGTCCAAATCGTATCGTTGATGAAACTAGTCGTTCAACTGGGTTAAATAATAAAGCAGTGCAAGAAAATGAAAAATAACTTTAATATGTGAAACTGAAAATAGGAGTTAAGTGGTATTGCGAAGATACAGCCGAATCGCAAGTACTGAGTTTACTGACAAAAAAATGAACTGAACACGTCAATTTGGATTCCCAGTAATCGGCCTATGTTGTGGAAAAATACACTTGGAATTAGATAAAAGGTATTAAAACAGGATTGAATTTATTTGTGCCAGTCAGTTAGTGAGTCAAATTACTCGCAACATGGTGACATGTGCTCTTTGACAGGATAATGAATACTTATATGCAAACCTCATCATTACTAACCTCTGGTGTGGTTAAGCACATCCAATATTATTTAATAAATCAGGCTCAATTCTTATCGCAGTTGGCGTATTTTCACGCACTTTTAAATCAGTTATGCTCTTCTCCATCGCTTTCTACAGATACTGCAAAATGTTAAAACCTGAGTAAGGCATCAGAGAAAAATATTTTTTCTATGAGACATTTCTCTACTTATTAACAACTGATTGTGGCTTTAAAAATACTTCTCATAAGGTGATCTGGAGGCGACTATGCCAGAAACTCACATTTCACCACCCCCTCCTGCTAACCAGAATTAACAGTTAACAATGAGGTGGGATCGATATTGCACGTCTGGCACGTGGCAAAGCATTGTTTTGTATCCATTGGCATCCGTTTTGCTGATGCTAACACTTACTCCTTCACCAACGCATTGCCATGGAAATTTAATTTATTGTTCAAATGTATATTTAAAAGATACACCAATAGAACAATAACGGCCCAGTTAAATTTATTTTCTAGAAAAATGGATTCCTTTTAGCCTGTTTAACGTATTGTATGTTAGTACAAATGACCTAGAAGATTCCAGAGAGGACATGTCCTATCTAGATTCCTTCTTAATAATATTGACAAGTTATGAGCTATGATAGAAAATTACAAAAGTCAAATAGAGGTTATTATCATACAGAATTAGGTTGTTTAAAAAGCACCATCTGAATACCACATGTTTTAACAAAACTGCCAATCAAAATAGGTGGAAAATAAAGAACTGTGAACCTTAACTGCACCTTTCCACTTTTGGATACCAGGAATTCACATATTGTATATACCAAACTTAAAGTTATCGATCTTCGGCAAGTGCATACTTTAGATAAATTGTGAAGAGTGTTCACAAATAGCATTCTCGAACATTTCATTTTAAAAATATTTATATTTGCGTAAACAAATGTTATAACATGTTGCCAAAATGTTGTAATGCGTGGTCAACTCCGCGTCATCGAGTTTGCTACAATTACTCAGACATAGAAAGAGATTTATCAAGACGAAATCACTCTGGTAATCAGACTATTAGGTAGCCAAATCGATTATATTTGATGTATTCGATCGGAAATGCCAATAATACACTCAGAGCACATGTAATGAACTATTGATTATTTGATATGCAAAAACACCAGTGACGATACCTGCGCTGCCAAAATTGGTCAACTGATCAGATAATCATTTGTCCCGTATCAAATACCCCATAAGTAAATTTATTTTTTTAATAATGGACTGTAAATCTTTCTCCTTTCGCCTCCTGGAGTCCGAATAGATACAGCTTTATACAGGGAACCAAGCAGTTATAAAACAAACGTTTATTGACGAGAATAAGGTTCTGTTTATGACCTTGTCGTAGGATTTGTCCCAGTAGTGATTGGTCGGAGGAGATTAAACTAATCATCGAACTGCGTAAATAGACGTGTCGGAATAGGTCAGAATTGACCCCCCAGTCCAATGAATGGGGGTTGACCTCGTCATGCCATAACGTGGCCATAACCCGTAATTGAACTTCTGGTACGTGTCAGAATAATCTTTAGCCTTCCTTTCAATAATAAAGTATCATCTAAGTTACTTTAATCAATGTTAACATTGGTCCTCAGAAAAATTTTTAACCAATCACTTGTAATTGAAAGTTCTGTGAACCAAGAAATCTTGAATTTTGGAGCATGAGTTAACCATTAGGTAAAACTGTACAACCCGAATAGAAAAATCCCTTGAAACAAGACTCTCTCGATACCATGGCTCTTTTACAATCCCACCCATTTTACTCATTTATTAGACATATAGTTAGCCGATGTCACTCGCTTTCCCACAATGAAAAAGATTCTAGTGAGCTGGCTGTCATCACCTTCGATCGCTTGACCAGTTAAAGCTTTTAGTTCTATCGACCTGGAATGTGAAAGAGAAGTGGGCGTAGAGGATTTATGAATGAGATTTTCACAAGGTTCCTCCCGTGTCGATTTTATCCCGTTTACTGTTACCCTCATCTCTATTTGTGCATGACCCATCTCCCGGCAGTTAAGCAACATATTAACTATTCCTCGTTATCTAACATCTGCTTGCTGGACTTTCCTTTGATATCTAGTTGCAAATTCGGCGTAATGGATACAAGACTGCCATATTTTCTCTGTTCTCTTCCAACTCCCTCCTCTTTCTATCTTATGAGTGTAATGACTTAATTGATTTTCTAAATTGTTCGTTCACATTTCCTATGCCAGAGCCTTACCTGCAATACATTTTTTGATGCTGAAAGGGCTATATGAGTGCACATGGATTAATCAGCACAGATACTCCCCTGATCCGATCGGCGGTTAGATTCAGTTTAACTGGCGTATGACCTTGAGTTGATCTGCACTTTTTAAGGCAAATTAGGAAAACTGCATATGCCGGCAGTTTAGCTAAACTAGGCTGTGTGCTTTCTTAGCTTCCTTAAACTGCACAAAAATAGCTTCTATGGCACCAAGGTGAATATTAGCAGTGGATTTTGTGTGATTCTGTATGCAAATTTTGGATAATCCATTTGTATAATTGAAACACCGTCACTCATTCTAATATTCCTTTCGGTTAGATTTTCTGTGCGCATTTTATACATGGTATCTACAAAGAGTATGATTTGGCTATCACTACGATCGCTGTGGTTTCTAACTATGAGTCACATTTGAAAGTCAAATGAATCAAATTTCCATTAGTTTAAAAGTGCTCAATTTCATCTATCTTCCACCGGAACAATTAGCGCCTAGAATGGATTAGTAATAAACTAATATTATTTATAACGAGGGGAGAATATTTTTTTATTTTAAATTATATAAAGTTTCCGAGCATTTCAAATGTTGGGTGAGGTATTTGGAGTAGTGAAGTAGGTCAAATATCAAGATATTTAATGATTCTAACAATAAAAGCATCAGAATGTCTACTTTTTACAATTTTGCATTTTTGTGTCCTTTGCACTGTCATAATGCCAAGCCAATATGCGCCGACTAGACAATAGTTAAGGTAGAAGTGCGGCTACCCCAAAACGTATGTACATATTGAGACAGGTCATTTTCATAGTATTAGTAAAGTTTGGAGATCAAAACCCTGCCGGACTAACGAGAGTTTATGCCCGAACTAACTGCCAAGATGTCAGAAGCGGCTTGCGCACATACATTGATAAGGATGATAGACGACTTTAAGGACAACTGTGGAATTGCCTATCTTCTGTGGCTCTAAGTTTAGTTTTTTTCGGCTTCTCCTGGACAACTCGATCTGGCATAAATTTACAATTATTGGATTTTTAATTGCTTCTTATAATAGCCATCTGTGCTACTTGCTCAAAAGTTACTGAAATATTAGTTATTGAAACAATTCAGTTGTTCTCAATGGAGATTCAGTCGTCCAAATATCTCAGTAATCTCACCGGGTACTCCTAAAGGCAATTGTATATCTGTATTGTAGAGTAGTGTAAATAAATCCAAATAAGAATGGACAGTTTTGCGACATTTTGGCAGAGAAATAAAATAGCTCACCTCAAATCCATTTATTTACTCACTTTATTAACAAAATTAAAGCATGAATAAATGTGATAAGTGGCATAATTTAATAATAAATGGTATTAAAAATTGAAAAATATTGCGCTTTGAAATATGCTATTAAATACAATGTTTTTCGAATGAATCCCATAATCCTAAAAATAGTATCACTTTTATTGATACTGCAGAAGTGTAAAGAACTTCGTTGAAGTCTCATTTAATTACGGTTATTATGATTGATAATACATTCACCAGCTTAGATTTTCTTATGCAATTTGAAATGAAGAAATCCTATGGACTTAAAAGATTTCCATTGAGTTATTCTTGCTCTACGATTTGTTGAATCGAGCGTCTATTGTTGAGTAGAGTGTAGAACTAACAAAGTTTGCTAGGCTTCACAAAGTACTTTCATATATCACTTTCACTGGACTAGATTTATGAAGTAATATCCTAATATAATGTCATTTCGAGTTAACAGTTGTAGATCATTTTCTCAAGTTCTAAGTTATATGCCCATCATTTAATAATAGTTGATGCTGGAAACGTACAGTGCATCAATCTTATAAATTAATTCTGTTCTTCTCTCTACCACTTTACTTCTACACTCTTCGGATCGTTAATAGCCTATGGAACACATCAATGACTATACTATAGCAGAGAAAAAAGTATTTGTGCATTAGTTGGAAAGGTTTTATATCCCCTATATGAATTAAAACACTTCATACTGTTCTGAAAAAAGGTACCCATTAGAGAAAGACCAGTAGAACAGTACATATAGACCTAAAAGTTTAAAGATTGAAAGTAAATTTCTATATGGGCCTCCAGACGTTTCTAATTTAAAGCTATTGGTAGTTAATTTCTTATTTTTGATAGGAAAGATAAATATTGGTCAATACAGAAGTACATGAGGCCTATGCAAATATCATTTTAATTATATTTATGACGAGCTCCACAGGCGCAGCGATTAATAGATTTGTATTCGGAATCGGAAATCACGGATTCGACGCCCGTTAGGTCACAACCAATAAGCACTGATCAATCGCATTTAGTAAAAGGGCCGCAAAATTCGAGTTCCTCAAAAGGAAAGCTCCATGAGGCTACCCCACTAGCCAAGGTGAGTGTTGGAAAATGCTATCCTAAATGGCCTTTAGAGTTATATATTGCCAATATGTATATTCGAACATACCTAAAAGAAACTAGGTTCAAATTAGCTTTCCGATGATGGTCTACGCATCCGAATAGGTTGCAAGGGGCATCATATGACTTGTATGTATGCGTCATACCAGTCATTTCCTCAAACTCGAAAAATATAACATGAACTGGTGAGGTGATTGTATTGAAAATATTCTCTACCTTGTAAAACCAAAAGTAATCAAATATAAAATGAAAAAAGGTTGTAAGAATAACAAGTAAGGGTTGGGAGCTAGCAACAGTTAACGACAGCTCACAATGAGGATTCAAGAAGATAAGAAATGAGAGGGAAGCATAGGAGCGTGTCTGCCCCATCCTCAATGTACGTATAATGGGGGCTTTATATAGTTTCATAGACAAGGGAGGATGTGAATTTTTAGGTTAGTGTCTCTCGCATAGCTTTAAGAAAGGCATTTTAATGATTCAAGAAGGCACGGTTTATTACTCGACATAGAATATAATTTAACTCTAGCTTTAATCAATTAACTACTTCCTAGATATGAAAATAAGGAAGATCATGTCAATAGATCTAGATATGCATATACGCTTTAATGTCAAGCGATAAAAAACGGCTATGAAACTGTAATAACGTTAGAGGGGTCAATCGAGGCCACATCGATCGAATAAGTTAAGTCTCTCATGTCGTCAGATCAGTTCGGAGGTGGCACGCAAGCCACCCCAATTTATTAATAAGCAAACTAGGTTTATATAAAAAACATTTCTTCGTTGTTCGTCAATCACGTCTAGCTGTCGGAGTCCGGCGTGATCATAGACATCTGTTTAGGTATCTATTTATAAACACAAATACACAGCGGGGCCGTCTGTGGACACTGTAGTGGAGATCTTATCGCTAGTCAATCATTTCTAATCGCCAGATGTAGATAGACATCTGCTGGCTATAGCAGAAACACATGATTCTGAAAATGTAAATAAGTGCAGATTTTCCGTGAATATCGACATTTAAAGTAGTTATCCTGACTACTATTTGTAAGCTTTAATTTTATCAATCCAAAATATCAAACATTATTTAACTCAGAAGAAGATTTTACGGTTCAAGACTAAATTTTTCTATATTTCACTCTTTTACCTTCAATACTCCAAATGTCTATTTTACAAATCAAGTAAGTTAAAAACAATAAATCTTTTATAAAAAAGGAATTTTGGGATCACACATTGCGTGTGTATGACCTACGGTTTCTTAAAACGCTCGGTACGTCGTTATACAACCTGTAGTCTTTCTTGACGATCTTTGAATCGATCTGAGTACTTTTGTACTCGAATAACCGTCCTTGAAAATTTTAAAGTTTGGAGGTCTTTATGGGGAATTTCTTTTCATACACCCGTAATACAGCTGGTGTGGAGCATTTTTATTATCAGACTCAACTCTCCTTAGATTCTAAATAAAAACAACATTTAAATGTTTAACTTTGTGAATCTACCTACTAACTTTTTTTCAATGGATCCAATTTTCGTCATAATTTATTCATTATTTTAGCGGCGAACATGGGACGGAGAAATTTAACAACGAAAATTCATATTGACTGTCTTCTAATGAAATATGGGTACACTCGTAATTTCATATGTTTGGTTTATCTCATTAGCCACCACTTCTTCGTAGTTGCTGTTGAATTTTAACCGCCTTTAGCACTTTAAGTCCTTTTGATGCATTGCTATTATATGAAGGAGCTTAAAGTGTTCACCGAATCCACCTTTATATTGTTATATCATAACAAGTGAATAAAATCATTTTGACTTGTTTCTAAAATGGGCGCTGCCAGTGTTATAAAATATGAAACTGGAGTATTTAAAGCATTAAAGTCGAAGCTGAGAAATTTTCAACAATTAGGGGAATTTTCACAAAGATTTTTTGCCAATTACAATGATATTTAATAAGCTCAGTTTTTGTATATTACTAGGAATGGAAAAAGTTCTCAAGCCCATTGGGGAAACTCCTAAAAGTAATTGACTCGGGTGAGAGAAGGTATCCTGGACCCACTCTTATAAAAACTCACATTTTATCACCCCTCTTCTCGATAAAATTTAACCTATGCAGAAGGCCCCCAACGTTACTGCATGTGCACCGATGAGCACTAATCTCGTGACCTCTGACTTAGCACCTTGACCACTGGGTGTAAATGTTCTGTTTACTGCACCCAGAATTTTTAACAAAAACTTTCCTTAGTTGGAGTAAAAGTATTTTAGTGTTTCATTATATTAAATCCTGTACAATTGTGATAAACTTTGGAGTATAAGAGAAAATCGCAGCCACAAATTGCTCCCTTTTCCATTGTTTCAATTTCTTTTCTTGATACTGACATGTTGCAACTTGTTTCAGCATCCACTTGATGAGTTTATCACTTTGATAAATTTGTCTGACCAATACATTAAATGAATATAATAACTCAAATATCATAATTAAAAGCTGCAAATTTATGTACCCTACCATGAGGGTCATGACCCATTGTATCTGAAGTTCACACGTTATTGAGATAATTCACACGCACATGGGACAAGAAGAACAAGTTTTTACGTGCCTCTATTTGTACGTGTGCTGTTGAAATGCTGCAAGATTATCTACACAATATCCTTTGCAGTTATATGTGATAAATTTTGCTTTGTACACTTAATTTACATAGTTAATTAAACTAAAATGATAATATTGGACATGGTTGTTGAAAAAATTGATTGCATATATATATATATAATATTTATAGAGTAATAGAGTAATTATAAAAATGCAATATAGAGCAGCACAAAGCTCGACATACCTTAACGATATATCAGGGACAATTCTCAGGGCAACTTAAGAGCAAAGGGATGTGGAGGTCATGTCATTTGGAATGAATTGATAACCAACCTAAAGTGGTAACTAATCGCCAGTGCACCACAGTTACTACAAGGTCCATGAGATTTGATAGCTTTAGTTTTTATTATGAAGCAAAAATTGGCTTTTTTCTTCAAAATACACTAAGTTGAGCTGAAACAGGTTATCTTGGTCGGAAGAAAAATATGAGAAAAAAGACTATATTCTATATTTAAATCAAATAATATAACAATAATCTCATTCTGTGTAAATAAAAAGAAATGTGTCACGTTCTTCATTGCCATTCATCTCCACCTACCGTCACCAATCCCGTTTTCGATAGCATAGCCTCGGGTTTAGATGGGTCGCAAGATGCAGGACAGTCAGCGGAAGGGCGATCACAGGTATAATGGAACGCTCCCAGACATGATAACGTAATTATATTTAAAGGCTAGGTCGGGTATCTCTGTAAACGTACCGAAACACTCTCGTAGTGAAGAAGTAGCTCGACAGCATATTTATTCAGATTTGAAGCATTCAAGTGACAGAAAGGGTAACGCGTATCAATTATTACTCTTCCTTGCGTAATATAATATGCTTCTCCCTGTGAATAAAAAGGGGATTTCGTTTTTAAAACCAAGATTTCTACACATCGCCTATTCCACGATTAGAACCTAGCTTTTTTGGTGAAAATCGTATTGCACATTGTTTTTCAAGTGCGAAGGTTTGCATTCATTTTGATATTTCTTAATCTCACACTCAAATTTGTCGGATTGCAGAGGGCGTTAGCCCGATTTGACCAGGTTTAGAAGATCGGGAAATGGTGACATTTCCGTCTTTTAGTGTTACAGAGCAGTTAGTTGGTATAAGCAAACAAGATTTTTTTCTACTGTTCATCAAGATAGCTGAATGATATTTGAGTTTACTTTGGCTGAACTCTAATAACATGATAACATAATATCAAACTTATGTATAATGGCATACGTCGAATAAGCATTGCCATCGTTAATTTCAATTGGACTACGAACCCCAGTCTGACCTCAAAATCTTGAAGGTTATTAGACAATCTTTCTTAGAAAATGCGGGGTTAATGCCTAATTAATTAATTGCACCACAAACCGATGACAAACACATGCAATGATATTGAGATAACCATTACGCCATAGGTGAATTTTACACCACTGCCCACCTTAAAACTCCATTATATTTACACATTCAGCCGATCCACACAAATCGCGCTATTTCAATGCATCATGTGTCGAAACTAAGACGCCCTTAGAATATTCCAATTGCCATTCTCAGAAACCAAAAAGCGTAAATCACATTTCTCCACAGACAAGGGATTACATTGCGACCTCAAAAAATATCATAATAATAGAAGAATAAGCAACAGCGTTTTAGGCTAAGAGAAACAAACAAAGATGGGGTATGAATGAACTATTGATTAAAAATAAGTAGTAGTCCCGACACATCTGGGTGTAGGTTAGTAGGTTCGATCAAGGAATGCAAGAGAAGAAAAGAAAGCCTTTATACAAACACATGGGCAGATTAGTGAGGCAAGGAAAAAACAATTCGGAAGACGAGGCTAGGTAGAAAAATGGGGATGGATAGTATCCATCTAATGTCATCAAAGTATACCGAAAGACGCAAGCGTACTTCGCAAAGTTCCATACTGGATTGACTTTTGACGGTTCTATGAGTACCCTTGAGGTGGACCTAATGGAATTGGCTCTGAGGAAATGGGATTCGATTGCTGGTTGTTGTCGTTGTTACCACCTTCATTATTATTGGTCCGGTTACGTTCGTTATCTGAGTCCTATAGCAAAAGAACGGGCAAAATGATCAGTAAGAACACATTGCATCGCAATGGATAATTGTAATAATATAATGTTACGTAGATCATTTACTACGGAATTTTGTAAGCTGTGATTAGTGTAATTAAGGTTTTAAGCTATTCTTGTAATCGTCTTGGGTAGGAAAGACACCTTAAATCTCATTGATAGAGAAACTCGGAATCTGTCCTCCATCTGAAAATCATTGACCAATGCGTTCCGTCATTACCGGTTAACTGTAAGCTGCACAATCTTAAGAAAAGTTTCAACTTTATAGAATTGATAAGCAGGCTGTACCCTTTTGATAACCACTCACATTCAGAAACACAACGCTATTATGTGGTATATTACTTTCAGGGAAATGAAGATTATGAAAATGTTATCATTAAACTCTTTAGAGATCTAATTAACTCCAAGTTTAAATGTCAGAATGTTTGAGGGAAATGGATTAATCATGATAAAAAGCATCCCTCTTTAATTTTCGCGCTCTTTTAAATTTGGATTACCGACTGCTTAGTCGAAAACTTTTCGAGCAAAAATCATGACGATGTGAATTTAAGAATCGAATACCACAAACAAATGAGAGATAAACCTAAAACTACACTCGCAATCACTCAGAAGTTGTTCACGGGGAAAAGCATTATAATCAGTAGTGATAATCTAGCATTTCAGATTAGCCTAAAAGTAGTGATGTACTATTATTTGGTAAGATATCAGCGAGTCTTAGCTTAAAACTAAATAACATCTCTACAACTATCTCTCTTCTGTTTTCTACTCGCCTCTTCTTCTTCCTGCAAACGAGTGCTAATCAAACAGTTAAGACAAAAAGCTCTAGTTTCTTAAGAACAATAAGTATCCAGCACAATTTTCAGCCAATCAGCTTCAACACCGATCCCCAACAGAACCAACCAAAACTCCAAAGAAATTCATGCATTCCGGGCACGACATTTTAAATGTCACTCTTTCCTCCCTCTAATGAATATAATATCTACCTATTTCATCAATATTTGTAACAAGAAAAAAGATTAACAAGTCACCTTCTATTGTTTAAATGGACCACAAAATTAACTCAAGAATGGTCACACGAGAAGGCGTAAATGTAAGATGGAGAAAACTAATCTAGTGCCCTTTCGAACCGCATCAACTCAGCTACCACAATACAGGAATGAGACAGTCAGTGAAGGAATACTTTCATTAGAGAACAAAGACGAGACAGCAACTTCGTAACCTTTTGGCTGAAAGTTTTATTAAGTGGAGGATTAAAGCTCACAATACAGTTGTTAGATTAAGGGGAAATCGATAAACTACCTAAGAGGTGAGACAAGACGAGACGAGTCTTATACACAACTCTGTGAAGGAGGCAAAAAGTGAATAAGAATTGTCATATGAACCACGATAACGCAGAAATGTAATAAATCATTGCAAAGGAAGGGCACTACTTCATAATACTAACTTGTCTTAAGCTCTCCAAATGCATACGGTCGCTATTGATGTTGGTGAATGAGCCTTTTAATCATAAAAGGCATGAGCAGGATTGGAGTGTCAAACAGAAAAGGGGGAAATATTAGTGGGACTTTTCCAAATAACTGTCTTTGTAATAAAAGCATTCGAGATCATGTACACAAAAATGAGGCTTGTCTCGTCACTAATCGCTAAATGAAACCTGGTTTTGCATCACTATAGTATAAGGGATTGAGAGATATCCTTTGTTTAAACCAATTCCCACCCCCGTATTTCATAAAACATATTTTTAATGCAAATGGTTAAACAGTCAGTAAGCGCTGAACATCGTAGGCAAGCCTTTATGGCAATCCAGGGTACGAATTGTGGAGTGCAAGGTACCCATTTAGTAAATATTGTACAACCCGAATCCAGAAAATCAACTGAAGTAGGACTCATCGATACCTTGACGCAGTTCTCGGCATCAGTTTGATCCCCCTCCTCTTTATTATCACTTGCTGGACTCTTTGTTCAACAATTACTAATTACTTTCCACAATGAAGAATTTTGAAGTATTTTTTATGTTGCCGTGGCCAATAATAATGACAGTTAAAAATATTTTACCTGAGTAGTCCTGAAATTGAAATATTAAGGACTACCAATTAAATGAGTGCATGTGAAATTTGTGGAATTAAGGTGATTAAATCATCAAGCTGGAAAGATAAAGTACATAGAATGGGAAAACATAGTGGTGCACATGTAGTGATTTAAATCATCAGTCGTATCACATAAACGGTAGTATAGGATGTCCTCATGCTATTTGGTAATCATAATCAACTAGACGTTCCACAGAAATGTAAATGGGAATAGGGCTACCACCCAGTGTTTAAAATTGTGTAATATGAGATGTAAGTTTTATTCCGATATCAAACGAATTAAAATAGGTTTGTGAAATGTATGGCAATGAAACTCCATTGCTGTTGAAACTCCATGAACTAGTGCAATCATCTCCCAATCGTCTTGAAAGTTATACTCCAACGGAAATGAACTTCTTAAGTATTCCGAAGAGGTAAGAAGCAAAGAGGCGCAAATCATAACCCGAACTCCATAAAATCTTACAAGGACATAAGCATCATATTTTACGTTCCCCTCCCTTATAGCATCAAAAACTTAATATCTTTATATTCAAATCATAATCTTAAACGAAAATGAACAGTTCATTTTTGTTGATCCAACAGACTAGAGAATTGTTGCTTACATAGATAATGTTCATATTTACCCAACAAGAGGTAAAGCGAACAATATTCATTTGCGCGATTGGAATGGTTAACGCGTTTCTAGAGAAACTCACATTCAATTACCTCTTGCTGACCAGTTTACCAATGCAGTTCACCATCCACATAATTGGATGTGCAGCGATGAGTACCATGCCCTCTGTCTTGACCATTAAGACCCTAGTGCAGTTTCATATGCACTTTTATCTAACGAGGTGAAACTGGTTTGTGAACTGCGTAAAAAAGGAAATATAAATGAATACGAACTTTCTTTCTAGAAAATCTAGCAATTTTCCAATGAACAGCTTTCAAAACCAAGATCCAACAGAACTCAATGTAGGCTCAAAGTCTCAATAGACACTTTAATTTTCGCAATCGGGATTTCAACGTTTTTTCCTAATTCCCTATGCAACTTTATGTATAGCTATGTAACTTTCCGCCCAGTTCATGTCTTTGATATAGACCGTAAATGTTTCTCATTCGGATAATTGGGCTTAATTATAACCGCACTGACCAACAAAAGAAAGGGTCTTCAAGATCCCTTCTATGTATCCAAGATGAACAGCATAAAACACTCTACTTCAATGAATTCTAAAGTCGACTATAGATATAAATCAAAACCCCAATAAACAATTCTGAACTCAGCAATCATTTTTCAGCTTTCAAGTATGGAGACTAGACATGAATGACTGCAATTGACGGATGAAATGGGTAATCAATAAACGTGGATCACCGCCGAATTGTTTTATTCGTGTAAGTCATATTATGCAAAATCATGTTTGATCTAATTGCCAGTTATCTTAGCTGTTGAAGAAAAGTGTATCTGAAGTGATTTACTTTCGTAACTGCTCAATTGCCCACTTTTGTAAAGTATGCCTCTTCTATGTTGTTACACTACTAGGGAGACTAGTTTTCTGCTGTTATTATATATATGCCCACCAGATATCGCTGTACTACAACTGACTCAGACTAGAGAGAAGGTTAGGGTAGAATGCAGCTAATCCAAGGTATTTCATTAAACAAAGAAAAGGCACCATATGGGAATACAAATTGTCCTCATGTTGTTGACGTTGGGACATCAAGATACCGCCGGACGAATAACAGTTTTGTCCACACTAACTGTCAAGACGTTATGAGCGGCGTGCGCCTGCATATCGATATCGATGCTGGGCGACATAGAGACAACGTCTGGGAGTTGATCATCCCGAGACAAAACAATAACTCAGAGGCTTCAAGGTTTGTTTTGTCGGCTTCCTGTCATTTTCCAACCATCTAGATTGAATTCAAACAAGGTGAGCACGAATCCACCACGGAAATAGGAGGTAAATTCAGAAATTTGATTATTAGAATAAAAAGCAAAGCCCAAAATCAAATTCGGTGCTCACTTTCTACTCGATTTCCCTCCCTCGACTCATATTGAACTGCTTTTACATTTACTGTGTTCAAATGCATCCCCTCAATGAAATATTTTCATCTTACAATGGATAATAAATAGAAAAAATAAGCATAAAGTAACAAAAATTGATATATTTTCTATCAGAATGGATTATTAGGCGAGAATCACATTCTGGCGTGATGAAGAGGTTTCGAAATTTTCACCCAACATGGTTAATAATCTCTCCACCACTTAATGCTTCAGTACTACAAAGATATTGATAACTGCACAACCTCGCAATCGCAAAAAAACTAGGCACGATGCTCTTTGTTATTTAATGTGAGAAAGTCACAGAGTGGTAATAAAAAAAGCATCAGCTACGAAACATGCGCCCTCTCATACGACAGATATAATAAGAATTATTAAAGTATCGCCAGTAGCAGAGATCGACTGCCCGGTTTATGGAATAAAAAAAGGTTAACGGTTGATAGAGGAGTTTGAAAGACACATTACATTGAGTATTGGTAGAATATTGTTAACGTAAATAGCTTAACAGGGATCGACCATTCACTTTATGAGCAACGAACGATGAATGGGTGGGCCCGGATATCTATATCAATTTTTCTACTTACGACTCCGCAGAAGTCACTTCTCATCAATCCATATCGAGTGAATTACAATGGTGGTGAAAGGATGCGAGTTTAAATTCAGATATACGGCTACTACTCCAGATACTTTGTATCATAACAAAGAATGATTGAAACGTCACATATGAGAATGTGATCCGCAATGGGACATTATATTCAAATGACCTTGTGTGAAAGCAGCAAAAATAACATCTGAGTAGTGAAGAAGCAAAAATCCCAATTCTCACGGACCAAATCTCTACCTTTCCCCAACCCACATTCTTGGATCTATGCATCCGCTTGCTTGATTAACATATTGAATAACAGCTTTATAATAAACAGACATATTATTCCCAAAGTGAAGTTGAATTATTACCTAAAGAAAAGTCCAATCACATAAATAAAAACAAGCATTGAAGTGCAATCAGAACGCACGCGCATTGGGCCCATAACTCTAAATTGGCAGTCACCGATAAAAATGTCAATACCAATCAGTGAAATAGGGGAAAATACTGTGACAACGATAAAACATGACTACTAATAGCTACTATAAAATTAATGTTTGGGTTATCTGAAGAACTTAGTAGAGATCAGCTATCACCATAAGAGTTCCAAAAAGCGGATAATTGAAAGCAGTCAGCTTTCCCAAATTGTAGGCCTCTAGATCTACCATTACCGGAAATCCGACCAAAAGCTTAGTACTACTTAAAGTTTTAGTGGTTTTGTACAATACAGACGGGTTACGTCCAGTTCAGATGTGTTCTTTCGGTCTCGACAGCTATCACTATTGAGACGCCCAGAATATAAGAACGAGAATTTTATAAGTTCTAAATGTGTGCTTTCTGCTGTCAAATGCATTCGATAATTTGTGAAAAATTCCAAAATATGTATAAGAATAGAAACTTTCATTCGTGGAAATATAAACATTCATTGAAACACTTGGGTTCTTAATTAATATCCAAACAAAATTATCTCCAATAAATTTCTGACTTCAAAGTTAATCTAATTCTTCTGTTAAATGTGATATTTATGGCAATAACTCTCCTAAATCGTATCTTTAAAACAAGCTCAGCCTGATAATGGGTTTAGAATAATGGACTGAATGTTAAGCACATTAGAATTTTAAGAAAACACGAACAAATGAATGCTAAACACAGAAGGCAGTCATTACTAAAAGCACGTCCAGATCACATCACAAACAATGCTGCGAAATAATTGAAGTTATTTGACTTTTTTAATAATCCATTGGAGAATTTTAGGAATCTTTTTAAGATCATAGAGAACGCAATTTCATAGTATTAAGTTTTATTTTAATAACATAATCCACTAGAAACAGTTCCTTGCCAAATGAACACTTCCAAACTAGCTTTAATTAACATGAATGATCCATACACGTGAAAGGAACCTGAAATAAAAACAATTCAGTCGTGTTGCCATTTTATAGCCACGTCATGGGTAGTGTTTGAGGTTAGGTCAGCTCCATTAAATTTGCACCTTAATAGAATTAGGAGACACTTAAAGCTCAGGTATGAAAAGATACAAGATGTGGATTAATTTATGTAAGAGAGTTACTATAAGATTAATTTTGACAGATATTTATTCAATTAATGATAAGTCAATAGGCCGATAAATGAGACATTTCCACAAATTGAGAAGAAACGGTTATAATCACAATAAATTCACATTAAATTTAAGGTGCATATTTAAATCATTTCACGTAGTATTTAATATTAGTAGTAGACTATAAAAACCAATTAATACTGATCAATAAGATGTATCTGAGACGTAGCTAAACCAGATCATCTTAACCATATTGATATTAGGCACACCCTTCTCTACAAAAATATGGTAAACAAAAAGACACATTAAAACCAAGGGAAAGATGTCTAAAACGTATGATGGAATAGATTTAAAACCCACAATTGCATCATTAACTTGAATATCGATCTTTTGAGAACCAAAAGAGTCATTTAATTAAGCGCGAAATGAATTAAAAGCCTGGAATTAAATCGATTGATTATCAAACATATTAGAAACTGAACGGTGCTGCCGTCTGTACCAAATAGCCAACATAATTATATGGTGATTTTAAATGTAAATGTTTATAAATTTGAACAGATGGAAACTTACTTCTCGTTCCACTTCGTATATTTCCTCGTCTTCATAAGAATAAGGATGCTTTCTGCAACAAGAACAACAAAAGCAGCAGCAAAGGCAACAACAGCAACCGGTTAAAAAGAAACACGACACTAGGAGACACTGAAATACAAAAAAACAAATTATTTAGAAATCTATTCAGCAAGGTCCAGTAAAAGAAAACTTCTCCCATATAGTTTTGAGGTGCTTACCTTTAGGCAAGGGTTATTCAACTTTAGATATGTCATAGCAGCATCTTCACCGACAGTTTCACTAACATATATGCCGTAAGATCCATATTTATCATAGATTTCCTTTTTCTTAGGATCGTTCAAAATCCCGTTGGCTCTGTTGATTTCAGCAAACTAGACCATAATAACAAACAATGAATAACATTACCTTTTCACCAGCTTTTGGATCATTCGGGTTTTTGTCCGGATGGCATTTTAGAGCAAGCTAAAAATGGCACCATTAACGTACGTAGGGAATCATACTTTTCGATAAGCCTTTCTAATATCTTCGGGGGAAGCTTCTTTTGGTATTCCAAGTAATTCATACAGTGATTCACCTTTGGTTCTGAAAAAGAAAATTATTCTAAGTTGAATACATACGAAAGCTTTCTAGGATCCCGAAGACCGGCATGATTTTCAGGAATACTAGCTCTAGAACCTTCTTGCTGAACCATAGGGGAAGTAAAAGAAGCCGCTTTATTTTGATTCAAGTGGCAGTTATGCTAGCAATTAAATCGATCGATTAATTACAATTTTTTTCTACAAATGAAAACTTTTAAAATCAAAATCAGAATGAAAAGATTAATAAAAGTGGTTCAAATATTTCACAGATTTCACACAATTCTTTGGTTAATTTTAGTAAACTCGGAATTACCGTTAAAATTTCCCAAAAATGTTTATTCACCTTTAAATTTTAAAATTTCTTACTATAATCAAAAAATTGCTTAATTTGGCGCAGTTCATACTTCATTTATATTATATGAAAAGATTTTCATTCAGTAACATTAATCTTAAATTTATGATAAAATGAGTACCGGAGCCACAGAGAAGGAATAAGTCAGGTAATTCGTATTGCTGTAACAGTTCAGAGTCAGCCGAGGAATAATCTCAATTTACTGTTCAAAATTATTATGCATGTTAACGATGGCTCCCTCTAGGGTCTAGCGCCCTTCCTTCTAAAATGGGACACACAACTTAATTGACTCGTGGCTTTCCTTTTGTCGGTCACGATGTCTTTCATATATTTCCAATGACGTCTTAAAGTTTATCTGAGTAACGTTAAGATCTTTGTGAAAAAATTTGATTTTTATGTAGATGAGCCACATCTTAAACAAATCTATAAATACTAATTTTTAAATTTTTATGGGGACATGCTAACAGGGTCTAAGAAGGAATTTCTCCCCTTTTGAATATTCCTTTCGTGCTGATTCGCTTTGGAGGTGCAAACGGAAATATTTACCATAAGGATCCAGTTCGGATTTACAACCCGCAGAACCTATGAAAAGCATTCTGACTCATTTACTGAGTGACTTTTCAAATTTCCTTAACTGGTACAATGAAATAAACGGCCAATAAGTATATTTGAAGAACTTCAATATCCGCACCTTGAGAGTCCGTAAACTCCGAGTGAAATAATTTTATCAGCGTATAAATTGACTATCATTAGATTCTTATCCTTGATAAAGGAAATAAGCATCCGTATACACCTTCAGCAGCTATGTAGACGACACTGACGAGGTCTTTTTGCTACTACGTCACAAGTTGATGTAATTTGTTCCAGTACTAATTGGAAGAAATAAGTCACTCATTTTGCTGAAAAATTCAGAGGTGATCGAGAATCCACAGTTTATTGATTTAAATGAACAGTATATATAAACAATCCTTCCTTCGTATAGCTTCAGTCATGGCCAGTCATCTGTGTGTTCGCATGCAATTGAATATTGTATAGGTTCCTTTGTAAGCAATTGAATAGCCAGACTGAGACGCTGTTGCTCTAATCAGCCAACTTTATACTATTATGAATTACCCGATTATTGATACATAATATGATGAGAAATTAATAAGATAATGTTTGATTAGATGCACTCCTAAATGAACATTCTAATGGCTAAAAAGTAAATAAAAACTACTTAAATATAAAGTAACATTCATTCATGATAACTACTGTCTAACTTCACTAGGTGTGTAAAATTTTTTTGCAGTCATACAAAACTCCTTTTGTAGATGATGTCCCATAATCCCAATTTTTGGATAACGTAAATTGTTTTGTTATTAATTTAATATGATTTATACAATTTAAAGCCTTCCTTGACCATTATTTGAGAGAAAGAGGTATCATATCTGATATAATATCTGTAACCTTGGCCAATACGAAAATGGATTTGCCAAAATGTTACCCTACCTGCAGTGCCCTTATAGTTGCTTTTCGTCTGCCATCTGCTAAAATGTGTGTGCTTTTGTGGATTATCACAATTTTCCTTTTATATATTGGCTCAGCAGTCAGATTTTACTTTTTTCTTATCCCAGTCAAAATTTGAAAGGTTTTATATATTTATGGTTTTATTTATTGCAGATGTCAACCCCACTGGAAGAGCAGGATGATGAAATAGAAGTTCTTCAGTCCATATACGAAGACAGTTTCCATCTCCTCTCCACAAAGTCAAAACACAAACACTTTGAGATATGCCTTCATGGACATGCGTGCGACGATCCCAAAACCGCAGTCTCTTGCACCCTCTATTTTAAATATACCTCTAAATATCCTTCAGAAGGTCCCCATTTTGAAATTCGTTCTGCTGAGGGGATCAACGATGATCAAAGTGCTGAATTAGTCACACTTATCAACGAAGTTGTCAAACGTTCAATCGGAATGGTTATGATCTTTGATATTGTTTCAGAAGTCCAACAGAAACTTGATGAATACACTGATCAACTTATAAACGAGGTAACAGCTCGAAAGGAGAAGCAAGCCAAGCTCAAATCCCTGGCAGAAGCAGAAAGAGAGAAGGAGAATGAACGGAAATTGTGTTCCGGGACTCCTGTAACTGTAGAATCCTTCAATGCATGGAATAAGGCATTTTTAGCGGAGATAGCAGCTAAAAAGGAGGCAGAGGAGGCGAAGGCTAAGAAAGCTCAGTCAAATAATGCCCAACCAGTCAAACGACTAACAGGTCGTGAAATGTTCCTTCGTGATGACCAATTCGATGAGTCAGATCTCAAAATCCTGGCTGAAGAGGGAGGTGAAATTGTCGAAGTGGACGAAAAATTGTTTGTTGACATTGGGGATCTTGATTTATCCGATATTGAGCTGGATGATGGTAATGCTATCGAAAAAGGTGAAAGCACTATTACTGCGTGATAGATTTTTTGATGAATGCGTAAAATATATTTGTCATTTCCTGTGTTTTCTGATTTAGAATTCTTTTTCGTTAAGTACTTAGAGCTAATGGCTCTTATTTCGGGTTATATTTCTCTGATGTAGGTATTTGGTGTTTTGTTTTATTCTTTTGTAATATCGAACGATTCGTTGTTAATTGGTTATGTGGCTATGTTCATATTTAATGGGACTGGATTGCTGCGATTGTGCTAGAATCAATCAATTTCGAAAATTATTAATTTCGGTGAAATTGATGAAATTACGCAGGGGTCGAAAATGCAGTTTCTCCTGAATAAACATGTTTAGACGTTTGATTATTTTTTTATAAAGTACAGTCACTCTAATAACCAGATAAATCCCTCCTCAAAATACTGATGCCAGTGGACAACTGCCTTTTCCATTTCAGAATATCAAGAATTGATCGGAGACTAAATCTGCATTTTGAATCAGCACTGAAAGAAATTTGAAAGCATGATGGTTAGTGGGACAGGAACTAAACGTTTTGGCAATGTACGAAGAGCTGAATCATGATAATCGATATGCCCGTGCGCTTTGGGCACAACGGAGAGCTCGGATGCGCGGATTGTATTTTTTTGACGTAAGTATCCGGATAATTTAAAGTAAATCTTACACAGAGTCAAGATGTGGCCCTAACGTATTACTTTGAACTTTTTAGAAAGAATGTCCTTCAGATCCTGATTTCCAGTGCCGGATCACATAATAAACTCCTTTTGAGACGCAGCAACTTGAATATGATTGACTTTCCCCTACCGTCAAGCATGTCCTGCCTAAATATCGGATCAGTTTTGATTGGCACAGTATAATATCATGCGATCTAGATAAGGCATGTTCTCTTCGGAGTCTTTTCACATTGTTTTTGGTATGCTACAAGGTCCATACATCACAAGGGGAAAAAGTTGAATGCGATAGCAGATACTTCAATCTGCCTATTAAAAATTAAGAGTGTATTCACCGAGCCGTATCACTCATATCCAATCTCTGCAGTTCTGATTGGTTGAGTTTCATATGGGAATCAAAGTGAGTCATGCAAATTTATGCCCCTGAAACCTAGCTTTCTCGTCCTCATTGTGGCACTTAAGCCTGAGCTGACCTAAGATCAACACAGAAATCACTTCCGTCTGTTTATTCTACTTCCTCTCTTTCTCCTCGAAACTATGTAAAAAACCTTTTTATACCAACACAGGGGGACCAAACGTTTCTACGTTCCCTCTACGTTTCTCCTCTCTCTCCCTCCCCCGAAGTTCCTAAAGATTGAATCGAGGGTAAAGCAGAATATATTAAATACAATTATCAAGAGTTGAGTTAGGTAGAGAAAATGCGAGAGCAGTAGAACACCTACGGAAACCAGGACGAAGGGCAATGGGGAGGGGAATTAGGGTAAGGTGATGAACAAGAGAGCGCGGGAATGAGGCGTTTGCACCACCAGTCTTGTAACCGACGGGCCCTTAGATTCTAAAGGCGAAAAAATCGAGATATCTCTAACTGTATCCATTAAAAGCGGTTCAAGTAAACGCAAGCACATAAACACGAATTGTTGTCAAAATGAATAAAATTAATATTGCTAAAAATGAGAAATTTTGGGGAATCATTCATATGTTTAAAATGAATAGCTGGAGTTTAATCCATCGAATCGAGCGAGGAGAGTGAGAGATATTTGAAGGTATTGGGTCAAAGGCTCTTCTTAAGACAATAAAGATGAGAACTATTTCGCATTGATAACCGATGGGTTCTTGAATTACTGTTCTCACGAAAAAGGTCACTTGTTCAGTAGATCTTCCAGCGCGAAATTCATGTTGAATGTTTGGTGATCATCCTCTAATATTGAAATTCAGCCTCTCAGAGACCATTCATGCAAAGCATTTCCATACAGTATCAAGGATGATACTTGATACAAGCGATTAGCAGGATCTGTTCTAACCGCCGATTGTTTCAGCATTCACCCAGGTATTGAGTACCTACATTGCCAACAATCGTTAGAATATTTTAGTAAAAGTTTATCCATTGAGAGCTAGTTCAAATTGAACTAAATGTCGCTTGGGGAATTGCAAGAATTCAACAGAAAATAATGCTGAACAATCAAATTGTATTCCACTGCCTTGCCGAGGTACGATAAAGAGAATGAAGGAGGAGGATAGAGAGGAAAGAAGGAAGAAGTACCGATTTGAGAGGTAAGAGTTAAGAGTGATTGTCACAATACCTAAAACACTTCTGTCACTTCTGTGCGCAGATCCGGAATCTCATACAAGGTCTCGTCCTCGATTGCCCAGACTTGGTTGCGGTCAAATAAGGGACGGCTGATGCTAAAAATACTCTGTGGCTGCTCCTGCATGGGACCTCGGGAGTACCCGACGACTGCAAATGAAGATTCAAGGAGAGCCGGGAGATCCGTCGGCGACGAAATTAACGTCTCTATTGCGGTCACCGGCAACGGTTTTGCAAGATGGTGTGAATAACTTGGATCACGATATAGCGTTCTCCTTTTGTTTGCTCGATTACGTCTGAAAAAGGAAAGTGATTGACAAGAAATGCAGCAACCCACTGTACCAGACATCGGGTACTAAATGCAAATAAATCTCTTGTCACAAGGTTCAAGCTTTCGGAAAATCGATATTTGTAACTTGCATTCCATCACATGCATCAGTCAATCCTCATGAGCGCGAATGTATTTTTTAGGCATTAAGAATGGAAACGGAATGTGTGGCCAATTTCTTTCCTCAATTGTTATATCTGAAACTAATATTTTACAATAACAGGGCCCACCAGCGTTCGAAAATCAATCGAGTCACATAGCATATGAAAATACGTAGATTTTTCGCCTTTGTGCTCCTGCGACTCAAATCCCGATCTGCCATGTCTAGACGAGTTTATTGAATTGCCTTTTCTTTTGACAACTGTCTCAGTTCACCTAAAAGTACACTGGCACTCGAACTCTCATTTGCGTCCTTACCCAAGTGCTTCAATGAAGCGTCTTTGTATTTCCACTCACATACATACACGTGCACAGGCATGCGCTTGACTTTTATCTTATATTCTTCCCTCTTTCTCCTAGTATTTGTTTAATCCTCATCATGGCCTAAACAACTCTGTTACACTTTTTGGAACTGCTGTTTGTTGGTAGCTCCAAGCTATTGACTTAGCTTCCACAATCTCGTTCTAGCCCATTAGTCCCTACAATGGTTTAGAAGCCTTTCTTCAGTTGCCGTAGGAGACAGTTCTGAATAACAATTCTTTAGAAAAGATCAGATTATATTTAATTTTATGCGCTC
Source organism: Hymenolepis diminuta (assembly GCA_900708905.1). NCBI lineage: Eukaryota > Metazoa > Platyhelminthes > Cestoda > Cyclophyllidea > Hymenolepididae > Hymenolepis > Hymenolepis diminuta. The sequence continues at coordinate 255,723 of CAADRB010000004.1, forward strand.
CCAAATATTGCAAACAAAAGCAGTTGTATTGCCATAACCATGCTTGGTTACCTCTTCCCATTAAATGATTTTTCTAAACATGGATTCGTATATTTTAGAAATAAGAAAGGGAGGTTAATGTGGTTGTAAAAATATTTCATACGTGACACAAATAATAAGTTTTGTGAAATTAAAATGGTAGAAAAAAACCCTGTGGAAACTGCTTAAGCTGTGGCGAATAACGACAATTCCCTTATCTTGGGTTCCTGAAATAGTGGTTATTTCACCATCCATATTTTTGCAATCATAGGTTGGACATATGATACATTTAGATCCCGCTATTTTTTGTTGGGAAGATAAGAGGTTAACTAAAGTGTCTTGAACAATCCAACCCACCAATTAGCGAAGTATTAAACTGATAGGAGGCCAACAAACAAAGCTTAAAGATATGGTGCTTATGTTTCGCCCTGGGATTAGCAGTTCCAGGCGAGCAAATCATATTATAACGACAGAGAAATGGTGACAATAATTGAACCCCTTAACCCAGACACCTCCCTTACTAATTACAGTAACTTATTAAACCGACGTGTAGTCATTTCAAGGACAAATCTGATTACCGGTGTTGCATTTTAAATCGCCCAATTTCTCCAAACCCGATCAATAAACGAATAAAAAATGATAAACAAAAACGAGGGCACTTGAAATCGGTTAGCCAATAGTCTTTTGTATAGTGTCAAATCCATGAGTTGTGAGAGTCCGTAAAACACATCGATTACCGCAATCAGAACACAAAAAATATTACTTAAAAGGTGATAATAAATATGGTAGTATAGTGGATGTATGTTATATGAATTGTTAGGTTAAACGGCTGCCATGAGCAGAGAGAGTAGAAACACAAATGAAAAGTCCTTTCAGAAATGTAGCACCATCAATTGATCTCGCGTTGTCTCCTTTGGACAGTATGGACACTTGAGTTTCCTACAACAGAGAAAAAAAATAGGACAAGTTTAAAAAATGTATACATTTTACACTGCTCAAAACATTCTAAGTAGCAAGCAATCGGTTCTGTTCTCAAGAGTGCAAATATATTGTTGTAATCAATCCTAATTAGAGGGGAAATACATATAAGTAAGCATGCAACAGAGAGTACTACCGCCCAGATCTGCCCGAAATTTGACTTTGAGGTCTACCAATCAAGTGAAAGATACCAAAAAAAGCGTGTTAGATAAGGTACGCAATATTAAGGGAGAAATTAGTGAAAAGGAAGGGTGACTGCGATGAGATAATCCGAGCGAGCTCTCACTCGGTAAGAGGAAAGATTAAATAGCAAAAAGGGACAGGAATTTTTCTCACTTAAATAATACTCTTGCTTGAGACAAATTAATTAGAACAGAATGCTATTTAGTGTGGAAAAGGTAAAGCTCGATAAAAGTCTGCTAAGTTATTCTAAAAACTGTAAACTTCAGCTAGGCGCTCTACAACTACGAAGTGATACCATTTCCCAATCATTGAACAAGTACAATTTGGATGCACACCTTCCTCTGTGGGATTTGGCAAAGAAAATACAAATGAAAGTAACCTTTCCTCCATGTAAACTAACATGCAGTTAAAATTTCCCATTCACCTCACGAAAATTAATTTATAATCAGGTTAAATTCTCAGGTAATCTGAAAGTATAAAACACAAGCTCCCGAAAATTACCTTTTCTTTCAAGAAATAGTCGTACTTAGCCTTTCTATTAGTTTAGTATCGAAATTAATCAACCGGCCAATAACCACTGGATACTGTGGACATGAACTACCCAGTAAGGTAATCACATGTATAACCCAACTCAAAATGTGGGTGACCATCGTGTGTCCTCAAGCGGTTTGTTCTAACTATCGGAATAAGTTGCCCTTGAATGAGCGTTTGTCAGGGTTCAGTTTCCCCCGCAGTGATTTTCGGAACCATTATACTAATCAGCCTTAATGAGACTATATAAAGCCTTTTTACACATACACAAGCACACCATACATACACATAAACGCCTACCATTTCCTGACTCTTTCGCCTCCCTCTCATCTCTCTCTTACCCTCTTGAACTCCTTATCGTGGTTTACTCAACACATTTTGGTCTAAACAGCTCTTGGTATTCTGCTCTAAAACTGTTGTTAGTCCTTACACTCGGCAATACATCGTATTTGCAGTGACCTCTCGAATTAATAAGAATTTTGCATTTTGTCCTACATATAGGGCACAGAGTATGTCCTAGAAATTCCCCTTTACTTTTATCAGCTCTGTTAAAACTATATGAACAGATCCCCTCAATCATGGTCTTTTTTGTACCTAACTTGAATGGATGCATCCAGACACCAGACACGTTTCAGTCTTTTGATTTTGGAGTACATTGGGAGTGGAAATTCAATAGCATGAGATGGTTGGATGTGTGACCATCCCAGGTTACATCCTAGAAGCAGTAGGAAGCGCTAATCTTGTGGAGCGATAACAGTAATGCACGCGTCGTAGTGGTCAACTTGTATATCTGCTACGCTGAGATTTGATACCCATCGCTGCATACCGAGATAGCAGCATGACTAACCACACTAATCGAGAGAGATAGGGTGTTTCACACTGAAGATGTTCTGGAATTCTACTTCTACTTATCTCTACGAATGAAAGTTAGAAAAAGACCCATTTCTATAAGCCTAATGTTATTATAGATCGAGCGCCACAGTAACCGTTGGCACCTCACGTGGAGTGGATATTTCAAAATTGTAGAGAATGCAATGGAGACAAATGTATAAATAGAATTCAATGAGCAGCAAAATGGAGACAGCATTAACTATTGAAATAGCTGAAGTAGCATAAACTTAAGAATGGTTAGTATATCATGTGGGTCAATGTGAAGAAAATGTTACTTGAGATTTCTCAATACTACTGATATAAGGTAATTCCAATACACCAGAACGAACTTGAAGCTTATAATCAATTTCACTGATTATAACAGATACGTAGTTGATAAGCTATAACCATGCAATAGTGACTCTTCCATCAAGTTGTGAAAATAACGACAACTTATCTATGAATAAAGAAATATCCGTGATCAGGAAAATATTTTTATTTCTTTATTAATGGAAATTTTTCCGGAAAAAAGGTTCCAAATAATCTTCATTCTGAGCTTGAATAAGATGAAGCTGATATAATTCTTAAGAGAATTCACTGCTGTACTTGAGCTGATGAGAACAAAATCTCCAAACTTGGCTCTCTCTCTCTCTCTCTCAAAACGCATACTTTAACAGTAAAAGATTTCTTTTACAGTTCACATCTTCAACATGCGGTTTAGATTATCGCAACTTGAATACTTCGAATCAGAGGGAGAAGAGTAGGTTAGAAGGATATAGACAAGGGAGGAGAAAATTGATTGAACTAATGCCTGCTCAAACTTTACGGAACTTCACCATCAAACGATTGATATTTACGTCTTATTTTGAAGAAAACACGGAAAAGGAGTCAATATCGTAACCAGTAAACTGGAAAATTGATTAAAGATTCACATTTGTGAGTTATAAGGTAGAAAAAGTCGAGAAGTGGCATAAAAGGATTTTTGTGGATAAAAGGGAGAAAAAGTCAATATTTAAAAAGTGAAAGACCAAAAATCGAAAACAGTTAACCACAGATATGGAGCAAGATCCCGCCAAAGAAATCGTTCTATTTCAAAGAAAGCTGTTCATAGAAATTTAATAAGGGCGACAAGGATAGGTTTAGTGAATTAACAGTCCATCGACTTACAAATTCGACTAGGAGAACTTAAGACAACCTGTCAAAGTTTAGAATTGCCTGTTTCACCAAGAAACTCAAATCGTATTAGCAACCACAGGCACACCAAACAAATAAAGCGGTTAGAGCCTCGATCAAATGAAACAAAACAAAAAAGGCGCGCAAAAAACACATGAGGCCCTCATTAAACATTAAGAGATTAGGAAGCTCCGTATATACATATTAAAGCATGTTAGCAAAAGGAGGAGGGGGAGGGGGGTGTCAAACGCACGATCAAAGCTTACCCTCTCCTATTACTACAAGTAGAAAAAAAATGGAGAAAGATGAGAGTTAAGGCACGATTGTGATGAGGTGTTAATATGTCACACAAAGTTAAACGTCAGGACGAGCTTACTTTCGTTCATTGTTTAGCATATTATTGTAAGCATCCCGGGTGATGGCGTGTCCGCAGTTTAATCGAAGTACTGGGTTGAGCCAATTGGAAACCTCCTTTTCAACGGGACAGTGGAATATGTTGTGCTGTTGAGCAACAGAGTCAAGTTCAACTGTAACCTGGAGAAGAAAAAAGAATTAGACAACCAGATGTGAATAGATTTAAGTTAATCAAGAAAATGTGTCGGTGGCGTAGCTATCGACCCGATTAATCTTCCGAACTCGTAGTGAGAAGGAAGTCGATATTAACGACCAAAACTGGAGGTGACCAAGAACCCGACCAGATTACATAATTAAACTGGAAAATAACGTGAATATTTGCCTTTGGCTGGAAGCACACGCACCAATCACCTTCATGTTAATTAGTGACGACAGCACCGGCCAGGGGCACTCTCTATGCCTGTCATGTTTTCATCAAATTCAATGAGTCAGCAGCAGATTATTAGAACCAAATTGCGCAGATTACGAGGATTGTATAACGTCATAACCTAATTGGTCCCTAAAAGAGCTACAAGTCCCAGAATTCAATAGTAACACGTAACTACCTTAATGATGGGCTTTACTCCAAAATTAGTCAAGGCTACGACCCTGTAATTTATCACATTTTAACAGATAAGCAAAATCTATTAATAATTAACAATGGATTGTAAAGTTTATTTTCCTTAGATGCAAAATATTCATTTTTATCCGACACCTCCCGGCGAAAGTTATTTATTCATACATTTGAATGCTAGATCTGCCTTGAATCTTTTTCAAGGTCTTCTGAAGCACCCGGATGAGATTGCGCTAGGGCTCCGGAATTCCATGGCGAAGGGAGGTAACAATGTTCATATAAATCTTCGTTAGATTAGCTTTCAGTTCGAAAGAATACGATTACGTACAGAGAATGATGTTTGTCATAGCGCATTCAGATCTGGACACCAACATGAGGCGTCCTTCGATACCTTAACTGTAAAGAATTAAAAATCTCTTCCACTGTCTCCTCCCCTTATGGCACAAGGAGTAGCTCTTTTACATTGTCAACAAATTACTTATCTGAACCATTGGAATTAAGCGGAGGGTGTAAAAATGGGAGTTTTAGATCACGACAAAGTCCTCAAATCCAGTAGAAAAGAACTGGTGAGATTTCTGAGCTTAGTAACTTTTGGTATGCCCTGATTGGCGAATACTTGGCGGAGGTCCTGATGGTAAGTGTAGCCTCGGCTGTATTTGACACTGTTCTATTTGCAAGCGAAACAGGTTTACTAAGATCAACTTCCTCAGGTTGTTTGCATTTACCATCCCCAGTGTCAATCGCTTAAGACATAAAACGAGCATGAATTCAGCTTGAATGTGGTTACACTGACCAAGACGGTTCGGGAACCTGACTATGACGGACAATCCACAAGTTCTGGAGGAGGAAAGAATAAAACAACCTTCCTTCTGCCCCTCTAGTCAGCATGTTTGATGTGCATGGTGATCATACAGACAGGATTTAGGGACTGATTGTTGCTCGGGCACGGTAGGCTCAGAGACAAGTCGTTCTGGAACGACTTTAGGCATGGAGGTTCCAGAGAGCGCATGAGATTCCCTACTTTACGTTAGAGTTTTTTAGAATTGATTGGAGAAACGATGATAGATGTGTTAGAAACATCAAAGGACAGTTTAGCCTCAATTTTTGCAGGATGAACATTTATTTCTGCTGATAGGCTCTCATATACTACGTAAAGAACTGAGCAATTCACTATTTTTTACTGTAATGAAAGCATTCACATAGCTTTACTGTATTATTTTACGAAAGGAAATGGAAGAAAGATGAGGAATTAATCAATCTTCTTACTTTTGGTTTGCTTGTGAATACTGTTCACTATTCGATTCAAAGTGAAGAACATGAGTTCGAGCCAGAGGTCAAGGGCTAGGTATTGGTACTCCTCTGACGAAGACAAACACTGTAAAATGTTTTTTTTAATGGATTCGTAGGCTGTATATCTTCTTTCTTTGCAATTGTGGCACGTGTTTTCCTCACGTTTTTTTTGTGAGTAGGGTTTCTGTCAAATAATTTTATGTATCCCGTCTTATTGAAATAATTCTTTTAAAGTGTACTTTAATCTACAGCAACCAATTTTTTTCGCTGAAGTGCTGAATAAACACGGTGTTTTTTCTGTCAATAACCTGTTATCAGATATATCTTATCTAATGAGACCAACAATGTTTTTTAATGTCAAATTCACTTTACATCTATTCTAAAGAAAGTAGACCGTGATTTTTATAAACTAAAATATTTGGAGAACTCTAACTCAGAGGGATTAATGTATGATGGAGAAAATTAGTTGAGTCTTAGTCCTTCTCAAATATATTAACTCCATTACCATAAGATAGGAATAAGACAGTCCGTGGCAGAATATTTTCATTGGGAGAGAGCAGAGCAGCCAGCAAGTGGAAAAGTGACTTAGTTGAAGAATAAAACTCGATAAGCTGGGGGGAAATCGATTAAGACCGAGAGATGAGTTATAGAATAGAGTGGAGAAGGGAAAAAAACTTGATAGAATGCATAAGCAAATTGCTTCTCGAAAGACGTTTTCTTGGGCAACCACTTTTATCTGGGCACAATATAGTAGGTTAAGGTCTAGACTAGTAACAATGCCGATTTCTCGACATCAGCCCAATAGAACACAGCGAAGCATAGCCCAGTTAATCTGTGAATGTATGTCGGACAAAAAGGAAGAATTTTTTACAAAGCATAATAAACTTAACAAATTATTATTAATTAGTAATAACATTTGTAATAATTATTAAAATATGCTTAATTGCAAGGTCGTTAGCTCGTATAATTTTGGAGTAAAGCCCACCATTACGGTAATTCCATGTTACTATTGAGTCCCGGGATTTGTGACTATTTTAGAGGCCAATTAAGTTATGACAATACTGCTTTAAAAATTTATGCCCATTCATTCTGTCTTGCCTCATCTACAGGGTTCTTACTTAAACCAGGCTTTCCACAGTTGGAACCTGTCATAAGGCCAGTATTAGCAAAACTTTCCGGTGTGTCGTTATATGCAAATCAATTCACTGATCTTCTATTCACTTTTGGAGTATTGTGTCTTACACTACTTCTGATTAAGTGCTTAACGGGTACAATTATAAATGATACAGTTCCACTATTCAAAATATAATAATGCCAATATTTGTTTATTTAAGATTTTATAAATGCAGCCGAATTTTAATCTGAATTACTCAACAAGGTTGTGTGGTAAAGACCTTAATAGTTACAGATTGAGGTAAGAAAACCAATCAATATGGGATCTTACTCGGTTCCAGCCAAACGCCAGTTATTAAAGGCATGCAGTAAATTCACAGCTAATTATCAAGTGTGGAGATGCTAATCAAGATGTCACTAAAAAAAAGATGGAGGACAACATCCTAGCAATCTATCATAGAGGGTTTTCGACTTTACTCACCAATGAACCTAGTTAACTTGTCTTTTAAATAGATTGCAATTTATGCTTTTTCGGATCATTTTTAAAAATAAGCATGTCTCTGTGCGCAGTTTATAAAATAGTATACGTTGAATATTTTCCACGGACACAATCGCTCTTTCATGTTGATCCTAGATATGACCTGCCCTCATAGATGACGTTTCATGAGCTAAAATAGGATGACTAACTGGAATAACTGTTGAAGTAACACCTTTATCCAGTAAAGATGATCTTTTGCTTGAATGATTATAAACCCTGTATCAAAATAGCAAGCCTTGGTCGAAAATAAGATTTCAAATATACCCCCTTTCGTCAAATCGATTTACGAATATACAAATGAAATCTGCCGATACTTTTTCAATAGCAAACAAATTAAAGCGATCAGTATCCCGATTCTCACAAAAATGCAGTGGTCTGCTGAAAGTGCTACAGACATTTTGACAAGGACGCGTTTACAATTCCGACTAACAACAGCATGTAGTGATTTTGATTTCTGCCTCCATTACCTATTACCATACCTTGCTTATCGATTTTTACTAGTTTTCAACTTCTTACTTCGTCCTGCGTATGCTACATCTCTTAGCCCTATTTCGCACCTGCGCTTTGAGCTTTTCTCTCGCATTTTAGCATATTGGTTCGGATGTGAATTATTATCTCTGTTGTACAGTGGTCCCTCTCTAAGCTAGGGTCTTTGGGAATTATATTATAGGAAGGAATGTCAACAATGAAATCAACTCAACTCTCAAATCGACTTCGGCGATAGTTTGGACACTATATTAAGTAGTATAGGGATTTAATCAAAGCTTTGAATAAAACACCAAAAGTGGGAACGCATTGCATAATCAATTAGCACGAAGAGCTCATATATTTCATCTATTTATTGGCAAGCAGATATAAAATCAGCAGGATGACAATGACTTAACCATGACAAGAGGAGGAAATCCGTAAAATCTCAAGAACAACTTTTCAAGAATGAAACCCTCAGACAAGAAAAAAAATGAAGAAGGGAGATCAGTAATTAACTACCACATATAGCCAGCAATCTTCATAGAAGAGTGACATGATTTAAATCTCGAGGACTCTCGAAACTAATTTGAAAGTACGCTTACCATGAGAATCTGAACTTAAACTCATATTTCTACTCTCTCAGTACTTAGACTATGTTCACACGTTCATAACCAATAGCAAAGCACTTTATACTTCCATAGATATATTTGTTCAGATTTTAAATACTCGTGCACCGAATGTGCAGTTTTGTTCAATGAGTGAGTCTGTACGGATTCGGAATTTATCGCCGAGCATGACTAAGCTGACTGCAAGTAATTAAGTGAGGCAAGAATGCGAATTTTCAGTTGAGAAGCTCAAGACAAACTTCACATTTACGCAAGTTGGATAATGGAAAATGCTTCCATTCAACGAATCCGATAATTATTCAACACGAAGACCAAAATTGCTAATTCACTTGGGATCATTTTCATTCATTTCTTGAGATTTCCGTTCCCGTTTATTTAGTACGTATAGTTAGCAACTTCCGACGAAACTCCATAGCTTACCAACAGCTAAGATTTCCAACAGAGAATATTACGCACAACTTCAGCGATTTAGTCTCATATAAAATTCCATATTCTAGACAATCCTTGCATTCCTAACAGACTGTTTGCTTGAACTGACTTTGGGTTAATACATAATCACCACATGAAGACTTTCTTAACTTAGATAGGTCATCATCGTACCGTTTAACCTTCGTAAGTTTGATTATATAGCTAGCACATTCATTTAACAACACTATAACTTACTGGAAGCGTTTGAATGCCATGAGGACCAGCCCTAGTATAGTTCTGGAGCCAAGTAAAGGCCTTCTGCGTTTCATAAAGCTTTGGAAGCACCTTCAATCCCGAGGCGAAGGCCATTCTAAGGGGATCTATCGTGGAGAGCTCGAGTTGATATTGACATGCCACAGCGCCAAAGAGATGCGCAGCGCGGACAAAAGCGTTTGGTTTAAGGTTCTCATCGGAGTCAGCAACATCCACATCATCCTCTATGTCCATAGGTTCAGCATCGCCTCCTTTCTCCTCTAGTTTTTTCTCCCCTTCTGTGGAAGTGAAAAGACTCACCATTGGAAGAGTGGGTAGCGAGACGCCAGAGGAAGTGATGAAGTGGGGGAGATTATTGGGTTGATCGATGAGGGAGAGATCAGCGTAGGGAGTGTTGGTGAGATCACGGTTCATAAACAGAAGACTCCCCATGATGTGCTTGAAATCTGGAAATAAGAAGCCCGAGATAAATTACATTCAATTCTCACAACTGCATATCAAAGCAGGAAAGTGAACATTCTGGTTATCTATGGTATGTGTGAATAAATATTAAAATATTTAAGAATATAAAGGTTTTACTAGTGGTTCAAGTCGACTGCAACCTTTTTAATTAAAGAACACCCCCACCGTCGAATAATTACATATCATAGCGATAGAACTCTATCTGGGCTGGCTATGCGTTGATGTTTTTATCATAGACAAACATAGACAATTTTTTCTTTGTGCTTCGTAGACACATTCAAGCACTCTCTCGTTTTCTAACTTTGGGCAAATTGGGACTGATAATTTAGCGGTTCTGGAATGGGGGTTTAGCCATCCCGGGCTTAACGGTTAGTACCTTAATACTGTTGAAATTACAGCTAGCAATAAGAATCCTAATCGTGTATTAGGACAGCATCTTTCCCCTATTAAAAACAAAATGATAATACACTTGCATTTGATAAACTGGATTTTAACAAAAAAGGTCATTAATATCTGACCTCATCATAAACCCCCTTTGAAATAAGGCGGCCTGAATAAGATTGACTGCCTTGATCATCAAGTATATCCCGTTAACACGTTAATGATTCAATGTATAAAGATGTTATTTGAGCTATTCTCGAAATGTTCTTGCTAGACTTATCAACTTACTAAGAGATATCAAAAGAAACAAATAAAAGTAGCATGACCAAATATTCAATTAAATCACCTGGTCAGCAAGCTTTGAGTATGGTGGACATGAACCCACTCAGAAATCTGGAGACGATTCAGGAAAATTGAGCATGGAAGATTAGGATAAAGTGAATCACACCCCCTTATGAGGAATTGGAATTATAAAGCAGGTCTCTTGATATTCTTACTTTGCTATAAAATCCTATTCGACCCGTCATTTCATAACTTACTGGACTGAGCCCCTATTTTCAATGTTCGCATGTTGTGTTGTGTGTAACTTACGAAAGTTTTACTGCATAGATACGAGTAATAATAAAGATCCATCTAATGACGACCTGTGTTATCTGGGTGCCGTGTAAAATACTTCCCAACACGTTGGAAATAAAATGTGAACTCTGCCGCTAGTTAGAGCAAATTAAGGGAAGTAGTGCATAGTTCAGTTAGTGCACCCAGAACAACCAAAAATGCTCCACCTAGTTATTTGGTACTTTGGGGTCATAGACATTAATATTTTTTGACACATCAAACACAAACCTACAGTGTACGCTTTCTTCTATTACTAAAGAAACCAGAACTTGTGATAACAAAAACAAGTGAATGCAAACCTCCATCAAGACCAAAATTCAGCGCAATTATTCCACAGTCTAAATATAAAGTAAGCTACACTTAAATTGAGCCATTAATTATCCGAACCCATGAAAGTCATAAGGACAACGAGACAGTAACCACAACTCCTTAATTTTATTTTTAGGGTCTCAAAACCCCCTGACCAAATCGTATTTTTAATACGAACACTAGCACTGCAAATTTCATATACGACAGTGGCTCATTTGCGAAGTCAGGTCACGGCTTCAATGCCTGTCGGTGCACACCTAATGAGCGGAAAGGCCAACCGCAATGGATAAAACTAGATACTAAAGAGCGTGAAACAATTCGAGGGTCACATCAGGAAGGCTACATGATACTAAAAGAAATATTAGAAAACGCTCTCACAGATAAGCTTGGGAGTAATTAAATCGGAAATGGAAAACGTCGCTTTTCTCAATACTTAACAGCGCTGAATAAGTCACGTAGATAACTGGAACGTACAGTTTGGAAACGACTGTGATGATCTCTGGGACGAAAAAGAAGTCAAATTGGCGTAGAGAGAACAATATGGAAAACATTATAAACAAAGTTGAGCGAAAACCATCAAGCACCAAATATCCATGTAATGATCGATTAGTGATGAAGTATTAATTATTTTGATTAAAAGTTAAGGTGCAATAGTAAAATCATTTTCCATGCAAATAAAATATTCGAGATCCATTAACTTGAGAAGCATACATAAAAGGTACACAAATCCTGTGTCAAAGGCACTTCAGAACGGTGTCCTATGACATTTTCAAGTATATCAAACAATAAAGTCGACATTAAGATGTATCTAACCGATAAATCTATAAAAAGGGCAAAATAATGACATAAAAGTTCATCTGTATGCCCAAGTTTGCGACAAATTAATCCAGTAAATGCTACGATCAAAGCGGTTTGAACACAACTCATTTGAAATCGAGAAAAACAAATCACTGTAACTAACCTTCAGGATAGTCTTTTGAATAGGGAGAAATTTTGCTCAAACATCCAATCACAGCGGCTGGATTTTCACTACATTTCTGGACCTGCGAAAGAAATTCCAATTTGGCCAAAACGTATTTCAGATCCTTGGCCATTGACCCGATAGTCTGTTCATAGGCCTCTAGCCAACTTCGTGATAAAAACATTATTGGTTAATAATTGAGTTAAGAGGTTAAGTAATCAGCGATAAAAACGTACGCTTTTGCCGGTTCTAAATCTCCATTTTTGAGGGCACAAACCATCGAACCGACCTCACGAAACTTTTCCATTCCAACATCCTCTTCACTCAAGCCAACTTCCTGTAAAACATGATATTAATTTACAAAAATCACAAAGTAGGTATTACTTTGGCTAGTTGAATTGCAATGGGACCATAGCCATTTCGTACCAATTCCTCGACAAGGATAGTGGAAAATAGTTCATCATCACTCATAACATCAGCCTTTTTACAGATTTTGGTTTCAGGAAATGGTTCGTTCATTAAAAGTGGCAAAGATTTTGTAGGGTCGGCAGAAATGTACTTAGTAAAAGCAGATGTGTCCTCAACAAAAGTCTACTTAAAAATTAGACATTATAAATTTTGCACATACCTTTTCAATAAGTTTCTTAAATTTTGAAATATTCCCATGAATACCTCGATGGAGAGAAGTAGCATCTGAAAAGTCGGACTTAATATTTGATAGTAATGAGCATATTCGGAGTTTCATATCATTGGACAGAGCTGTGCCTAAAATAAATAGAGGTTTTAGTTAAAATACTCATGTTAAAAAGCAAATTTACAAATAACAGATATATTAACGTGCAATTTATTTGCAAAATTCCGTAGTTACCTGAATTAATAGACTGCAGCTCGTCAACAATTTTGAAGAGAGCCTCAACATGAGCTCCGGACTTCTGATCATATTTTTCATTGAATTCATGCAAACCTTTTTCTATTTTTTCAGCTTCAACAGTCTGATTTTGCAGCTTTTCCAAAACAGCACTTTCATCTTTGGCTGTCATTACAAACAACGCGGAAGTATATCTGATATTTCAAACGAATTCAATGGAGGTCATTGGAATATTCATGTTGAGTTTCCATTGTCTTAATGGCTTTAAAATAATAGCAAGCGAATATTCATCAATTTTATTTTAAGGCAAATGAATATTTCTTTTTGTTTCAGATTGGCGGTTTTGCTTTATTTAATGTATGCTACATACTCTTTATAAAGCAATCAGTTTCTAAGAAAGCCTTTTAACTTTTCTGAAAATTTTGTTGATAATTAAGATTCGTAGGTATATATATCTGGAAGTTCTGTAATATATCATACCAAATCTAGATCCATCTTAATCTACGCGTACTCCAAATTATCGAATTATAATTAATCTTTTTTCGTTCACGAACTCATTGGTATCAGATCCTTCCTATTTTCTTTCTGCATTGTTGTATAATGTGATCATGTTGCATTGATCGTTAATACTGTAAACTAATTACATTTATACTGTATGATGAAATTCTATCTCAGGCAAACAACGTATCCTTTTAATTTGTGTCTTGCATATTGTATCTTCATTCAAAATTATAATGCTACTCATCATGGTATTTGATGAGATCATTAACCTATCAAACGGAAAACAATTTAACAAGTTCTCCCGTTTTGTAATTTATTTAATATTAGAATTTGCTACGAAACTTTGCATCTTTCAACAACTTAGAATAATAAGAACAAAGGGTAATTATAGGTCTCACTATCTTGGAAAATATTTCCGTAAATAAACCGCTATGTTGGAGGAAGATTTCGTCAAGTATTTTCAAATTGGTATTAAAACTTTTAAAGAACACATAAAATAAATTCTAACCCCATGATAATACCGGATGGCATTTCGTACATTATAATATATACTTCCTTCAGTAATCGATTATTTTCCAGTTGTGAAGATGAGAGCGGCACTGCCACCAAAACCGCTTTAGAAATACTCTTAAGATCTTTTTAATGGATTGTGTTCGCATAGAAGTGCATATGCATGGATATTTGTTGTAATCTGCCCTTCTTTGTAGGATACCGTAACCGACTCTTAGATTCCCTAAGACATTGCACTAGTTACAAACACGACCCAAACAGCATCACAATACAAAACGACCCAAACTACTATATCAGTACGAGACGCACGTTTCATATCGATAGATCGATTTAATATTATGCGTCATATACAATCGTAATGTAAATAAATTCGTTCGAACAAAAGGGTATTAAAAGAATCAAGAATTAAAAGGTGGAAAATAAAGAATCTTATATATAAGAATTATTATTTATGTATATTATTTTCCTATATGTAACAATACCCTAAAAAACGGCACTCAACTCACTAAATTGCCTTTAATGCTGTTTTAACTAGTCCTGTAGCGGATACTACACAAATAAGCCCTTGGCTAAACTTTAATAATTCCTTTAAAGGTCCAACTATCTGCGGATAAGTACAACTAGTCTCTATCAGAGTTCTCAGGCACAAATTTGTTTCTAGAATTAACCAGGCTATGCCCAAAATAGCAAGAACAAAGAAAATATAGTATGAAGAGAGTTTATTGCCCAGTTATTGCTTGCCGCCGAAATGCTTAGCCATTAAATGCATTTAACATTACGTTGCTGGAATATTGATCGCTGATTGGCTAGGAGGGCCTCTACAGGCATTCCGTGTCTGCTCGCTGCGCGATCGGTAGCACGGCCGCACTCTCCTGAATGTTCTAGCGCGTAAGAGATTCATATGGCCAGCCTTGGTAGCGTTGTACACTTCAGTCCTAACGTTACTAAATATGCCTTTGTGAGAAGGACAAGTTAGTCAAGTAGATTTAGTAATTTTTAAACCATTTTTAAACCCGTATGTTTAGATTCAGGAATTTTAAATAAAAAATTATTGTCACCTGTTGGCGAATCAGGTGCCATTTAACGACTAGCTATTGGGAACGACAAGAAGTTGGCTTACAAAAGCAATCCATCACTGGAAGTCCGCGATGTGCACATAAATATAAATCGTCACACAGAGACATCGACGAGTAGGCATGCCTGACGTCTCAAGAATGATAATTAATACAATTTCCCACAGGCATAATAATAATAATAATTCTTGGATTAGGAATTGAGTTCATTGGGCCTTCGTGGCGAGAAACTCGAATTTTGTTAATTGTTTAATTAGATTTAACCAGTGCGGTTGGCCATTCCACTCACTGGGTGTGCAACGACCTCTGATTTTGCAGACGACCACATTAACTACTGCGTCACCAGCACACATTTATATTAAATCTCCAACGATATTGGCTTTTATTTATTAAGAGGAGTGAGGCGATCGTTCAAAGCTCATAAGTCAAGGTTGGGCTTAGTAAATAAGATTAAACGACCACCTATTGTTAAGTAAATAAACTTCTAAAATGACCTGACCGAATGAAGTTCCAAAGTGATTCACGGATTATGAAAAATGCTTTATTAATAAGAATAAAAATTAATTCTCGGATTTAATATTCTCCTAACATAATTTGAAAGAATAAAATGAATAAAAGGAAATGGGGACCTCAAATTGAATTAATTTTTCTTCAGACAGCACAAGCCACCATCAATACTTAATGACAGTGATTTGTATTCTAGACCACTGTGGTCTTTTAAAATCAATTTGCATTTATTAACTGTAATGAACACGTATTCTTTTTATTAAAGTTATGGGAGTAACAACTAATGGCTAAGGCTGTCGCTAATAACAGAGAGCCACAGTTTTCAGAGCAATGTTCCAAGAATGACGAGTAGACCGAAGTTTATCATAGAGTTGCAATTGAAAATCGGGAGACTATAATCGCGAAAGAAAAACGAGATGAAGAAAGAGGAAAGAGCTCAAAGACCATACGTTTGTACCACTTGTCATAAAATCGGCGTGTATGGGATAACGCAAGTAACGCAAGAGAGGCAAGAAAAATTGTGATTTTGCAACTTGGTGTATTAAATGAGGCAATGCAGCCCATTAAAGCAATTTTAAAAGGGTAAAAATAACTTTGTATAACAAGGATTTAAATTTGAGTGGTTCGGAAAACACCTTTGAGAAACCTTAAGGGCGCAATCTTTCAAATCATTTGGTAGAAATTTAGGTAGAATACTTTTAATGTAACTGAACGAAATTCATAGCCTTCATCCCTCATTCACTGGTTTAAAGATATTTGATTTTCCACACTTATATCTGAAAATGAAATCAGATTACCATAATCCTAAAGTATCTCAGTGCGCGGCAAACAAACCTACAGTGATAGCTTAGATTATCTCAATGACTTCATTACCATTTCAGTCTAAAGTTGGCTATTTAAAATTGCAAATCTTAGGTAGTACGGACAAATTGTTCCACAAGTATTAACCTTTTTAAGTGTCACGTCAGTATAAAACGGGAGCAGAATGATTTTTCAAATACGTAATCACAAATTACACACTACAATATACCTGAAAGAAAAGCACTATAAATAGTTTGAGTCAGAAGAAAGAAGTCTTAGTACCTGCGCACGCTGACTCAGTCTCTCCCCGCTTTGCGTTCCTGCTGACTCTACACCAACTCTAACAGTAAATTGTCCGTCAATGAACAAAGAAAGCGAAATCGGTTAACCACCTCATCCTGCCTCTATATTGTCCTCCATCTGTACTGACGCCTTCCTCTGTCCTCCTTCTACGCCTTCCTTCTAATCCACTAATATCCTTGTGTCCAGTCCAACTCGTGGTCTTTGCCTTTCAGCCTTAAGAGGATCATAAGTTTAATGAGAGGATATCAAGCTTAATTGTGTCTAGCCGCCAAAAGTACCTTTACTCTGGACTAGAGCTACTTTAAGTACAAACGTGAGAGCAAGCAACCATCTTACCAGCAGGTGTTCGGTTTGAGTACATCACATGCCTTAGGTTCTAATGGTCCCATGTTAATTTGCGTGATTGCAAGTGCTTTCGTAGAGGCTTTCAGGATTGCCTTCACGTGGACTCAACCAGCCACTTTGTGTTATTGAAATTGATATTAAGAATCAAGAAATAGGCAGAAGTTTAAATAAACACTTTCCTCTGGGTTATTAGTCTAACACTGGATGAATTAATCCCCACCGGAAGTGAGGCAACATTAACATTTGAAATGTTACTTTAAATATGCGATGATTTCTCATGGTGTTAAGCCATTTCCATTTTGGGTTGTTATATTCTGCCTTAAGTGTAGGGAGTTAGATTAGGTTCAAGACACTGAGTACACACATTCAACCTCTCTTCGATATTTGAAGGGCCCCGGGATGGGATTTTGACCATTCCAGGCCTTATGAGTAGCAATAGGAACCGCTAATTGAACACGTCTAGATGGCAAAAGAAATGCACTTTGCAACCAGGACAGTTTCATTCGAGTTAAGGCACTAAAAATTGAATGAAAGAAAAATAAACGATACCATGCGTGGATCTTGACTAAATATCCTTCCAAAATAAATCCCCTGTTACTATTTCAGCTGATGAGAAATCTTTTTAAAGTCTAAATCTCCTCCCTTCCTCGAGTTGACGAAATATGGACACCTATGCATCTTTCTTTTCAAGGAGTATCTTTAATTTAGTTTTCAACATATTATCTTTTGATCAGATGGACTTAATAATAAAGCTACAAAGGGTAAAGGATGAGAGTAGCATCGTTTAAATTCTAACAACCGCTCTTTATCTGCGTGTACAGATTTGGCATTCTGAACTCAGACCAGCTTGTTTAACCGAATCGATATTTTGTGAACTATGAAAATTTAGTAAACCATTACCATTTTCCAACTTTTCCATCGGTTTTTTAACTACAGATTGTAAAATATGGCTTAGTGAAATATATTATAGCAGCATTATTACCTTCCATGAATAAAAACAAGCGTTTACCCTGTCCTTTCTCCATCTGGAATGCAGTTAAAGAAAAGGAGGTATTTTTTAAAACGATTTTTTTCACAAACAAGCAGCTTATCCTGGCAAACTCATTATCTTCGCTTAAATATAAAATTAATTAGAATATATAAACTTTTCCGTACAGAATGCAGTAATTAAGAATGTTAGAGTCATGTATAAAATCGTCCCTACTTCCTGTCATCCTTTTCTCATCCAAACTTAGATAAGATCCATTAGCATTTAATTTGGACTTGAAAGGCATCTTAGTGTCTCTCAACTGACAGATACCACGATAAGAAGTAGAAATATAACTCTGGATCACTTTATTTACAAAGTACCTCAATGTGGTCCAGAATAGTGGATAGTTTATAATATGTCTATACTTCTCCAGTGATTATTTTAGGGTTTTCTGAGACGTAATTTGTTTAATTAATTGAGCAATTAACTTGACATTAAGGAGGCAAACGCAGTAAAATTAAATATTTCAGCGAAATTATTTTGCAGTGTTTAAAATATTCTTCTGAGAAATCGGATGCGCTGGTTGGATGCCCATCGGTGCACACTCATTGAGAGAAATTGGCAACTGCACTGGTTAAGTTCGTCCAACAAAGGAAGTAACAGTTCGAATTTCTCACCAGGTAGGTGAGAGGTAGTCCTTGTTCAAGCTTATCGTTGGAAAACTCTTTACTAAATGGTCTTCGGAGTTAATCTACGTATTTTTTGAGCTAATAATTTCAAGAAATTTGAATGGATCAATATCAATCAACAATAGCTAGTTAGTTTTTACGTAAAGAAAAAGTTAATAAGAGCTTGTGCAGAAAAATATGCAATTTCGAATAGCTCTAATCTACTTTTCAGTGACAAATTGCGGCTAAGCCGCTTAAATCATTAAATTTTTTTAAAAGATCATTTTTTCTTCAACCTTTACCTTAAATCGTGACCACGAAACGGACTAGGTTGAAGCTTAAAGACTTCCATTGACCTTATCACTTTTAATCGCCCTAATTGCCTTGACTAGAATGTAGGCCAGAATGTCAGCTTTTTATATCCACACCTACGTAGAATGCTTCTGTGCGCGGTATATAAATGTTTTTATCGAAGAAATTCACTGATTTTCGTGATTTTATCTTCGTTTAATTTTTTCCACTCTTTTTCTTTTCTCACGTTTCTGACTAATGATCCGTGTATGGTATTCGAGTATGGTATTTGAGTTTTCTGTTCTAGAGGTTCATATTATTCACCTGATGATCACTGTATTGGTTTGGGTGTGAATAAAGTATGAGCTTCAGTTATTCAAGGAATAGATAACGAAAAAGGAGATTGAATATTTTTATTCGATAGAATATTGAGTCAGTATGCAGGCTAATTGTTTAGTGATCAAACCCAGTTCACTACCCCTTATATTTACTTGTGATATTGCATTAATTTGGACAAGATAAAATGAGAGGATAGCAATCAGGTCATAAGCATTCTGCCCTTAATTTTATGTAACTAAAGCTAAAAGCATACACTGTAAGCCACCAAACACGGTGAAGAAATAAAAATAGGCTAAGTTAGCAAATAGGAAAGCTGGCCGACTATCTGACATCCTGGACGTAAAACTCTAAATACACTCAATTACGCGGTCTCATTATGAAAAATTGGTTATGTCTTCTCACCGTCAGTGCTCTTTGTTCATCTTTCCATCTATCAAAGCCTTAATAAATATTTACGGCTATTCACCGTATATCACCTTATTTGTAAATTTTCTCCATTTCCACCGATCTTCCTACAATGTCATACCATTATGCAGGCTCACATACACTCCGGTCTTATTTACCCATTTGCTCATTTCGTAATGAAAAATCAAGCAGAGATTATAACGTTGACATGATCACGTTAAAGAGATGGTTATGGTTAGCGAATTTTAAGATAATGAACTGATGCGTAAATAGCCAGTTGTTACGATAGATACTAAAAATTTGCAAATCCATGGCTACCTCAGACTCATGCATTTGTAGGGAGATCGGATTTCACTTACGTGAGATAAATATTCTTACAGAACTAATGATTTTTATGTAAATGAACAACTGCTATTTCAAAATACCATAAGATCAAAATTTGGATACTGTAACGTATTGTTAACTACTTACAAAATCCTCAGAAGACCTCAGAGAGAACGCATATGATCTCGATCGAATCGTATTATATTTTTCCAATTGCAATTAATTAGAAAGACAAACTCAACACACTTAACGATCATACTC
Source organism: Hymenolepis diminuta (assembly GCA_900708905.1). Classification (NCBI taxonomy): domain Eukaryota; kingdom Metazoa; phylum Platyhelminthes; class Cestoda; order Cyclophyllidea; family Hymenolepididae; genus Hymenolepis; species Hymenolepis diminuta. The sequence goes on from CAADRB010000004.1 coordinate 276,053, forward strand.
AATTCGCCATGTCTTAAAGAGAGGTCATTATGTGGAAGATTCTGAGTACCAAGATACCACAGACATCAACAATATGAATGAAATGGCAAAAAGGCCGAAGAGAACAAGTAAGAAAGTGTTCTCGCAAGACCAAATCATAATACGCGCAGTTGAATATACTGTTTGACGTAAATAATCGATCCTATTCTTAACAATTCACTTAAGCGAATTTAAAACATTAGTACAAAGTGAAACTTCCCAAAAATTAAATATTCCATGCATCTTCCCAGGACTCAAAGAGAATTCTTAAGACCTTTCAAAGATAATAGTTTTGTTTTTTTTCCTATAAATTAACCACCGAGTACAACTTGTGATAGGTCCTTTGGGAGGTACAATACCGACTTAACTATTGGGATAATTGGTTTAAACCAAAACGTCTGAAGCAAAACCTTCTATTGTATGAAATAATGTATACCTGAAAATAGGAAATATAGAATTACTCAGTTTAGGACAAGGACAGAAGACAATGAAATATCTTGTTGTAACAAGGATCAGCAATAAAACTTTTGTAAATGGCGCAAATAGCGAGTGAACAATGATTAAAAGTTAATTATTTATTTTGCGTCTAAAAATGACTTCACGTCTGGATGTCAAGTGCGCAAATCCCAACTTAAAAAACGTAAGTGAAAATAATTTTCATATTTAAATACTTACAATATTTTTAATGTGAAGAAATTTAAATTTTAGTATAGAACTCCGTAGTGACTAGTCAACATCATAGAGAAATTCGTATGCCAAAGTTATTTTGGCAGGTCAAAAGGGAATTTTTCCGGTAAATGATGGTCAACTGCCATTAAGTGTAGTTGTTCAGTGAACATGTGACACTGTCAGGAATTAATAGCCGGTTGTAAAAATTTTTACAAACAATTCGATGAATCTTGCATCTACAACTTTAATGCAGCTTTTTCAGCTGATTTCGCGCAAGGTTCTGCCACTTTCCCATCGTTATGTCAACTGAAATCGTATAAAATTATGTTAAATCGTGTTTGCTCTGTCCTATTATTTAATAAATATAACAACGAACCTCTTGGAAGGTGACTAAACCCTCCACGTCATAAATCGGTTGATTTTAATTCTCTCTATTTTCCTCTTAGCATTTTCTTCCCTCTCTCTTCTTTTATTTGGGGAAAACCTGTTGTCTACTTGATAGGACTTGGGAAAGGTTTTAGATCATAAAACAAAATATAACTGACGCAATTCTTCGATTGTTTAATTCACTTTACCATGGGGACATTAGTTTAATTTATTTCTACTGATTAATGAGAAGGTGGTGTGAATGCCGGTTTCATAAATTAGAAGCTACTATAACTTTACTTCATAGAGGACGCTAAGCTGGTAAGTTCAGGATGCTAAATATGTTATCAGGGCAAAAGCGGGAAAAGGGTGGGACAACTTCAAATCTGTTACATGTAATTTTTTGGTTTATTTCTAGAGTTTCACAAAACCATTTAGACTGGAAATAAACAGACAAGAATGTTTCATGCCACAGATGAATGAAATATAAAGGCATGCAAAGAGTCCATTTTAAAAGTATACCTACACATAAACCAATAACAATTTTATATAATTTACAAGAGAAATATGATAAATTAGGTGATAAAAATGATGGAATATTTTGAGATTTCCTCTTATTGATATGGGCGTGGCGCCTACTTTGGTAATAATAACAGATTTAAAAAGTGAAAATAAATGAGTTGGACAGAATTGTCCATTAAGAGAAAAAAGCCACTTTCTTAAAACACACCAGAGCTCTCTAATCCTAAAGTTGAAGGTGGAGTTCCCACCCAACCTTTTAGACTTGATAAATTTCATTTGTACTTTCTTCTGCAATCAGAAGAGTTCAGAAAGGATTGTGACATGCAATTTAAGTTAATGTAAAAGAATACAAGCCTTACTCATACAAATCAACATCTACCACAATTTTCACTCATTTGTCTTGAAAGAAACATCAAATGCTCTCAAAATGTCGAGAAAAAGTGTTTAAGGACAAAGAAGTCATACTAGCAACTGGATACATGTGGAAGTCTTGGCTTCAAGGCTGAAATATCCCATTTTACTGTCTCCTCGCCTCAGGAAATATTATATTGAAAGTCCTATACCTCTTTTCCTAATCATATCTTTAAAATTACGCATTGTTCTCACAAACTTAATAAGTAATGTATACTCTGAACTATATAGTTTTCTCTATTATTATTGTCTATGGCACAACAAGGACGTTTACAAGTTTTAACAGTGGAAAAACAGGTTCAATAAGGCATGAAATAGGGGCAGAGTTTAAAATAAACGAATGCTGAGGTCAGTACATCATTAATATAACTTTACGTGAAGTTGGGAGGATTGCGCTTTTTACATTTTTAAAAAGGGAAAATTGACATTGTGATGTCGTAAAGTTCCATCTCCGTTGTTTGGATCTCAGATTCATGGATAAGATTATGTTCACTGTATTCAGAGCTCGCTGACCGTTTGATTTAATCCTGCGGTTGGTCATGCCACTCGATTTATTTGCATTTTTATACATTTAAGAGGAAGTAAATGAGATTGGAAGCGAAAAATGTAATGTTACACTAGACACTTCAGATCACTCAAGGTAAACTCTACGGACATTTTTATTATATAAACGGGAAATAGCTATTTAAAATTCAGCCGACGTATTTTGCTTGTATACTTACGTGGTAGAAAGTGGTCATACCGTTACCGTCTAATACAGTTTCGATGACCTCTCTAATTGGCTTTAATAGCTCGTGACATTCTTCTGGAAGAAATAATTTGCATAAAATGCATGCCTTTTCTATAAGTGTGGTTGAAAATATTTTTGAATTTTCAAAATCACGCAGGTTAACCACTGAATATCTTTTGACATTATGAAACACAAGGCCTGCGGTTTCTCAAATCCGTATGCACTCCCTTAATATAATGGGCGACTTTCGGTTCAGCATGATGGAAATTAAATAAAAGAATTTGAAAGGATGTGGATAAAATAAAAACATTTAAGTGAGCTCTTGATAATTTTGATAACTTAAATATATGGCAAAAAATTGATGATAAGTGCATCGCCACCCTATTCTATTACCATAAATAAATGTAGAAGCCAGAATTCACCATCAAATTAGCGCTTGAATAGTGGAAGGATTGACCGTATACCACTATTGCACTTCTCACTGAGTGTTTACGGAAGCAAACCTACCGATGAGGGAGTCTATCAGAAACATTCTGATCACCAGTTTCGATTAGCTATTTGCAGCTAAGCATTTATAAATGGTCTTTGAGAAACAAGTCCCAAGTTCTGAAATCAGAAAGAATAACTGATCTTTCCATGATGGAACCTGAGGACACACATAAACGTATGACCTAATTAGAAATTTGAGTTGTAACAAGGTATCTACAAGCAATTTCTTAAACCATTCGGGACATGGCTAAAAGAATCTAGGGAAATGAGTTTTGCACTAAAGTTCTTACAGTATTTGCATTGAGTTCAGCATGATTTTGTGCCATTATTATCTACAGTAATACAAAAATTTCTGCTTTTCTTTCTTGAAAGCAGTTGAAATTGGTCAACGGAAAGCTCAGTAGACGATAAATGAGAGGTGAATAAAAGATGCTGAGAGCAATATCTTATTTCATCAAATTTTTGAATTCGAGGTATAAAATATTTTCTTCATGAGCAGCTGACGTTGTAAAATACAAATTTTATGTTTCGTCTCTGGATTATAGCAAATGCCTGAGTACGAATTTCAGTACTTATTGGCTGGTTTTCCAACCGTGACTATCGATTCCACCGTTTCAATTTACTTTTTCCAATGGTTGAGGAGGCAACACTGACTTTACCTGATGTTCATCAGCTTACGATCTCAACATGGCAAAGATAAGATAGAGAAACGAGATGGTCTTTTGTAATAATCCATTCAATTTTACTCAAAGTGCCGACTTTTAAACATTACCTTCTTAAAAATATTAATTGTCGAGTACATTTCGTGCAATTGTGGATCTTGTCTAAATCCTTTCTGCATCCTGTTTATGTAAATGGACGACAGCTGCATGTAAACATTACCTGCTGTTAAACATGAAAATGTCTTCTGTTAGCAAGCTCAAGAATTTTATTTTTACTTAAATTAGAATAATTAACTTGCCTTCTGTCACAGATTTTATTAAAGTAATTTTTAATGGGCATAATTCTTGCCAAATAAAATGTAAACATTTTCAGTTAAATAGATCACTGATGTGTATTTTAGGTTATTCAACTTTTAATTAAGTAATAGAAAATAATAAAACAATTTTTTTAAACAGATGATAAACTACTTCTCGCCAATTTCGTTTTTTTCGTGATCGCAAAATGCGGTTTGCCAAATTCACGCAGACAAAAATGTGTTTAACTGGCAATTAACTTTATTCGGAATAGAGAATCATCCCCAAATCCTTCAGGAAGTTGCTTACTTCGTTTAATAAACAAAAATTTGCCATAATTGAGAGCAAATGCAGGAGAAAGAATAATTGCACCAAAGGAAAAGTGAAGTAAATTTTAATGCTTTTCCTGGATTAGTCACAAAATGAGGGAATTTGCTTATCATTCAAAAACAAATTTTGGGAGAATGATATGTCAGCTTCTATTATCGAGAAGAAGCCTCTGATTGAAATATTTAAAGAGAAGAATATAATTGATTTTCATTGGGCGGTAAGCCTTTTAATTGAGATTATATGTCTAGAATTGTTCTACTTTCAACTGAATTTTACTAAACAAATTTGGCCGAGATACAGATTCACTTAATGAAAGGAATTGAGAATAACTTTCAAGTCGTCAAACTAATATTTTTATGATTTAGACGAAAAATGGTTTTTTTGGAAACAAAAAAAGACTTTTAGTAGTAGAATTTGAAATATTTAACAATTTTTAAACATATTTGTCAAGTTTAACAGGGCAAACTGCAAGTTAGAATGATCAGTGCAATCTCAGCTCGGTAAATCGATTGTCATTATGATTTCCCCCAATTTTTTGATAAAATATTTTTTTCTACTGTTGTGGGTAATAACAAAATTTCTTTTAATCAATGGACAATTAAAATAAAGGAATGTATATGAAAGAGAGATTTAATATGAAGGTAAAAGAAAAGTTAAATTGATGTATTGTTGAAATAAGGCCAAGTAAACAATTTCTAAAAATAGATTTTTACTCCTGTTTAATATTCTGAAAAGAATTTCTTCCTTTTTATATTTTATTTAGAATTCAGCCATCCTCGGTATTTTTTCTTTCAACTGTTTCATTTACATTAAAGTAGTATTAATAAAACATTCACTTAAATCAATTGGTTAAAAAATGTTGAATATTACGGACATTGTATCTCGCCGAAAACACAGGAATTAACTCATGCTATTGAGGCTTGGTGCATCAAGAGACTACAATATAACTTCTATCAATTATGAGATAATTGAAATTTCAATGCTTCCAGACTTCAACAAAAGTAAGACTCTCAATATTCTGATTTCCTTATATAGCCCTAGTTGCAGCCGTCCACTACTTTCACTCTCAGTTAACTATTTTGCCATTTTGCGTGCTCAGATGCTATTCTATGATTAAAATCAGAGATTTTTTGCTTTTTCGCAATTTATCCAATGGAATAAAAGTTTTCGTGTGCAATTTAGTAGGTTGTGAAAAATTAATACTCAAGGCTATTTGCTAATTTCAAGAGGAAAAATAGGAAGAGTTAAAAACAAAATTAACTTTTTATTCATTTCATTTACCAGGATATTTATAAATACTGTTAGTATTTTTTTTCTTCTGAAACATCAATAATTTATTTAAAATACGAAGTCGTAGATTAAATGAATTGTGAATTATTTCTATGCATACACTAGCCATGTAATTGGATCGAATGATAAACAAGGATTTACTTACGTTTGAGTTTTATCTCTTTTGGAGATCATTATCAAAATATCTTTAAATAGTGACATTTCCATATATTTTAAATTCTTCTGACAAATAAAATTTATCCGGACATTTGAGAATTAAAGAGTGAATGCGTGGGTTAATCATCTTTTGAATACATACGGTGAATCTAATTTTCCAACAAATTTGAAGAAGAGTTTGTTAATTTAGGCAAAGCATATTCACTAAAAAGTCAAACATATATATTTAGCCAAAAGAGCGGTTAGAAAACTGCAATTTAATTGGTCATATAACTTGGAGAAATATAGTTTCAAAACTACGAGAAAAGACATCTGGACGATGAATATGCCAGAGTAACCAAAGTAACTACCGCATCGTCTAAATGATTGCATTTGTTCTTTGAGCAAAATTTAATGCTTGCAAGAGTAATTTGACAAGAAAATTGCTTAGCTTTTAGCTTTAGCCGATACTTGAAGTTGATTATACTACTTATATATTTTGGTACGTGAGTAAATTTTTCTTAACGTAAGATATTTTGGTGAAAATATTTATAGTACTTATCTCAGATGCTAAAAACAGGACAGAATTTGAACCTCAAACATTAATATTTGGCAAAATAGAGAACTGCAAAACAAAATTTTTTGCGTACGCTTTTTACATATTTTTGATAACTAACTGCATTTAATCAACTTGAAATTTATCATTTATTTAAATTTAAAACCTTCTAAATCATTACGATATTTTATATTAATAAATATATTAAACTGTCAATAGAATTTTTAAGAAATCAGAATTGGTGTCCATAACCAGAGTTTTAACTATAAGAGCATAAATTACTTGTAACTGGACGGATTCTTTGTCACACAGGGTTTGAGGAGATGTGATGATTACAATATAATGCTTTGCGATGCACACGTGACTAGATTGAATGATGATGTACCTCCTTATTAATTGTAAGTCGAATATTATTAAAAGAGAAAAAGATAATTCAAATAAGTTTGACAATAGTGATTAAGGAACAACAAGAAGCGCTTATGAAACAATAATCGAGAAGAATATATTTCATTTAAGAGGAGATTTCATTGGTAAACAAAGGTCGAGACTGCAGGTAATTAATTATAAACGCCGAAAGTCAACATACAATGAATCATGGGAGTATGTAATAACTTGATTTCTATCATAAAACTCAATTCAGGCTCAAAAGGCGATGAAAATGCACCCTAAAGCAGACATTTTATCAAAGAATAGAGCAAAATAGTATTTATACAGATTTAAAATATACTGTTTTCACTGTAAACAATTCAATTTTGCTTATTTAAAAGCCTAAAAAAGAAAACTATAAGAATTGAATTAAGTATGGATATTTTGCGTAGTATTCCAACAAACTTGGGACGATAAATGAAATTTTAAACAAACTCTAATTTATAATACAGTAAAAGATGATAATTCATGCATATTCTTAAGGATGACTTTATCATTAACTGGAGTACATTCATGTTTGAGATAATTTTGCGAGGTGGGGTGAAAAATAATTTTTATCAACGCTCAGGTAAATCCTTAAGTTCGAGAAGAAAAAATTATGCCACATTTTAAGATAAATTAATTTTAAGAATCCTTACTGCTGTATCCATCTGGTATTGTAGAAGTATTTAACAATTAAAGTATTTATATGAAGGACAGCTTATCGGTATCGCCTCTAATCGCGTCAACCCGATCTTGGCTGTGAGAGGCTATATATAAATAAGGTTGACATGGTCAACCGCGGACTCATTTTTAATCATATCCTTCGTATAATATTGCGTCTGATCCATGTACTGTTTCTCTTATTAAAGTGCTTTTCCACGATTATGAATCGTTTTTTGCTGTTAATGACAATAATTCAATATATTATGAAATTAATACAAAAGATACTAGATTACCATTGCAGAACGAAATTCTTGAGGGACAAACTGTGCAAGAGGATGCTTATGTGAAAATAACCCAAATTTAATCACTTAAATTCGAAATCACCTCATTAACTTTAAAGTAAATGATTTTAGTATAACGGTGAAAGTTTTTCATCAAGGTGTAAAATGTTGCAATACTTAAGAAGTTCAATTTCTGCCCGATTTTTTGAACATGCAGACACAACTATTTGAATATTTGAAAGGTGATTGAATGTGTCTAACAGTGTAATTAATGCCAGATCCTTTCACAAAATGAAGAATGGATTGATCTAATTTTATTGACCTAAATGCAAATAGACTGGGCAATTTAATCAGGAATCCTAATTTGTGAAGTAACCTACTCTGTGGGAAGAAGACGTTACCGCCAGGTTCCATATCCATAGTTAGCTTGTTCACAATTAGAATTTCCTACAGAAAAATCATGAATTCACACGTATTATTTCCAAATAAGAATGATCAATCCTCCGGAATAGTCCCAGCCCTTCTCTCACACTTATACTCTACCTCTTAATCTATCAAATTATTTACCTTCTTCCGAAACGCATTTAAATTCAGATAGTTGCTTAGAAACATATTATTTCTGCAAACATTTGTGCTACCTCATATTTAGTCCTGGAGGCTTTTAGCGTCTTCCAACAAAACCTTAATCAATATTGCAATTTAACTAAAATTGATATTAAAACCAAGCCCAAATCTATAATATTGTCTGAGATACTTCAGTTTACTCAACCTTTGAAACAAAAAATTAATCATAATTAAACAACCGACCAAAGAAGCATTGGACATCATGGACAATAATTCATATAGTAGTCCAGGTGTCGATTCAGGAAGTCCGAATTTTGGATTTAAACAATGTACACTATTCTAACTGAATAGAGCTGAGGTAGCATAAACCGTTAATTTGGGACAACTTATTAATGCAGTATTTGACGTATAAAGTAATTTTTACCGTCAATTTGTAATAAATATACACTATAAGTAATATTTGTGAAATGCATTTAAACAATTTGGGTATTATTCCTAAAATTTTTCCTTCTTCTAATGTACAAAAATTTGCAAATACATTTAATAATTACACTAGAAAAATTTATTTTATTTATTGATTTTGTCCTTAACTTCCTGTAGTCCGTAATCTGGATGGGTTGAAGTAATAAGAAACGCAATTTTAAACTAACAAAATCATGCTAATAAATGATTTACAGTTATGTTCTCAGGAGGTGGAAAATATTAAAAATTTTTCCGGATATAATAGAAGTCGCAAACATCTATATAGGTTAGAAAACTCAATGACATTTTTTCATATAATGAGACAATTTTTCATTTTTTCTCTCAATTGTCAACTAAATTACAATTCTCCAACACAACATAGGGACGAATTTGTCTTTTTATATCCACATTTTATTCACTGTGTCTATCAGACGCCTTTGCTCCTTCAATTTTAAGTCTTTTATTACAATTGGAAAAAGTGACTTTAATCTTTTATAAAATCCATCTAATATTACTGATAATTTCATGATTTTAACATAATTCAATACGTCATTTTCACTACTTTGATAACATATAAGTACCGCGTCATAGCGGTAAGGAAATAAGAAATAGAATTATATTTATGGTACAAACTATAATACATTATTTTGCAACCCTCACGAAGGCGGAAATAATTAAAGTTTTTTCATTATGGGAATGCAACTGAAATTGGTTAACTGTAAGTAATATTAAATGATACCAGGGGAGGGAATAGAGGAATCGAAGTATTATTATTTCTCCCACAGATTACGGAACAAATTCTTACCAACGATATTCAGTCCTTATTAACCGGTTGTATGATTGCGGCTTTAGTGAGACTGGAAATTTTCATTTATCTTTGGTTATAATTCACAGAAACTCTAGGAGCAATTAATTCCATCATATTGTAGATGAAAGTAAAGGTAACTTTTAATTTCTTTGACCGATTGTCTTAAGGATGTTGCATTTAACTGAACTGATTACATTTGAAATTATCGAAAAGAGTAAAGGTAGTTCGTCTGTATTTTCACAATATTAGTGATGTTTGCGAAATGAGTTATAAAATAAGCTGATTTGATGGTCAATAGAGAGCATAAATATAAAAAAGTAACTAATTAAAAATTAAAAAAACAACGAATATTAAAAAATAATTAAACATTCAAAAACTTACATTCGACTACTTACACTCTCATCTTTAACGAATTTCAGATGGTTTCGGAGTTTGGGAACAAATTTGGGTTAAACGCCAAAAGTTTGTTTTAATAAGCTCTAGGAAAATAGTTTTAAAAATAAAAACATTACAACTAAACAAAATATAACGTATGAATAATTAAAAGTTGATAAATTTCTTTGGGCCTAAAAGATAATTTATTTTAAGAACGGCATAAAAGATTATTAAGCTAAATCAAACATATTCCACTTAGCAGTGAAATAAAAACCGGCAGGTCTGATAAAACGAAGAGCATAAAATGAACCCTCGTGATTCAAATCGACAAAAATGCTCTTTTGGTCTAGAATCGCTCAAATATTTGAAAATAATTTACTCAATTACTTTTTAGAAATTAATAAGGCTAGGGATATAACTAAACAATAAGTTTGTGGAAGTTAATCCTATGTCAGGAATAGAGAGGTCATTTGAATCCAGCGAACTTTTTTGCCTTCTAAACTCCATACGGTTTTGTATTTCAAATATCTGATCACAAATATCAAATGCTTGCTTGTCTGTTGTGCCAGAGATCACGGGACGATGCTCATCGGTTCTCATCCGGTAATGTGAATGACCGACCCCATTGATTAGTTCCAAACAGTAACGTGTGTTATGAGATGCGGGTTCATAACATTAATACGGGACATTGTGATAGTAAATAGAGAACACCTCTTTCAATGCCTCATATTAGCATTAACGCTTCTATTCCATTATTATTACCGATAACAGTTTTGTAATAGGTCAAAATTTAGCATATATAAAGATAAACATCTTCGCTTGTTTAAATATTAGATGGATTTCCCATCATTAATTGAGGACTAAGACTTCAAAATGGATATTTAAAGTAATGTGGAATTACGCATGAAAGAAGATTTGAAATGATGAAGAGTGAATAAAGAAATGTTCCCATGCCTCATTGTTTAGTCTCTTTTCATTATCGATACATCTATTTTATTGCCGAATACTACAAAACAAAATTGAAATAAAAGTGTGGCATTGAGACTTCGAAAACAGACTGCTTAAATGATTTGAATAAAATGCATTATGAATTACTGCCATACAGACGGCAGAACACTAAAAATAGCATAGAATAACAATAAACAATAAATAATTTTGGCCACCTTGTGGGCAGAATTTCTAAAAATAAGTGGAAGACTTTCACATACAAGTAATTTATTAAATGGACAATCGTATTAGTGAGTATACATCGCTCAAACTATTCCATACATTGCGATACTGAATTACAAATGTTCTGTAAGAAATCCGCAGCATATTTTAATGGATCTTTGGTGTGAATGCAAAATATTCAAAAACATAATTATAATGATAGCATGATTTTAAAAATTTGGAAGCTTCCCTTTTATAGAAGTGTTTGGATTCCACGATCGAAAAGTTTGGAGTTATACGTATTTACTATTTATGATATCATAAGTTCAAATATAAGTTATTGACATTTACGTTTATGCGTAAGGTCACATTCGAAGTATTCAGGGTTCATTGGCTGGTGGATTTATTTCAGTGGTTGGACACGCCAGATTAATTAGTGTCTCTCCACGATCTAATGCAGGTAGATGAGATTAACAAAAACACTTTAAATATTTAAACCCACTAAAGTTTATTCAAGATGAGCTCTAAAACCGGGATACAGACCTTAATGAAATTTTATTTCTTAATCTAATCAAAATTCCTTTGTGGTCACTGTAAAATGATTCGGTATTGATACCTATGTAACATTAGCTCGGAGTACATTGAATACAATAAAAATTAGTCATTTTTTACGAAGTATTGTATTATAACTCACTGCAATAGTAAAAATTCACAATTTTTCATGGTGGGAAGAAATTGAAATCGGGTTGTTAAAATTCTACAAGAATAAGGAGTGGTCTCGAAAAGGAGAGCGTCAAAAGTGTTACCTCATCTAACTTACGGATTCAGGTTACAGAATATTCGTTCATTGGACAGTTCACTGCCTCACGTTTTAAAATTCAAATGCAGATGTTTAAGTAAAGTTAAATAAGCAGATGTTAGATGACGGGGGGTAAAATCGACAGGGGAGGGACGTTGTGAAAATCTCATTCATAAATCCTCTACCCCAACCTCTCTTTCACATTTCAAGTTGATAGAACTAAAAGCTTTAACTGGTCAAGCAATCGAAGGTGATGACAGCCAGCTCACTAGAATCTTTTTCATTGTGGGAAAGCGAGTGACATCGGCTAACTATATGTCTAATAAATGAGTAAAATGGGTGGGATTGTAAAAGAGCCATGGTATCGAGAGAGTCTTGTTTCAAGGGATTTTTCTATTCGGGTTGTACAGTTTTACTTAATGCTTAACTTATGCTCCAAAATTCAAGAGTTCATGATTCATTACCTGGATTATCGAACAAACTCTTGTACACGTTATCCTGCTCTTACTGACCGGTTGTACAATCATGATGAACGGCCTTGCCACTTCAATTAATTTCTTCCCTTGAAAACCGGAAAAGCAGTACGATTTCACATGATCTTTGGCAGTTTGAATATATTTACTTCTATAACCTCCCTTTGATGATAAGATTTCGCGCTGGTTGTATTACTTTTCGAAGGAGAATTAATACATGCATCCTGAGAGCATTAACATTATGCTTATGTTTATTTGTTTTAATTATAATTTATTTACCTTTATAATTTTGAACTGGTAATGCAAATTTGTGATTAATAACTGTTCTTAAATTCTAAAACTATATTTTCCGGAATTTGTCTTCATACCTTCGACGAACTTTCACGCCATATATTTGCTTTGAGCTATTAAATCTACTAGGCGGCTATAAAAGTTAATTTTATTGCCAATTAAGTTATTAAAACAAACACAATTTGTTGTAAACAAAGTGAAGTAATAATGTTAAACATTAAACTCTCATTTATGTTCAATGTTAATTAATACGTATTTTAAATCCTTTTATTTAAATACATTTAATGAACTTCTGAACCTGTTGGCCTTGAAAAATTACGTCTAAAGTGGCTATATTTTTATTGCTAAATAGGCGCCGGTTTGCTAATAGAAAGTTACAGCAATAATTTTAAAATTAAAACACTTATTTGAAAAGACTATAGTTCTTCTATTTGGAAAACGAAAATCTAACTTGAAATTGATATTAAATCAGTAAATGTGCCCCATAAAAGCCACGTTTGAGAACCTTGGAGATCTATCATATTTGAAAGGAGTTTGATAAGGAGTTTTTATCAAAGGAGTTTTGACAATGAGAGCGCGGATACAACATTTCTAAAATTTTAATTGACTGTTAGTAGAATATCTGTGGTCAGCGTTTTTAACCGTCCACAAAATAGTAATATTTATAGGACAGGAAAAACTTATTAATTCACATGCTAATAAATGGGTTTATCTCTCCATTTCTGTATCTCCAGCCATGTTGTGTCTCCTTCATTGCGACATCCTGTTTCGGGTGCTTTATCACTATTCGATTGGATTTCGCTTGAAAATCTCTTATTCATTTTTACTCTTTGGATTGATTTTTGGTTCATCTAATTCATTGACAGGAGGGAGATGATCACATCATTCTTCTTTGTCATCTCAGCAGCGTCCCTTTTTATTTTTAATGCTTGGTATCTGCTTTCTCTTCGACGGCTTTGTCATACCCTCATTTGCCAAGTCGGATTCCTTTCGGTTCCCGTCTACCCAAGACTTGAAAGCCTCAAAATTAGACATTTTATTTTACAAACTGAATTTTCTTTCTTAGATCCTTACACATTTGAGCTCGCACACTGATTTGGGAGAGTCAAACTGTCTTTCTATGCATAATCTCTTCAAGTAGCGGCCAATATCCTCCAGATGGTCACGGCGTCTTTACTGGCTAAAGCGGCTCTGCCATCCATAGTAGTATGAGGCGTAGCAAAATTTTTCACGGCAGTCGAAAGTATATTATGATCCTTAATGTTAGTAAAATTAGGTAGGAATGGTAGTCAAACCATGATGAAGATGAAAATTTAGTGGAAATAAATATTTTAACAGCAGGAGAAAAGGTTAATGACATACTAGAACGGGTTAAACTAGTTTCCATTCAAAAACTAGATCTCACCGTATTACCGTTGTAGACGTATTGGGAAATACGCACAAAACCACGGAAGAACCCAGAGAGAACATGTCGCATTAGTCCAGATCGTTTTATATTATTTGAATTCCAACTGCTTAGATAGACAAGCCAGACAGATCTGAGTTCATGAGGAAGTCAATTATACTCAAGTAGTCGTGTCTCAAGGGAAGTTTATCACTGATAGCCCAGATACCACACGCATGATGAAGTGAGATCAAGATCACATATGATTTGCAGGAGGAAAATAAAAGTGCCTCTTCAAATCCATATGTTAGATAACATAGAAAACATTTGATAGTGCAATTTGTAGGGCAATAGTGATAGGAAACGTACGTTTGGCAACTTATCACTTTCTCAATTCTAAAAAATTCTTAACAGTGTTTAAGGTAAGAAACATTTTTGCTTCATAGTTGAAAGGTAAAGTTTCAGAAACATTAATTCGATAGAAATGTGATTTAAACAAAAGTAGTTTTCTCATTGTTTATTAATTTAAATGTATTAATTTCATCGTTTTTCGAACATAAGAATACTATGATTCACCGTTTATAAAATTTAAACAAAGTGTAACTGGTTATTAATAAACTGCAAATACTTCCATCTTATGTAATTTTTAAACTTGACTCCTTTAATATGTTAACTTGAATTTTGAAAAACGAAGGAATCAACGGATGAAATTGAATAGGTCAGATTATATGGTTAATATTTCTCATGTCATAATAATTTAATTGTATGAAAGCAGTGGAACACACTGAACGCCAAAATAAACTAGCAAAAAGTCATTGAGAAGGAGTTCCGAGTAGAAGTGGAAAGCAAAAGCAAGTCACTGAATGGGTCTTCCAATTGATTCATCAAGACGTCCTAAAATCACATTTCCTCTTTCTGACGCACTTAATCAATGTTCAGGTTTTAATTTTTCAGTTGAGGGAATTAAATAGCTCTTCTAACTGTATATATAATACTTTGGACGAGCCATTTGATTCTTACGATGAGGCTTTCAAAAACGGAATTAAAATTTCACACGAATAAATACTTTTCATATAACGTCATGCAAAGACGTTAATATGTTAAAATTTATTAAAATCATAAGTAAATAAAAATATATGGAGGTTTAAAAATGTTGTTAAAGCCACTTAAGGAAAAGCTTTTAATAAAGCATCAATTGACCAGATTTGTGTGATAGAGTGAAATAAAATTATTATTACTCGTAAACTTTCAAATAATTTGTGTACTTCAGGTAATATTATTTTGGGAAGATAATTAGTTTTCCATTTGACGAATGAGATTTAATTTCATGTCACGCAATCGGCATTCGCAATTTGTTAGTATTAGCTTTTTAAATTACCTAAACCGCTCTTTTTTAAGTAGTTAGAAATGAAATAATTTGAAAACTTTATTTGCAAAAACCTTAAAGCAGATCTTACCTTGAGAGAAGGCAATGCATTCTTTAATCGCTTCATGGAGTCATTTGTGCCGTCATTCATTACCACTACTATATTTCTAACTCTTTCAATGAAACCACCAAGTACTTCAAACAGGGTTTGCCTCTCAATTTACATATCTCTTTTAGATATTCTTACAGTGTTCATGGCTTAAAGAAGTGTTGTAATTACGTAATGACAAAATCAGACTCCAAGCCTTAAGTAACAAAATAAAGCCCTACGCAATTGCCCTTTTCATATTTTTATTATGACATTTTATTTTTAGATATTATTTTAACTAAACAATCATAATCACGCCGAATTAGAATCTTCTCAAAGAGAGCATATCAGTTTCTTAATTTTATTTAATAAGCACGTATTTTATTCTATTGATTCATCGGTATATAGAAATATTTCTGTCATGCGAATATACATTGTTACGAAATCGAGATATCTCCTAATAGACAACAGTAGAAAGGTCAAAATGTAGGAGTGTTAGAGAAGACCCGATTATATTGGAGATCAACAAATCAGACACGAGAGAGAAGCACAAGAGGAATGAAAAACGCGGGTACTTGGGGGGAGGAGGGGGAAGGGGTTGGGAGGAAGGGTAGCAAAGCTTCCTCCCAGAATGCAGAAAACTGTGAGTGAATAACAGAGGTAGATTAGCGGAATCATTGCAATGTAAGGGCGAGTAAGCAGGTGGTCCTCTCTTGGACAGAAGAGCGAAATGTTCATATTGCACTCAGTATATGCAAACATTGTATAGTGTAAATTATTTCAAATAAAAGCGTTTAAGCTGACGTGTGAATATTTCAAATCAAATCGAGAGCATTTTGAATTTGGAAAAGCAAGTGAGACAAATGATTCAAATTGAGGCAAATTTGAATAAATGTCAATTAAATTAAAAATAAATGGATAAGTTACCTTGGAAAAGGTGTAGGAAGAAAAAAGTCGCAATTTATCAACCAGCAAATAAGTAATAGAGATTGTGGATAAGAATTTGATGAGTAATTCTGGGAAGTTGTAATTTCGGACCGAGAAATAAAGAACACCTTATCAAGTGAAAAATTTTCAATCCAATTCCGAAAATTTATTGAAGTAGCTCTGGTTCAACGCTTTCTTTCTGAACACGTCTAGTAGTTCACTTTACATGTTGTTTGTTAAAATAATCCTCAAATACAAAATTGCTAAAGTAAAAATTGTATGTAAATATGATATAAAATGACATTTCTGGCAAATATTAACTGCTGTTCATCCGCTTTTTTATTGAGAAGTGTCAAAACTGGCGAGCGTTGATTGTCTAGAGAAATGTTTTGATGACGATTGCTAATGTGCCCAGTCAAAAGGAAATCGGAGATGTATTCCAATAGCAGAAGAGGGGCAACTTTATCAAAATTTTAAAATACTAATATCTTCTTAATTTTTAAAAGATAATTCCTTGCAAATAAAAAGAGCAAACTACCTAGACATTCAACATTTCTGAACTTCAAATTTTGAAAATGGAGTCCGCAAGACAGATGAAAAGTCTCAAAATGCAGAAGGAAGGTAAAATTATGTAATAGGCCTTTCCAAATTGAAACTGGTTTCATGTGGGACATTATCAAATAGGTAACTGTAAGTGTTTACATATTTTACAATTAGTTTGCTTTAAATGTTAAACAAAATTTAATATCTTTTAATAGTTTCATATTATCCACGGTCATTTTGCAGATCTAAGTTGCAATTTTGTCCATTAATGCTGTTTTAAAAATTGGTCCAATGATTTTTACGGTTAATTTGTTTTCCTCTATCTCAAAGCTGACCTTGAAATGGTAGTGAAATGCATTAAATATCATTTTTTTTGTTTGAAGATCCACAGTTATTAATGAGAAAGCTATTACGTCTCCTGGATGCAGTAGAGTGGGGTTAAGTGCTGATTCTAGCAGATAGCAGGAAGTCCGGAAGAAGACATACGCCTAGTACGGAGTTTGTTTTGCTTACAAAATATGAATCTCACAACGTATAGCCATTCAGGAGGGGGGAGGGAGGAGGTTTAAAAGAACACATCCATTGGAGCTACTGGATAAACGCAGCGATAGGGAGATTGCATCGGGTAAGGACAAATCAAAGTGACGTTTATAAATATATACAGGAACTAAAGAAGGAAATTACTTAAGGGGTATCGGAATGAGGTCACACTGCAAGATATATCAAGCAGGGACCGGTGGGTTAAGGACAGGAAAAAATTCCTTCAATTCCCAGAAGATCATGAGTATTTTGATATTGAAAAATTTACGTAATAATTTTGCGAAAATGTCCATAAAAGAGGGAAAAGCGATGGATGACATAGATACCTTTAAAGGTAAAACAGATATGAAATATCAAAAAAAGCAAATCTTGGCGTATGCGGTACCCAAACCCAATATCTCGGACTACTAATTTCGAGTTTACGACGTTCTTTACCCTGAAATAATTTCAAATCCATTGTCAAATTTTTTTCTAATCGCTCTCAAAGTTTAATCCCAGCTATATGAAATGCTGTCAAAGTAAATCAAGAGAAAAGGGTTCCAATGACAATAAAATAACAACCTTTTTTCGTTAAAATAGGAATCTTCAAATGTCACTTTCTCTTTCGCTCAGTAACAATCTCTTTGAAAACAGTCTCCTTCTCCAAATCGTACCTTTTAATATGAACAACGCGAAATGTAAAAATAGCAAAATTGTTTATAATATTAAATTTTTATTTGGTTAACTGAACAAAAATGTGCTCTCTGCCTCACATTTAGTTCAAAAGCAATTGTTAATAACTCGTCAACATGACCTGCTCGAAATCGTGCGGAATTTATTTAAAATAAGGGTTTTGCTTCAATGAAATATCTTTGCCCATTTTATTTTAAATGCTAATTTAAGTTTAAGAATTAATTACTCTGGTGGAGATTATGATTCACAACACAAATAAATATTTAATTCAATGAATGTTTAGAAAAGAGATAGGTCATTTAATTGCCTTCTTCAATCTCTTTTTCTTTGCGCTGTTATTGTAAGGATTGGTTTGAATAGCTTCTGGTACTTTCAAACATTGGTCCTACCATTTTTATTAATCAAAAGCTAATTCTGAAAGTTAAAATAAATTGTAATTTTAATGAATATTTATCGTAAATCTGCATAAAACATATTTCTCCTGAGAGTGGTATTTTTTAACATTTGTTATGAGGTACGTGGAGAGTACAGCGCTACCGATCATGTAACAAGCAAGCGCGGACCAATGGCAAGAATTGAAAGCAAATTGCAATACACTTTCTGGTAATTATGATTTAAATTAGAAGATTATTACTTTGAAAAGAGTTTATATAAAACAATCTATAAATAAAAAAATATGCGTAAATCTATTTTTCAAATATACATACAAATTTATTCAGAGGTTTTGATCAACCTCTTTCAGAGGACCACTTTGACCGGGATCTATAGACGATAAAAGTTATTGAGTAGTTTTCGTTTACATTAGCAAAAATAAGTTTTTAACTGGTGTTTTGAGGGATTTATTCAAAGATCTGCTATTAAATTCAGTTATGTTAACTCAAATAATTTTATATCCATAACAAAAGTGCTTGTCGACGTCTGCAATGTCAGTATTTTATGTCCTTCTTCTAAATTTTTGGTTCTATAAATAATGCTCCACCCGCTTGATCATAATATCAAATACTTCCGTTTGAACATTAGAATAAATGTGTCCTTCAAAAGCTACCGAGTGGACTGTACATCAATGTGACAATGCCCTATTTATTAGAGCCTGCAAATATACATATGGTGTTTCCGCTTTGATCTACAGAGATCCTCGGAAAGTGTTGCAAATTTTATTTATTATAAAGTATTATAAATTTTGTATCATAATTCTAACAAATTTTAACGCAGTTATTGATATTAAGTATCGAAAATGAAGTTAAATCAATTTTGCCTTAAACTGTTAAAGAAAAAGTTTGACAGAGAAACTAGAATTGAATAAACTCAGCATAGAAAAAAAGAAATTAGATTTAGCATTAATTAAATGATTAGCATAGTTCAACTCACTTCTTAATACGCTTTGATGTTGACTGATGGCCATAACTTCATGGCATTCGGTTTTCCAGTATTTGAAAATAACTTACCGTGACATTAAAACACAGCCACTTTTTTCATCTTAAGGAGATCACTTATCACTTAGAGAATAAGAGGAAGTATCTTACTCTACAAAGATCGAATTTTGTTTTTCAATATTTGAAAATGAGACGGCAAAAGGGATTAAGAAGTTACAGAAAGTAAAAGTGGAGGAGATGGTGGATAAGAATTTGGTCAGTACTGCAGAGGACGAATTACGAAATTTGAATTCTGGAACAAGAGGCAGTGAACTGTTCACTAAGTGAATATTCAATAACCTAAATACAAAAATCAAATGGAGTTACACTTTTGGATGTCACTTTTTAAACTTTAGTTACCCTGATTCCCTGATAAAAAGGCACATACTCTATAACAATAAACACTCCCAATTATTTTACTTTTTCTATTTTTAAATAAAATGTGACCTTGGAAAGGTCCATAAGTATTCATTCAAACAATTATATTGATGTGCATAAGGACTGGTGTTCTCTTCTAAAAAAAATTGCGTCTAAATTGTGGGAAATTGCATAAATAGACATAAAATTTTCAAGTTTACATAATCAACTCATCAGAACCTCAAGGAGGACGAAGAGAAATGACACATAACCAAGTCCAAATATACCTTCTTGAGATAGAGAATTAGGGAAGAATTAAAACGGAGTAACGGAAAACATATTCATTAGGTGATTTCTAATTGAAATGAATATAGTAATTTAATTTTGTTTACAGAGCTCGGTGTTTAGATTTATTCTAAGAGGGTACGATTGGCAAAAGCAATGAAATGATGACCACCCAATTTGAGAATAAATTAGAAGAGTTAATATTCTAAATTAAAATAAGTTTAAGTATTTAAAAACCTCAATAGTACATTCTTTGTAAAAAGTTAACAATGTGAGACATGATGGACGGTTTTCGGCAACTATCTTGCCAATTGTCTCTCTGTCTTATGAGACTCGGAAAATATCTCAAATATTCACTGTTTGCTCACGTTGAGTGTTCCAAGTCTTCCTAGGTTTTAAGTTTTCAGCGATCCCAACTTTGTTATTTGCATTTATGGCGAGCATCCTAGTCCGTAGGGGAAGGCAATAACTGAAGGCTGCTTTTAACGCCGACAATTATCAAGACTAACTTTTAGCAATCCAAATTTTAGATATTTATTTCAGTTTAAATAGCAAGAATATATAAAATGATTTTTTCACTCATCAAAAACAGTGTTCCATTTGGTTTCGACAGAATAGCTTAATAATACCTAACCGAAAGTGTAATGTAATTAACTCGCCATTGCCTTGTCACTTACAGGCCATTACCCTATTAAATCCATGCACAACGAAGTGGCATTCTGCCACAATGGACACAAAAGATCAATAACTTTGATTGGTTCGATTTTCTCTAGCCAATCGAAATCTTATTACAGCAGTTTAAATAAAATATTTTGGAATATTCTAGCTTAGTCTCTGTCCTCCTTCTGGCATGTGGATAATTGTAGATTACTTCAAAAATTGGCAACTATCCATTATAACGTATTATCAGTAGTCTCTATACTAAATTGATGTCTAAGCATTATGATTGTAAGTTGAGAAAAGGTAGTTTCATTAAGTCTATTACCACTTCTCCCTGTTGAGGATGGATCATTTTCGGCTAATGCTTGTTTAGCTATCCACAAGATTTTCTGCCTTATATTACTTTAACTGAATTGGCGTTAAGATCTCGGTTGAACCACTCGTATTAGATGGCAGTATTTGAAATAATTCTCCCAATAATTTTCTGCAAAATATACATTTTCCGAAATCGTAATTTCAAGTTATTCCAATTCCAACTAAATATTTTCGACGGACTAATTTCTCGTTCTGAATTCCAAGTGCATCGTTACTCTGAATTCACCTATAAATTGAGTTGGTTGTTTATTCAATAAGTATTTCTGGTTCTTTAGTTCTGTTTACATATTCCATATTCCTACTCTATTTAACTCTTTCAGCCTAACGGTTATTTGAAAAAAGTTTCATTTTACACCCAAGTTTGCAATAATTACCAACTTAGTAAGTTTAACTTTGAATAAACTTTTGGGGACGTTAAGGATATCATGTTCATAAGGCTTTGATATGATGTGCTACATTCCAAGAGATTTGATATGCCGATTCTGTCCAACACAAAGGCTTCTGATAACTGAATAAGTTTAAAGTTTACTTCACCTTTTATTTAATAAAATTTCGTTATTTAAGGACAATTTGATACATTAGCTTAAAATTTTTAGCTAAGACTGTGAGCTGCTGGACATCATGTAAGATCATTTTGCCTTCTCAAGCATTGGAAGAAAGGAATGAATTGTAGTGGCAAGATCAACCACCGTGATCAAAAAAGAGCTCGATGATCACTGGACATCGTAGACATGCATTTGCTGCAATCCAGGAGACGAATAAAGATATTTCAATTTTGCAACCTGAGCTATTCATTTTGTAAATGCTATGGAAGCCGATTCCAAAAAACAAATGAAGTAAAAGTTTTGTGTACCTTGAGGCTGCTCTCAGATTCTTTTTGATCTCCTTCTCTTTATCATTTGTTTTCCACAATTAAAAATTGTAAACATTTTGCTATATTGTGGTAAATGAAGAATAACGGTTGAATTAGAACGTTGAAATTGTGATTCATTTGCAATAATTTATTCAAATAATGTAAGAAGAATGACTAAAAAATATGATTTTATGTTAAATAAGCATAATTTATAGGATTAAGGGCAATTTCTAGATTAATGCCTCATTCTCTTATTTGATTTAGATGGGAAAAGCATCCAAGACACATGGTTTGGCGAAGGTATGCAACAACACTACGCACCTGCTGAAAGCTCGCCTTCTGTTTGCACATTCTTCCGCTTAAAAGGTACATAAAACCTCCACGCGGAAATCACGCCCTCACGCCTATAATTAAATTGGTGTATTTTAAACGCGCGTAAATTAAAGTGGAGTGCCGAGAAAATTGGAACATTTTTTTCCCGGCTTTTTATTGCTCGGTTTTGGAGCCGGTCTCTTTAAAGTTTTTTTAGAAATTGATCCTCAAATCATCGTTTTGGTATTTTTCTGTCAATAAAATGCGTTGATTTCTATGCGCAATAATCATTTTTGCTAGGACAGTTGTACAATCAATCAAAACCAAGAGGAGCTAACTATCTGTGCACATTACATTGATCCCAATTCAAGTCATTTATTCCACGAGATGAGTTACTGTCGATCCGATATGATTTCATAAGTTATCTAATTGGTGGATCTCCTTTCATTGTAATATCATTTTATTATAACTTTCCGATTTCAAATACAAACAACTGAATCATTTAATTGAAAAGTACAAAATTGTTTTCAAAAATTAACAACTTCCTCCAAGGAGATTAAGGTTAGATGATCGTCGATATCATATTTGAAAGCAAAACAAAATACAAATGGTAAAAATGCATATTAGCTAAGAAATAGTTAGCATCAAATAGTGCGAATGTTAACATTTTACGAAAAACTGTCCTTAGTATTATTCATTAAGTGATGGGTTATTTTTTGAATAAATACAGAGCGTTTAAAAGCTGACTCTCTTTGAAGATCTCCAGGCGTTCAAGCACCTAAGTATCAAAAAATCAACAGACTATTAAACTGAAAATTTGCTATGAATTATTAAGTAAATAATTATTCATGTCGATGTGAGAGCCGCCAAGAAAGTGTTGTATGAAACCCAAAGTCGCAAGTTACACAATGGAGGCCACTATTTCTCTGATTCTACGATCTACAAAGACTTCGCTATCCTATTAAGTGAGATTGAATTAAAGCGTCACATACTTAAATTTCATTCTAAATACTAGTATTCCATTCAATTCGAATCTCTTTGAACAATTTCTATGGGAAGCTAGAAAGTAAAGATTCACGACCTTCAATCCAAGGTAAGTGGTGATTGAGTAAAAATATCGTGTACCATAGATGGAATCTCCCTTTTCTTTTCCTTAATTACAATCCCTAAGGTCTGCATCCTTTTGTCCGAACAGAATAATATGTGCCAGCTCTGAAATAGTGAGACGATTATTGTCATACTAAGGAAAAATGAAAAAGTGACAACCTCAAACTAGAAAGTTGAAAATGTGACCCGACACAGGAGAATATGGAAGTTAGATATCGTGAAAAATAACTAGTTTTAAGATCGAGTGATAAGCAAGAGGAGGAAGTGATCGAATCTGAATTTTTAGAGGCAGAATCGTGACATTAATTGATTAGCCAACTAACTGAATATTGGAACCTCCATGTAAGCCGTTTGAGCTTCGACAAATTTTTCGTTACAATTGTATTTTTTATCAAATAGTAGAATGTACGGAAAATAACACTTCAAGACAAGGGAAATGTCAAAAACTTCCACATTGTTTGGAGATTTAAAATTAATACTAGTTACAAATCAAAGTTCTTCGTTTTTTAAATAACTTATGCATACTTAGACCCGAAATTGATTTCCCATTAACATCAATCATGTTAGATTAGCCCAGTTGAAACCATGTTTACAAAAGATGAATTTTCTCAAACTTCATTATAAAATTTAAATTTAAAAGTGACCCTTGTTGTAATGCTTGAATAATTTTCAATTAGTGATGTGCATTATCGGGAATTGTTTTTTCTCTCATGCATTTTGCGGGTCACTCAACATCTAAGTTTTAAGGTCTGCATGCGTAGTTTTAGAACCAGTTAGCCGTCGAACCAATCAGCTGCCGACCGCGCCATCATTGGTTGTCCTCAGATCGCCCACTAATTCCTACGTCTATGATGCACTCAGATAAGCAGCAGCAAAAATACATCAGTGCATTACCCTCTATCCAGGTCAACCTTTTAACCAACATCCAGGTCACCACGCCTTGTAAATGGATGAATATTAACCTTGAACACCTCTGCCAACATGTCATACTTCCTCCAACGTCCTGACAGAAACAACTCCAGTGGCATCAGTTTTCTACGACGGAAAGAAGCAGGATCTTCCTTAGCCGTTGATATACTGAGAGGTCGAGGATCTGCAAAACCAGACTACACAGTTGGCTGTTTGACAAGCACTGCAAGTCCTCAATTGAACAAACTTTATAATACACCTACCATCCTACCTATTTACACAGAAGAGGTGCCTTTTGAAGGGAGTATTGAAAGCGGAACAGTGGTTGATTCCCTTCTTTCAAATCAAAACTCTCCCACTCGATCTAGACGTCTGAAACCTCCGCCTCCGACACCACCTTCTAGACAAGAATGTTTTCCCCTAACGGATATCTACAAGGACATCTATCCATCTCACAGTATTCAGAGGCGTCCAGCAAATATGGGTTGGACGGGTTCTAGAAGTCTGGATGGATGGAGATTTGAGAATAACGTATTTTATGAAAATCCTTTAAGTTTTTCTCCTGGAAATTTGTCGGTTGTTAAGGAAAGAGGAACTGAAATTCTGCCAACAAAGACAGATTCAAGTAGAAACGGATCTGTTAATAATTTGGACAATTACGAATTTAAAAATGTAAGTAAGAGTGTTGTATTTTTAAGACTAAACATTGCACATTACTTTTAAGTCATGTTTTGAATGATAAATCAACTAGATAGAAGTTTACTCACAAGTCAGAAATACGAAATTTTTCTCAAAATGAAAGAAAATACCCGATAGAGGGCGTGATATATTTTAATTGTATATATGCAACAACCACCAAGCTAGAAGTTTGAGTAACAACATGGTTGACTCTTTCAGCCTGCAAACACCATGAGGAATTTGATTCCTTTTTACCATCTTATTTCAAAGAGCATGCAGGTATGTCTGTCGGAGTGATATCTTCGTATCCTATGTACAAGAAGCTAGTGCTTTGAATAGTGAAATGAAGTTTGAATCTTATTAAAATAGTTAGCTTTTGGCTATTATTATCACAAAAGAGTACTTTATTGTTGCTTTTCTTAAATTGAACATTACGCACTACAATACTTTGCCTGTATATTACAAAATTTGACATTTTTTCCCGATTTGCTGTCTGCAAAAAGGACACATTATTTATTTGCACGAAATTTCATTTTTTTTACCTATTCTAATTGTCGAAATTAGATATTATCTCCAAAACACATGAAAATTGCTTTTATAAACGAACAATAGTTTTAATTCTTTCATATTTGACAATGAAATAATATTAGGTTTTATACAAAGTAAAAATTTTGTTATTCATGTTTAACATTACGTTTAATTAAAAATAATTTTTTGTCATTTGTACAGTTTATTCAAATATTTTTGTTTCAAATCTTCAC
This sequence comes from Hymenolepis diminuta, assembly GCA_900708905.1. Classification (NCBI taxonomy): domain Eukaryota; kingdom Metazoa; phylum Platyhelminthes; class Cestoda; order Cyclophyllidea; family Hymenolepididae; genus Hymenolepis; species Hymenolepis diminuta. The sequence goes on from CAADRB010000004.1 coordinate 302,027, forward strand.
TGTTTTTAGTTCTATTAACTCCGTTTTAGATAATTTTTTAAGTATTAGTGCTCTTATCCTGAAAATGTGTTAATTCACGGGAAGGTTATTAAAGTGATCGCATTAAAATTTATAAATCATAAATCTGGTATCTAGTTTCATTTTACAGTTAAATTATAAATTAAATTTATTTATTTGTACCTAAAAACTTCATTTACTTGCAAGTTTTTTCATCTATTTTTCAAAAATTTTGATTAAAAACATGTTATTGTGGTTAAATAAGTAATTGCATCTAAAAGAATGTTCGTGACAGAAGTCTATAAGAGGGAATTTAAATGTGGATCTTTCTGAGAAACAATTAAAACGAACTAATGGTTGTCTAGCAGCGAGTAAATGCCGCCGCAGTAGCGAAACAATGGATAAAGTACAGAATATAAATATGAAATATGACCATACGTCATTCCGAATATTTTTAAAGCATTTACATACGGTTATCTCACTGTGTATACCGATGGGTTTCTTGACCTCTGACTTCGCAAGTGAGGCACCGGCTCTCACGCCAGTAGATTCTTTTACACCTTAGAACTCTATTATAGAACCTGAGGCCTAGAGTTTTTCATTACAGTTTTTGGTCATCTTTGCATCGAACTGAGCATATGCCTCTGAAATTATGCATTGACGTCTTTCCACTTGAACAGCTGCTTTCAGAACATTGTAGTGTATTTATAGCTTGGCAAATTTTGAACGTTTTAGTTTCAGAGATTATTATTGAGTTACTTTTCAAATCTTCGTGTAGATTATTGATCTTCTCTCTGGCAACATTTAAGTTACAGTCACATTTTATAAAGGATTTAAAATAACCAACTACAAAATCAAAGGAATCAATGCTGGTAAAACTATAACAATTTTAAAGTAGAAGTCTTTAAAAGTTCAAATTAATCTTTGATCGTCTCCTGAAACAGAGCCGGAAACTTTTATTTATCTAAATAACGAAAGATAAAGACAAAGGAATTATGCTCTGAGTATCTAAAGTTCTTCTGTTTGTCCTCTGTTGACCGCGTAGACAGCAAACGTAACGGCATAATTTTGATTCTAAATGACACAAAACTCGCAAATAAATCAGTAGAGATAGCTGAACACTGCTTTGTAAACGTCTCCAAGGGTGATCGTTAATCAGGGTGCTTCTAGACACAGAAATTATGCCAAGTCCTGCTGAAGCTGTAAATGTGGAATATAAGATCATTTACTTTCTGAACCACTGGAAGAAAAAAATAACTCTAAGCGGCAAGACTAGTTAACAAGCACTGAACATTTTGGGCAAGCATTTTTTGCAATCCAAAGGAAGAATCGCGAACTGGAATTTCGGAAAATGACCTGCCCATTCAAAAATCAAATGAATTAAGACTCTTTAATTCCTTAACGTTGCTCTCAGTATCATTTTGATTCCCTTCCAGTTTTCATTGACTGGACTTACTGTTGTTTGATGATAATGATGCTATGTCCACTTTAGTAAATCAAGTAAACACATTGCTTAGATACCGACTTTTCATGACGTGGTGTGTGAATCACGCGGCAGGAAGGAAAACGTGGATATGGAAGTGCGTTTGCAAGTTCGCGAGTGAAAAACCATTGGAAAAATGAAGGCCGCACCAAATTGAGGACACTGAAATATCTTTCCTCTATACAAGATGATTAATAGAAGGCGCTTTTCTTCGAAGACACGAACAATTTGTAGAGATATTATTTGAATTTCATTAATATGATACCCGGGTGGACTGAAATATAAATATTTTCATTACGGTTACCCCTGTCTGTTATATGTTTAACATAGTCAGCAGACGAATAATGGGTGAAAAATGACCTATAATTTAAGCAGAGATTTTACTTACCAGTTCATTATATTCTATTACGCGAACTTGACACATTTTATTACAATTATTAATTGCAGTATATTGGGTCCAAGATCTTTAGAAAAAGATATGCCGGTAAAATAAAATCATTATTTTCAACCATAAAGACGTAAACTTGTACTAGTACAAAATGAATTGCTCAGTCCTGCCTTAAAATTTAATAAATTCTCCAATATTTTTACATAGGGTATACAATAATATAAAGTTTTCAAAGTACTGATGATTGAATGTTATTATCTATTTTCCCATCCATTATGCTGCTTGTGATAAGTTTCATATTCTCACCTTAGAGTTTAGAAAAGGCGCCGTTTAAACAAATAACTCAACCTCTACGATCAGTCATGTCAAGTGATGACGAAACACAATATCCTCATATTCCAATCAACCATTCCCGTCTCTCCATGAATAGTACCTCCAGCCCAAAACCCTATCGTCAACGCTCCCCTTGGAAAAGCTTCCTCAAAGAGTCTACCGTCCCTGATGTCCCTGTTGATAAACGAGAATCCCCGACCAGGAAAACAAGGTCAAGTCGTCTTAAACTTCTCTCCACAAATCATCACCGCCTTTCCCTCGAGAAGTCCGTGACTTGGAAGGATGATAAAAGAAAACCTAGAAAAGTCGATAAACAGGCTCTGGCAACACAAACTTCCATAGATGTGCAGGCAATACCAATGGATGACCTTGTTTCAGTACTAGCGGATCTTTGTGATACGCTGGAGAATTCTTCCATCTTCTTGCCTGCTTCACTGAAACGAGAGACTTCTCCGGATACCTGCCCACCTAGCTCCACACAAAGTTTATCAAAATTAGCAGATTATAGGAGAAGAAGTGTCGAACTGAGCCGAGAAATGAAACAACTTTCAATTCGTACCGAAAAGGTAAGTAAAAATTTCCCTAAGCGGCATGGAAATGCTCGGCTCTATATACCCTATAATTAGCGCAACACTAAAATGATGACAAACAGCACTGCTTTTACCGTAACATTGATACTTTTCGCCCTATATTTATAAAGGGAAAAAAGGAACCCGTTAATATTTATTTTATAAGCTTATTACTTTAAAAATAGTTCGAATTATTAATGAAAAAATCTTATGAATCGAAATAGATAAGGAAATTTTAAACCCGCTCTATGAATTAAAAAATAAATCAAAGATGTTAAAGATAAAAATTGTATTCCAAAATTCGGCATCTAATGCATTAATCATTCCATTTCCACTTTCTTAGGGAATATCTTTTCAACCAAAAACGTCAGACACCATCTCAGAATCGGTCCTATTCTACAGAGAGTGAAATAAAAGCGAACCTATTGTATTATAAAGACATTCCCTTTAATGGATGTATTAAATAGAAAATATTATTTTGCAATGAAACAACAAAAGGTAGGAAATCTAGGGAATTATTTTAGAGAGAGAATTTCTACTTATTTTTTAAATAATAAAAGATAGATTATGTAAGTTGGAAATACTTGCTAATAAAATGAAACGATAATTATTGAGAAAATATATCTTTTAATGTCATATTTACCTAAGGGAGGTATAAAAAAATGATTTAACAAGAACTCGAGTTGTTTTTGATGTCAATCTATCATTTACGCATCTAGGACACATTAAAGGTTGATTCAGGGTGGAGCTACTTTTCAGGGTGATCGAGAAAATCCATCAGATATCAGTCTTCATGAACGAAGGCTTACATGTATACTTGTAATCTCACTAACCAGTCCTGGTTTATTTGGCAGTTAAGAAGTGAGCATCTCGAATAACACAAGGTTGAACATTGAGTAGTGATGACAACAGCCATTATTTTAAAGCTGCAAAGAATTTAACTGATGTAAATCTTGATATTAGGCATAGCCATTGCTGATATAGTGGTGCATACCCCTTATACGATCTTCCTGCATATTGAATTATATAAAGGAATGCTAATCTCAAAAAGCGTTATTTTCTAATCTGACTGAGTCAAAGCTAGCAATATACAATAAACTTTCCAATGTAAAAAGGACGAGATGTTGGGATGGATCGGTGGTGTATTGGACGATTGTAAAGGAAGAAAGAGAAGTATGGAATGAATGGATAATTTGGAATTGGAGAGCTGGGCTATGTGGCACAACTGCGTACTACAAACTACAAAGGAAGATAAAGGCAGACTTGTAACTCAAACTATGGTTTTTTGCCGATTCATTAAGAAGCTAAAGCTATTTCATATCACTTATTGATTTATTATTATTACAAGCACAAGAATGATGATTAATATCTTTCGAATAAAGATTTCTGCACTCAGAACTCATAATTTCCGTTAAGGCATCAAAGTGCTTGATTTTACTCCTACCACCGAGATTTGAATAGTTGAAACTAGATAAGGTTTTAATTCTTTATTAAAAATTTAGTAATCTAACTTACCTGAAATATCCTTTCTGTACTTAAATTTTCTTCATGTGAAGCGATAAGCCTTAAAATATCAGCGTGAATCATCCCGTAGCCAGAAAAGCTCATAGTCACAATAAAAATTTAAAAATATTAATCTGACACTCAAAAAATTAGAAAATAAAATCCGCTATCAGGCAGTAAATAATCACCAAGTTAAATTTGACCTTAACTCCGATGATGTAGCTTCATTAGAATCCGTGCCTTTCCAAATCATCTGTATTAAATTTGATTTAACTTATCTAAGTTTAAAGATAGTAACTTTTTTGGCGTTCCGACCTTTCAAAATTTTTCCTTATTAATTTTGACGTTATTGACAATTCAAATTCTTATTGCAACTATTTCATGGAATTTTGTCATTTTCTAAGGAAGAATAACTGATCTTTCAGCAAATACTGGATGAAAAGCACAATTTTTAATATTATTTTGATTAAAATGAAATATTGAAATCTAATAACTTTATGATAAATGTTAAACAAATATAATAATGTATCTGAAGGTTGTCACGGCATATGATTTACACTTCCTGCTAATTCTACGGCTGTCCACTTCATTATTTTGCCGATGGAGGCCTGATATGGCTTATTCTTTGTCCCAGAAACACTCAGCTATCAGTCACAGCATATCTTTATTTAGAAGATGAAAGAATGCTGAAAATATTTGTTTGATAAATAGTGAATGAATCTCCTTTTCGTCGGTATGTTTACTTGAAATATAAACAGAGAGCTAACCTAAATAGAGATCAACCAATGAGTTCAATTTCACTAACAGAATAAAATGAAAAATTAGCAGATCATGAAATAGTGTCTAAGGAGGTAGCCATCAACTTATCAGTTTGATTACTATTAGAGTGCACTATTGTCCTCTTCTCTGAAGATGAATTATCTCCTCTTTTTGGGACCAATCGGAGAAATCCTTGGTCACCGGTTTGTGCGTTTCTGCGATTATTTTTTCGCCCGGCGCTTGAATAAGTAAATAATTTGTAAGAAGGTGAGATGATGGCTGTACAGTGATAAAAATTATGAAATCTTTAATCCACTTAAAAGCTTGTGTTTAAAAATCTTTATGATCCTCTAATCAGAACCCAGGTCGACTTGAGGCTGCATTTTGAATTTTTACGCTTACTGAGAATTAATGATCCAGTCGGTTTTCTACATCAGTCATGTACTCAAATTCCTTCTATACGTTTAGCTCTGTCGGAAGTGATCGATAGTTTTTCCAACTATTTACATAGTCTCTTGAACTATACACATACCTTCTCCGACAGAGTTCCACTACTTCCACTTCATCAAAGAATTCTCACTACTCACAGATCACCTTATTTCCCTTAAATCTTATCTTATATCCACTTCAACGACTTCTGCTCATAAATCTACTTAATACAAACAGCTTCTTCTATCTTTGTAGAAAACAGATGGGCAGAACTAGCAGAATAAATAGATTTCCAGCTGCTAGTCTCTTCTGGAGCTACTGTTCAAAACCAACTATTTTTCGCTCATCCGGTCTTGTCAAAACTGAGATTCTCAAAAATGCTCAGATAGAGGCATATTAATTGTCATACTTCTCTAAAGTGTTTGACACGAAAATATACTCATTAGTGACCTTAGGAGATCAAATGTATCCATATCGAGAACTAAGAACGGCAATTTTATGCTTTCTCATTTCCCATTATCCACAACACAGGCAGGAAACTGATGTATTTATGGTCTGTAAGCATAAATTAATTTTGTCCCTTTACTCTTCCGCAATAACACTTCTCCTTCCAATTTCCTCTCGCTCTGTTTTATGAAATGTAATTTCATCAGTGTTTATAAGCCACCATACATTAGAAAGCTATGATTCAAATTCGTCCTTTGGCAATTTTAACGAAAGAAGGCAACTAGTTACTGCTCTCAGTGAATGTTGCAAGGTTACATAGAGAGCTGTCAAATCGTCAGCTATAAATTCATCGGAAATGAAACTGAGTGAAAGGTATGAATCCTATTTCTAGAAAGCTTTCTTGGTCCGGGTTGTAATTGGCACTTCTTATCCTTAAAGTCTTCTTGATTTGAGAATTTTGAGCGACCTCTGGTCCGTTAGGACTCGAGTTAATGGATTATTAGATGCAATTTACATCGAATGTTGGTCTTCATGAACTTTTTTAAAGTTACCAACTTTAAAATATGTCAAATATAACTTTATGTCCATTTAATGAAACGTGATTACCCGTGGTTGAGAGGTAACACCATGGGATCTTCGTGGTAAAAACTCGAATCATGCTACCCACTTTATTAGGCAGACATAAATAGTGTACTCAGTCATTCGGCCCACTGGGTGTCATCAAACATATATCCTTTAACTTTTCAAACAAGCAACTAAACTGCTCTGCCATTACCACATATAAAATATTACTATATTATAATACTCGTGTAAATGGTTGGATGAGAGCGCCGAGCCAAATTTGAGCTTAGATACTCACATCAAGTCTACTGGGATAAGAAATTCTATATTTTATTATTTCACAAAATAACTCATGATGTTTAAATGGTCGAAATCTAAATTATGGGTTATTTTAAAAATGATAAGCATGTGAATAATCCTTTGTTTGACTTATATCTTCGAGATTAAATGCTTAGATCCTAAGTGAAATAAGCATTTTAACCTTATTGGAAATATCAATGAGCCAACAAATTTACTAGTAGTTGCATTTTATAAAATGAAGGGAGTACTTTGGATCATTTTAACGGCACCAATGAGTCCTTCATTTAATTGAGCTTTATCAAGATGAATTATCAATAGAATTAATATTTATACTAGGTAAGACTTAAAAACTCCCTCGTATACTAAAGGGAGTATTAATAACACTTAAAGTAAGAAGAAAGGAGATGTTCAGGAATCGTTCTTGTGAGAAACTCACATTTTATCCAGTACCATTGGTAATCTACATCACTGCCTATTTACCGGTGAGCACTGATCTCGAGATATCTGATTTGCCAGACTCACGTTTGGACACTCTGCCCGTTTTGCAGAGTCAAATAATCGACTGCGCTTAACACCTTACAGCATCTCAGCATTATGCAAAATGACTTAATTCATACCGTTCCGTCAAACCTCAGGAGACTCTGCAAAATTATGGTTCTCACCTTCTAACGGAACATTTTTTACCGATTAAACAGATTAACTAAAAGTAATGGGAAATATTAATCTGATACGACAAAATTTTGTCGGAACTCACTTGAATTTACTATAATTTCATGACTAATTTGTAGAAATCCTGCATCAATACACAACCTATTCTTATTTACGTAATTAGAATAAAGTCCGAGCAACTCTTTTATTTCGGTATGAATAACTAATTTTGAAATCAATCGGAAACTATTTTTTCATTGATAACTGATTAAATTGACATTTTGAAAAACTTGTACTGAAAACATTTGAAGAGCTAATGACAAATTAGTACAATGAGGAGGGCATTTCTAAGTCTCCTTTGATGAAATTAGCCAAAAGTATTACATGGGGATAAATAATTGTTTCAGTACTGACCTGAATTCGATTTATAGCACATTCTGTCTTACTTCAATATAAAGCGGAATTAATTTTAAAAGTGCAAAACAATATTTTTGTTTTTCAAAATGTACATTTGTTTAAATTTTGTTAAGACAAAAATTATCAAAGATGTAGGCAAACATTTATGAATTTTTCATACCATCATATATACTTGAAATTTAATAAATTATCAGTTATGAAAGGAAATAAGACACTTTTACAAGTTTTGATCAAGCAATCGCTAAAAGTGACGCTTATCTTAGTAACGCTACTTTAGGAGACAGACAAAATTAGGTTATATGTTCTCTCATGTTACTAATGATCCTTCTAAGGCCAACAGAATACAATAGGCTTTCCCGAGTGAGAAGATCAAAAAGTAGGACTCCTTGTTTATTGGACATTTGGGAATGAATGAGAGGGAAAATGTGGAATGAGTAGGAAAAGGAATTAGGAGGAAAGTGGAAGGCGTCAGTACCGAGAGCGAACCTGGGGTGTCAGAAACAGGCTCAAGAGGATACGATAGGACGGTCAATAAATTTCGTGTTTCTTTTTTCTTTGGTGAGACATAGACAATTATATGTAAATCGGTACGTGAGCAAGCACTATATGCCCAACAGATAATGGGTGAAACAAAGAAGGTGGACGCAAAAGAACAAATAATGTAGTAGGACAATAAAGAGCTCTACTTCTTTGAATTCAGGAGGCATTCGGTTGTCTACAATGTCACGGAATTTATGATATTCGAATTTGTCAGAGTTCAGTCTTCCTTATTTAACGCCATGCTCCTGGATATCCGCAATATTTGGGGATTACTGACTAATTGATTTAACTGAGTTATTGGTCGTGTCACCTTCATCCATTTGACATAATGTACCTCCCTGTTTAACCAATTGCCTAAACTTATAACATTGTATTAAAAATTTACAAGTAAGCAGCAAATTTAAGTATAGATCGTCGCTATTTTAAAATACCAATAAATATATGTGAACTTGTAGCCACGCATTCAAATGTCTTTCAGATCATTTCTGCAGTGTCGCCTGTCAAACACTTCAACAGTGAACTTATGAAAATTTCTCCCTTGAAACTCCTTTAGAAACATCAACAGCTGGCAATAAAGAGAAATGCGTAAATTCTGAGCTAGTACTGTCGCCAAATGGGTACTTGATTTTCACGTCTGGACAAAATCTCATAATTCATAACCGCGGCAAAACAACCACCACGTCATTCAGTCATTATCTATTCAATATCTATTTAAACAACTATGCAACCTTTTTTAAAATTTATTAGATTAAACATTTAACCATTATTTATGAAAACTGGCATAAGTTTGGTTATTTGTGCGAGTGGAGAAAATTTAAAGCTCTTTGATTTAATAAAAGGAGGTTTCTCTTGAGTTAGAAGAACAAGTTTCCCCATTTTCGCCAAAAATTATTTTACAATCCACAGTAAGACGAAAACATTTTACAGATTTTGTTGTAGGGAAGCAGCTGAAATAGGTTTATTTAATTTTTTGAAGAGAGGGAAGGGATCGGAAGATGTTAAGAGTAAAGTCATGGTAACGAAGAATCTTAGTACCTTTGATTTTAGATTCGGTTGAACAAGATTTACTTGAAATCCAGCACACATTTAAAATTTCAAATTTCGTGGTTCGACACCTGTATTATTGTCAATACTTGTTAACGATATCGAGTGCTCATCGGCAGGTTTTTCAGGGGTTATTCTCAATCTCGGTCTTCCATTCACTTTCTTCTTCTGAAGGTTGGTCCTACACGATTTAAAGCAGATCATGTGATCTCCTCACGGCTATAAATTCCAAATTTTGCAGAGCTCAGTAAGCACCATTTAATCGTATAGAACCATATGATATTGACTTAATGACCTTTTTGTATTTAAAGTTCTTTAAATATTGTTAAAGTTGTGTTTGGAGAACAATGAAGCTGGTGATCGAAATTCACTCGACAAACTATTTGAATTAGTACATTTCCCAAAACTAATTTTTAAATGATCTTCTGAAATTGTTGGTGTTTAAGGGATTGTATCTTTTACATTGATTCTGTCTTCATTATTTTCAATTGATTGGTTGTAATAAGTCAAGGTTTCCTTGTTATTAATATAAATTGTAAGTAATAAAAGTGATATTCGAACGTTCAGTTTGGCCGATACGTTAATATGATTACATCTCCAATTGACTCAGACTCCAATAGAATTCTTAGGGAGTGTGAACTTTATTAATTTTAACAAGAGTTATTCATGAAAACAATGAATCCTCTATATATATTTGAAGTTCAAAGGCCAACGCTTCTTTCCCCACTTTCCAGACTTGCTGTTAAGATGTCGAGAGTAGTGCATCCCTCCCTCCCCCCTCACTTCAACCCCGATTATTTCTCCTATGAGAGGTAACTTAAAGACTGCCTTTGGTATATGAATATTTCATCCCAAGATTACCATAGATTCTGCTACCTTGAACATGTTTTCTGATATTCAGTAATATTTTTAACCTTCCTAAAATTCATTTATTTTCTAAAGAGCATTTTTTGATCCGTTCAGGCTGATTTATTCGTCATCTGTCACTTCTCGAATAAAATCAAAAGATCACTCGTGTCAGTTAACTCTCTGTCAAAATAGCAAACGCACGCCGAGTTCAAAATTTCATGCCGATAATGAATAAATAAAGGATTGGGGCGGGAGCATTTAATTTTATTCAAAAGCTCTGAAATGTGTCGACCATTAATAGCAATACATACAAAAAAATTTTTTAACAACTCAGAACAGTATGACGTAAATCCCTAACTCCTAAAATCAGTGTTGGAACTAATACCAATCGAAAAAAATTTTGCCAAGTCAGTCTGATAGTGAGTAAAAGTGGCTCATTTTCTAATTTACAATCATCTTTGTATCTTAATTAGGTCAGAATACATCTTCATGCTATTTCCTGGACTTGAAGATGTCTATGTTTGTGCTGTCTAAAGTCAGAACATATCTCATGAATACTTGTCTCAGGCACATTTCTTTTAACAAGACATGGATCAGACTCGCAAATGCTACAAAACACTAATGAAGCATAACACTTTTTACATTTTCAGAAATTGAAATCTAATACGTATATGATTTCGAGCGTACATGAACTGTGTATATGGGTTGGACGATCCTTGATGAGTTAGGGTCGTACTATCCCATCTTGCCCTAACTCAAAGTAAAACCCTCAGGAAAAGAATTTGTATCATTGGCCAGTGGGCACTTTCATATACACTTAAATGAAGACATTTTATACTCTCTGATTTATTCAGTTTTCCCTCTTATTCATTTATTGATAAGATTCTGAATGAACTTGTGAATCGAAAGCATTGGACAATAACTGTAGACGGTACCTGATTATATAAATGTCAGTTTTTATGAAAACACTACTTTTTCTTGTTCTTCTAGGTAGTAGTCGAGGTGCGTGTGGTTTTTCTGAAAATTGGAGAAATCGATACACTGAAAGAATTCTATCAAGCCGATGCCTTTTTACAGACGAAATGGCGCGAACCTAAACTTGATAGTAAGCCACCCGAGGTAAGAATCAATGATTATTCATTTCATATTTCCGAATTTTTAATGCATTTCGGGTGGCTTTAATTTCTATTCTCATTGTTTATTTTGCATAGTCGCTGCTTTCCTACTATTCCTTAGAATTCACTCACAGAAACCACTTCTTTATCCTATAAATGTTGCTATGTGAGTGCATTGGAATATATCCCATTGTCATTGTTACATTTACAAATAATCACGGCTAGAAAACAAGTAACATTTATGTTAAGGTGATAGCTGATACACTTCCTTTATAAGTGTCCCAGTCGATAAGATCTAGATGTCCTAGCCGACCCAATGGATTACTATTATGTAGTAATGGTTATATTTTATGAAAGCCGAATTAGCCAAAAAATCATCTTTCCCGCTTAAATCTTGTGACCTCCTTGGTACTAGTAATACATAAAAAGAAAGACAAGATTAGTTATATACGATAGTATTCAAGGATGATGAATCACGCTATTTCGTCTTTTCCTCCCAAGAACGAGGTTTTAAATGCTTTCAAACATTTCGATATACCCTCGATTGAAGTGGATTGCCACTTTGGACCACTGTTTACGTTTCAGATGGCCTTATCAACTTCAATGAGACAGTTGCATTTAAGGAAACCTACATAACCGCAAATTACCTCTTGAATATGTTTGCATCTTCATGATAAATTGAGCCCATTTCAAATGCCATTGCGATTTGGCTTCACTCAGATTCTCATCTCCTTTTCATCAGTTCTTTTTCCAAATAATAATTCTAAGGTTTTTAATGTATATGCGTATATGATTTCATTCATGGCAAATAGTAGACTACACGCCCAAAGTTTGATTGAGAACCGCACGTATATTATACAATACTAAAAGATATTGTGACGAAAACGGGATTAGGATTCAAAGGACGGTGCCCGCACAGAGAGAGTGAAATGTTGAATTTTAGTAGAACATTTGTATTATGAGGATGCAATCGGTTTTTTGGTAGTTTGATTAGCAAACTGTTGGAGGCAACCTGAGATAACCGGAGTAAATAATATAATTGAATGCAAGTGTGTGCATGTAATTAGCGAGGGATAGAATAGACCACGAGTATTCCAGAAGTTCCACGCCACTTGTGTGCCATTAGCCGCTTATTTGGACTTCTCGATAGTATCTGCGGAATATTAGAAGCCCATTGGATCTACATCTATGCCAGGTACTCATACAAGGTAAAACATGATCGTATGATTAAATAACAGAACCATTCTAATTGGCTGGTAAAATGATAACCATAGATCGCTCTGGTTCATCATCGCAGCTTCCATACATACTATTTAAATTATAAAATTCCTCGTCCAGCATTTAACACAGGTCAAACGTAAGAGTCAGCATATTTTCGTATTTGCAAGACCTTAATAAATGCACCATTTTTTCAAGCTGGTCACGATTTTCCAAAGAATTCAATACGCTTACAAAAAGGTAGGTGCTAACTTATGATAGTAAAGGCTCTTCACTAATCTAACTGGAAAACTGAAGTACTTTTATTAATAATACATATGTTGCGTTTTATGCAAAAGGAACTGGCCTAATATATTTGAAAAATTCTGCAATTACGTGAGTGTAACGTCAAGATAATCCCCACTGTCCCATCATTTTTGTTTCCTCACTCCAAAATGACATATGCTAAGTCAGAATTTCCAGTTCATTCTCTCTATTAAGTTTGCATTAAAATTTTGTGAAAATCTAAGTTTTATACTAAAAGAAAAATAAAGAAAGAGGTTAATTAGTTCAATTCAGTTTGTTGATAGGCTTTAACTATGCATTACTGGTGAAAATAACGCAGTTAATGGATTTGAGTAATGTTGATTCTGAGCTGAGGCATGGGGAATCTTCACAAACCCAGCCCTTTGTCTAACTGAAAGTTAACTTACTGTATAGATAGCTAGATGATATAAGGATGAATAACTCCGGAATAATTGACTCAAATCGATGCAAAGATTCTCAAGAACTCTCATGCAAAGCCCAATCCAAAGATTCTATATTTGAAATGAAGAAAATTCAGGCATATACTATTTCTACTTCAATTACAACCTTGTGTTATGTGTGCTATCCTCCTACTTCTTCTTTTGTTGAAAATAAATCCCTTAAAATTTAATCATTAAATACGAGGTTACTTATCAATCATTGTGCAGACCTTATCATTTAACTGGTCCTCAGATCTCCATCTACTTTAAAAATTACGCATATATCTGGTGCATGTGGATGCGTATTCTTTGCACTGGGAATAATAAAATCTCACGAAAATCTCAGGAAATCAATGGGATTATATCGTTGCTTAATAGGTAAGAAGAAAAGCTGTAGTGCAAAGACTCTTACGCTGCTTATTAAGATAAAAATGGCTTTCATAGAGATAAATGTTCTTTCACGTGATTGAGCTTTGAAGGTCAAGTCACTTTTGGAAATATGACAGTTTTGTCTAGACTAAATGTCAAACACAGGAGATGAAGATCTAAATTGTCTATTCTGAGATGGACAATTGCTTTAATGCCTTTAGTTTGGTGATTTTAATATGAAAAAATATAATTAACAGGTTATACTAGAAGTTCTGTGTAGTTTTTAATTTCATTTAGAATGAAAATTTTGTCAAAAATACATTTATTTCGTGCTCAATGTAGTCACTATTTTTATTAATTACATCTTCCCATTTTGTCATGAGCTTTCTGACTCCTTTCTCAGAATTTAGCCAGTTTGGACTCAAAACAAGAAACTAGCTTCATTTCCACCTCTTCTCTTGAAGTAAGCCTTTCAAGTCCCATTAAATGATTCTGTAAGCTCCTGAAAAGATGAAAATCGGTTGGTGCAAGAGAAGATAGGGAGAATATGGTGGGTGATGCATGACTTCCCAGCCAAGTTCTTCAAGGAGATTTTTGGTTGTTCTTGAAGTGTGGGGTCTGGCATTGCCATGGTGCAGAATCACTCCTTTTCGATTGATCAAAGAAGACTGTTCTTCTTGTTGTTAACTGCTTTTAATTAGTTAGTTGCGTACGGTATACTCCAGATGTTATTGTTTGACTGTCACCCATTAGTTCATAATAAATAATTCCCTTCAAACCCCACCATACACACAAAAGAATTTTTTTCGAATGCAATCCACTTCTCGATTTGGAAGTGGAATTGGCTTTGAACCACGACTTTCCATTTAATCACTTTAACAATGCTGTAAAGGATCCACTTCTCGTCGCTGTCACTTATGATTGGGTTTGAAGGAGGTGTCTGAAGTCCAGCCCACGAGAACGGTCACAACAGTGAAACACAAGAGGTCACACGAAGTTGTTTGTTGATTTCTGACAGATCGCGCGGGACCCATTTGCCTGCCTTTGAGATTTTTCCAGTCAAGTCTCTAAGTCATTTCCCTATATATGGTGATATAGTGGCTTATTTGTAAGGTTTTACTCAGTTCTCTAGTAAATCAGGTTGGATTTTCATCAATGGTGACTTGCAGTTGCTCAGAATTGAGCAATTTTGAGCATCCTGCTCACGGTTCGTCTCTAGTCTTTCAGGTTGAAGTTATCCTTTTTGAAACGTGTGGAAGATGAAAACCACCTTCTGCAGGTTTTTTAATCACAAAATCATTTGCGTAAGTGTCTTTGAGTGTTATTGCTGCTGAGCTTGCCGTATTTCCTTGACGAAATTCAAAGAGTAAAATATGCCTGATATGGTCATTATTTGGAGCGTACATTAGAGCTAGAAGTAGCTATCAATAACGATAAATATCACACAATCTGACAGAAGAAATAATACTTTATTAATTACCATAGGTAAGCATACAACATTAACAAGCTAAATTGAAGTGATCGTGCCCTAGACACAGCTCAAAAATTGGACAGAACTTCCTTCGCAACCTGATATTTACAGAATATGAGATAAAATGTGTTAATTTCTCATCTACCATAAATCACTTTCAAATTTCAATTTTTTTCATAATCAAAGGAAGCCCTTTATCAATTTTTATTTGATACCGTTGTATGTATTGTGCTCTATTTTCAGGAACTTGGAACCGTGGATCTAGAACGTTATTGGAATCCTCTCTGTTACATTGACAACATTCTTTCGGAGACGAAGGAAGTTCAATGGTTGTCAACAACTGTGGGTCAGGGTGGTGAAGTCTACATTATAGAGCGACGCCGAATAAAAGGAGTTTTTCTGGAAACCTTAGAACTCAATGACTTTCCGCTGGATGTTCAGGTAAAATTGTGTTCAGTTTTCATTTGCTACGTCTTTATATTTGTTACTATTATTATGTTTAAATGATTAACAATTTTGTCTCTATAAGCTTTTTTCAATTCAATTGATAATTTCCTTTAAATTTTTTACCGTTCTGCATCTTTTCAATAATAAATCGAACATGTCAAGTTATTATATTTTTAGAATAATATTTTTTTCGGATTTGATGTTTTCTTGTTTTTGCATTCAAGTAGTTTATATTAGCTGAAAATAGTATAACAGTGCGACGTTATCTGTCAATGCAATATAACACAGTGTCCATAGATTTCTCAAGTATTGGACAGATTTTACCCTTCTAAAGTAATATATCCATTATTGTTCTTATTACGCCTATTCGTGGCATAGATATATCATGGATAGTGTTTTTTCATTAAAACGGAAGAAGGTTGCATTTTTGTTACCCTTCCAGCTTCATGGACTCTACAGCTAATAGATAGAATGGAGATGAAAAGGGTGGCATATTTATCTCTGTATTGTAAGAGGAAATTGATCTAATAACGTGGCATGAAATTACTTATGCAGTTAACTGTGAGTTAAAAATTCATATGAATCAGTGAGCCATTGTCATCTCTATATAGCGATAACTATACGCTTTTCATGAACCTAGAAGTCCATCTGTTTAATAAAGCCGAATTCTGTTAATCCTTTCTTACTCAATAGTAATGAGCACGGTTGGTCATATCTTTCCTACACTTTCGAATATTAACCTATGGTAAAGTGAATTAAAATGAAGCTGAGTCATAGTAATATATGTCAGAGTTTTAGAAACTTATAAATCTGTTACTGTTCTCAACATTACAAACTTAACTACCAAAAAAGAGAAAGGAAATAAATACGAGGACAGAAAATACGGAATTGGTAGATGTCTTTGAAATAGAAGGTTGAAGAAATGACTAACTGGCAGAGTAAAGCTCCACAATGTAAATGTTTGATAAATGAGAAAAAAACTACTTAGGAGGGGGGGACGAATCGTATAATCGAAGTAGGTAGAAAACTGCGTTACATCACTACGGGAATTCAGATATTACTTAAAAGTAGGTAGAGAATAAGATCGCAGTTAGCCACTTCCAATCCCAAACGATATTAAAACGACCATTCAAAATCCTTGGGCGCTTATAAAATCGCGTTAGAAATACCTCACAAAAATTTTAATCAATTTTTACGACAAGAAATAATTTGGCCACTTGAGTGCTTTTATTCAAGGAAAAAAAGAGTAATAAGTTGTAATTATACGCCCACAAGAGCACCTGCTTAACTTAGCAATCTTTTAAATGAAGAAGTAGTTTAAACCCAAATTAATTTAATCTGGGTTCCGTATCTTAATAGAGGCTTTTAAAACAAACATTATCGTAGCATTCACTTTATGCCATTATCCATAAAATTACATTTTTATGATCAGCAAATATTTTAATTTAACCTTGAATGTCTTCCTTTCTGAAGTTATCATCAGGCCACTAACCTTTAAAGGTAATTACTTACAATCGATCTAGTTGTAAACTCAGTTGTCTTAATGAATATGAAGGAGGTAATATGAAGGATACTGTAGCGGGCCACCAGATTGTTGAGGGTCACCAATTTGTAGCGACTGGGTCACCTATTTGTAGGTGAAATTGCCAACAGTAAATGAAAGAA
>CAADRB010000004.1:319327-416135 GCA_900708905.1 Hymenolepis diminuta
CCAGGTTATATTGAGTAAGCTCAGTACAGAGTCTCAAGGAAAAATAGGGAACTGGAGGATTGGACAATGAGAGGTGCGCCTGGCGAGCTGGGGTCAACCCTGTTCGTATGTGTGTTTCGTGGGAGGCTATTTATAGTCGACACTTCGGGTGTTGACTAAGCAGTGTCTGCTACTATCGTCTGAGGTATGTTTACCTTTTCCGGGTCGATGAGACATAGGCCAGCTGGGGACACACAATGTTTGTTTAGGGAGTGCTCGGGTCACAGGAATGGTTAAAGGTTTACAGAGATAACTTGTAAGGACAGATAATCAAACTTGGTGATAATTAGGAAAGCTGTAAGATAAAATATTTCAGAAAAGAGGGATTCATCCTACAATACTATATGTGAATAATTCAATTAAAAATGAAAAGTCTAAAAACAGAAGATGTTCCCAATCCAAATAAATCTCAATATACTTTTCATAATTATAATATTATGAACGGAATAAAAATGATATTATTATTAGTATATAAATTTAATTGATTTTAAACTTAAAATTTCGCCTCATTTCTGGTGTGTTAAAACTGTAAATATGGAATACCATACAAGATCATTTGCCTTATCTCCCACTGAAAGAACTGCATTGAAGCAGCAAGACTAACCCTTCTTGATTAAATAATACCGGTCAATAGGTACTGAACATTGTGGATAAGCATCTACGGCAATCCGGGGAAAGAATCTCGAAACTCAAATTTTGGGGTGTAAACTGCCCATTTAATAAGCCCAGTGTAAAAATCAAATGAAGTGAGACACTTTAATATCCTAACTTTGCTCTCTGTATCTTTTCCATCTCTTCTCCATTATCATTAGTATGGTTTAATGTTATCTGGTGGCTACTGATGATTGATAATAATAAAGACGAAATAAATTTCGCATTTTGAAAGAAATGCTATTGCAAAGTGGAACAGTCAGAAATGCATATCAGTCAATTATCAAATATATTTAGTAATAACAACATTTATTGAGTTATTGCTTGAAAAGAAAATTAATTGAATTCGAAAGCTGCTAAAAATGTCATCATTAATATAACGTTTGATATTGACTTTTATTATATGAGGTCTTAAGCGTATCTACGTTAGTTATGCAATTAATTAAGGCAGTAACTTTGATTTTACTATGCCAAATGCAAATACGTAATGATAATGATCAAGATCATTCCATCATACTATTAAATCGTTAAGAAAATTTTCCCCATTTTGATTTTAGGATCTCACAATTACAGTAACAACTGAAAGACCTGATACAGAAGTCGACTTGATTCCAGACCACAATGAGATGTCTGCCATCAATAAACAAACTTTCGTCGACCAACAGGTTCCCCTTTTCAAAGTTTGACTATTTGTTTCCATTATTAACCTCTGTAATCTGGGTATAAGACTGGATATAGACATACTTTCCTTTACTTCAAATTGGAGGGGTGGGCAATATTTATGTAGCAAGATTAGTTTGAATGTTCTCATATTGTTTTAACATGCTCTGTTTGGAACCTATTTCACCTATCCGATCTGAGTGAATTGCAGAAATAATTAGCAAATGGACAGGTATAGTTCACTTATACGCAACTTGAATTAACTTCATCTTAGACAAATGTAACTGTACATTAGCACATAAATAGTTGTCATTTATTCTTTGTCGACTAGGAATGGAATTTGCATGAACATGTGGAAATAACCAAGAGGGTAATCCGTCAGGAATATTCAAGATCTATGAAAAGTCATCCATGTCTTTCTGTTACATGTCGAGCTGCAAGAAGACCAGGATACTTTTACTGGAATGTCTTTCTTATTATGGTAAGTCATTCAAAAGCAGCATTAACTTATCGAATACCTACTGCCCATTTCAAACGCATTTCCTCTAGTTCATGATCTCTGGGCTTTCTTTTGCAACGTTTGCTGTCTCTCCTGATAAAGCTGAGCTACGACTTCGTCTTTCCTTCACATTGATTCTGACCTCCGTCACTTTCAAATATGTAATTACTCAAAGTCTACCGCGAATATCTTACCTCACTTATATGGTAAGATTTTTCATTTTAAGGCAATTTTCCATAAGAATGTAACATAACATATCCAATTTTTATAAACCTGATAGATATAATTAACTGGTTATTTTGTATAAACGCAGTCAATTTGCACTGCTATAAAAGGGGTTTATGGAGAGATTATATGACAATTTCCTTTGAAGGAACAATTTTCTTGAATATATGCACAATACATCGGCTATGGCCAATGTATATTACCGGTAACAGTGTTTATTTTCAAGACATTTTAAACTTTTTAGTAATAATAGAAATGAGTTTTTACTAATTATCCTCTGTGGAAAATAAATATACATTTTAATAAAACTCGTTCAAATCAGGTAAAATTAATTTAGTTATCAATGATGCAATCTGGAGTTGGAGCAGCAACTTCTGATATAATATTTACTGAAGATTAGATGGAAGTTTTCAGCCATGAGGCCAAGATTTATACATATTTTTAGTTATAGTTCTCTGCCCTTAAAAACTGTCATTCCATGAGATTTTGATAGATTTGGATTGCAGCTTACCTTTCTGGGCAAATGAGTGAAAATTGTTGTAGACGTTGATTTTCCAAAAGATAAAATTAATATTTAAATGCACTCATTCAACCAAAATTTGTTTTACTTCAGAAAACACCAAAATGGGGTTCGTTTGGAAGACTGGGAAGTGGTACCACTTCTGCCTTAAGTGTAACAGAGTTGTTATTTAGCATAAGTTAGTGAGATGTTTCATTCAAAAGAACAATAATAATAATAAAGTTGGAGGAATAAAAACCTGATACTCATTAGGTAAGTAGGTGAAAGACGGCGCTTGTGTCAGTTTATAATGAGAGATAGATTTCACTTGAAAGAAAGTCAAACAGAGGTTTGATAGCAAAACAAGTACTCCATAAATTAACAAACAGTGATAAATTTGTTTCCCGAAACTACGGATGAATTGAATACGCTTTCTTGCATAGTTATCATTTATCTTGAGTTATGGAGAAAATTCAAAGGAAAGCTCCAATCCTTCTTCATCAAGAGTAGGAAATTTTGTGCCTTCATTAGAAAAAGAGCTACTCGAAATGAAAGCGCTAATGTTATTCGATATATTTATATACGAGGAAAAGAGAAGGTTGAAAATAGTCTTCAAGCTCCTGCAGGTGACTTAAAATAGCGTTTTCTAAAAATAATACATCTACATATAACTCGTTCGCGGGTTGAAATTCGAAAGCAAGTTTTTAACTCCAGTTTAAAGAAATTAATTTTCGTATTTAAAATGGATGTCAAATTTTAAAACTCAAATCTTCGTTTTGCTTAATTACCTTTGAATGCAAGTGGAATTTAGGGAGTGTTGTTAATTTTGTTTCAAACAGGTTTTAACTAAGTTAATGCGCTTCTTTGACGTAAGTCCATATTGTTAAAAATACCGCACTAAATTACAGTATTAATAGCATTTGAATCTATGAAAAAATGCCATTTCTTTAAAGTTTATTTATTAATTACAAATTAAATCTGAATGAGGAGTAAAAATTTTTCATTTTTTTCTGTATTTAATGATCTTATGGGTTGTTCAGAGTTATTTGTTGCTTTAAGTTATTAAGAGTTTTATTGAGTTCTCAATGTTGTCCTAATGACTCAACCCTTCCTCTTAAACTGAATCAGTTTTTCTCCGACGTCCAAAATCTGCATATTAAACTTTCCTCTATTCCAGCCAATCACAAGATTGACGCCTTCTCCGTATTAACCCCCCTAATATAAATCTGCATTCACCGTCTGTCTCTTCCCTGTCTTGTACAAGATGTGGTTTATAAAGCCCCAGTATAGTCCCTTTTCTTTCAGTTGCTGCCTCTTCGCAACACAACTCCTTGTTAAGTGAATGTCTAATTCAATTAATTCGTGAACTGAATGTTAGAAATGTTTCAAATTAATCGAATAACTCACGACCGTGCATACCTTCTTCGACCTTTTTTAAAGGCCTCGGTTAAGTTCCTAAGTGAATAATAAATTATTCACTTCAGACCACTATAACTATCACCGCAGCAGCTAAATCACTAAATTCGATTACATAGGTACTTAATAATATTTAAATATTTATTCTAAAAGTTTTTTCATATTTTTTAAACCAGAGCAAATTTCATACCTAAGTGTTAATATAAAAGTAATCCTTTTATCCGCCTGGCTTATAAATAGTTTTATTTAGGAAAGATTCAAAAACATTTTTGCCGTTAAAATGTTTATCACCGAAATGTCTCTGAGAGTCTGTATCCCTACATGCGATGAGAGAATATATGAAACAGCAACGTGAAGCAATTATCTCATTAATCCTTTAATAAATGGAGATTATCTCCCCATCATTGCGGGTCAGAGAAGTAGTGGATTAGATGATTCGAATAATTACCTCTATTTGGGGAATTCAAAGGTCTATTTTTCAGAAAAAAATTGAAACAACGTACAATTAACTCATTGATTGTAGTGCGTAAATGAATATTATTTATTTTGAATATATTAGGACCACTGATGGGTTATTAAAAGTAACAATTTTATTGAGACTGTTAATAGAAAGTGTATTATAAAATGGACCACGGTGTAATTGTATAACCGGTTATTTACCTTAAGTGAACACTCCCTACGGAACTCCGCCAACTTAACATCTTTAGGTATCTTATATCTGCTATGTTAAGATTAGCTGATTTTCATGTAAGATCATTTTTCTTTTTAAACTTTGAAAGAAAAAACGAATTGAAGTAGCAAGGCCGATCACCGTGATTGAAATACCGATCGATAAGCACTATACATCGTAGACAATCGTTTGCTGAAATCCAGGGGACGACTCGTGAAAGTTGAATTTTGGAGCGAGAACTACCCATTCAGAAAGTATTGTAGAAACTCGATTCTAAAAACCAAATGAAGTGAGGTTCAGCATTTTTTGATCCTTTGGATGCTCTCTAAACCGATTTCAGTTACTTCTCTTAGCTAAAATTTGTTATTTTTTCAAATTACTTTGGATAATAATAACACTTAACAGTTTCAATTTAATGTTCTTCAAGTACTAACAATTTCTACGTCAGAACTACATCAAAGCCGAGAAAGAATATAAAAACACAGAAATGGGAACTGTAAAATCTCGCAGAGCTCTCTCTTCCATGTACTAGGACTTGAGATCTATGTATCACATTGTTCAGCTAGTATGTTAAATAAAACCAATAAATTAATTAGCTTTTTATTTTACCTGTAACCCGAACTTTGAAGTATTGAATAACTTTAACCCTCATAAACAAGTTCGTAGCTTAGAATGCTCATTTAATTACTGCCGCAATATGGCGGCTAATTTTATATTAGCTGTCAAGATTTCGTTCACAATTATTTTATTATCTCCAAAACTGTCCAACTAATACACTGTTTTCAATAATCACAATCTATCAGTCTTAAATAGGTATAAATATTTGAAATAAAGTTATTTTCTACTTCTTTATTTGCATTAGAAATTGTCTGCCACGTTCTAATCCCGAAGGAAAATAAACTGATTGATCGATGAAATTATATTCAGTTTTAACTCAATTTCTAGCTCATAATATGGTGAAATTGAAGTGAGCGCCTTCCATCAAATCTTTTACAAGTGTAGATTTGGCTATCGCAGTTATGTTATGCGTGAAGTATGTGTGGCGTTCGCCTGCCTAGGCCTCCAGGCAACCAACAGTCACTATCCCTCCTGTTTAACGTTGTTCGTTTACAGGAACCAAGCTCGTGGCCAACATCTCATAAGGAGCTCTGCTCGCTTAAAATTCTTACTATCTCATCGCTTACGGATCAATAAACCCTCTCCATTCAGCACCTTTCTTGTTCTCTCTACTTTGGGAGCAGCCTAGCTAACTTTGAGAGCAAATTTTTAATAGAAGATTCTGCTAGATGCTATCCGAACTGCTTAGGAGGATTAGCTAGCTGCAGCTCCGTATGAGATGAACTAGTAAGAATTTTTAAGCGAACAGAGCTCCTTATGAGATACTCTCCACGAGCCTGGTTCCTATACACAAACAACGCTAAGGTGCAGGAATAGTGACTGCTAATTGCCTGGAGGCCTCTGCAGGCGAACGCCACATATGTAAGCTGTTTAACATTGTGCAAGATTGTGTTGCTTTCTTAACCTTTCGAAGATTAGAAAAGGAATTTATATCACAAGATCGACATCATACTTAACTAACCGGTTAATAAACGCTGGATTTCTTGGACAAGAATTCGTTCATTAATTTGGAAATTGAATTAAAACTTTGATTATCGGAATATGAGCTTTACGGTAAATAAATATTCTACAAACCGTTTCCAAAAGTTGAATGAAGTGAGACCATCTGATATCCATTATCTTGCTCACTGCTAGCCGATTCAAATTGCGCTCTCACAACTAAAATTTTGAATATTTCTGCTTTGCTGTGGCTTGTAAAAAGCTTATTAATTATGTATTTTTACGATATAGGATTTAATAAATCAAAATTGTAAGTCTTAATTTTCTATTTCAGGTCAAAAATCTGTAAATTTTTTGGTTCTTTCTATTAACAAATGACGTTATCATCTAGACTTAGAATTGACTTCACTTTTTCCAGCCTATTTGATAAAACTGAGGAATAACAAGGAAGATGTGAAACTTTAATTAAAATGCGTATCAGAGAGAAATGAGAGTAAAATTCGAAAATTTATATCCCATTTTGAAGGTTTAATTATCTCCTAACAGTGATCAGCGTCTTTTGTCTTCAACATCTTTCTTGATTGAGATGTTTGGAGGCATTTTACTCGAGTTGGCATCGGATTTCGGTTACCACTTATTTATATTAGTTTAATCTAGAACATTACCATCCAATCAAAAATCGTTTAAAAGCAGAATAAAGTGTACAGCTGGAACCATACAGGTTGGTGCCAATCATTTTTGGACTCGATTGTAGAATATTCACTTAATGGGCAGTTCACTGCTTGACGTTCTTAAATTCACACGTCATAAATTGACCCCTGGATTACCAATCAAGATCTTATTCACAGTCTCTAGTGCTTATTGACCATTTGTTTAATTATGACAGTCGATCTTCCAACTTCAATTCATTTCTTACGTCCAAGCCCGAGAAATCAGCGTGATCTTACATGATCTTAAGTAGTTAACGTGGTTTTGCAACGGTAGAGGTCACAGAGCAGTTTTCCTTCAATGAACTCGCAAAATGGTACAGTTCTAATCCGATTTTCTAGTCGTAAAGAGGTAAGTGATTATATCTACCTCATTTAATGGCAGAGCCTATATAAATCAAATTATCTCAGTAATTATAGTTACATCTGAATAATATTATCTTTACCATTCATTATTGAAAATTATCACCGCATAGTATTTTTAATCGTATTATCTTGCATTTTAGGACAAGTATGTATTAATGTCGCTGGCGATCCTATGTGTAATTAGTATTTGGCACGCAGTAATCGCGATTCTCCCAATTCACGTTGACTATCCCTTTGATAATATGACAACGCTGAATTCCTCGGCAGCCTTTAATATAAACATATCCTCCGCTAATCCTAATCTGCTACATGAAGCCCTAAGAGATGGAGGATCCTCTATTCCTACCACCACTGTTCATCACTCTACTATACCAAAAGCCCTGAGAAAACCCCGAGATTGGTCCTCTTACGGAAGCATTGAATCGGGTAACTTTAGATGCAATGGTGTAGTTGTTCAATATTATTTTCAAATGTATCACTGAAGATATACCTTCAGGGTCAAAAATTTGAGTACGAAGCATAATGTCCAATGAATTTAATGTGGAGGATCAGTTTCACAAATTGTAGATAGAAATCGAGTTACCATCAATGGTGGGAACCTATTCATTATATGCTAATATATTAGTTGAGCGTTATCACTCATTAACAATTTTTACAAATCGACTAGATATTAAAGAATTAATGCTTAACAGTATTTGCAGGGACTGAAGAATTCTTCAATTATTAAGAGTTGATGGCCATTTTATTAACTTCTTTGGGTGTTTATAGATCTGCTTGTTTTTTAAATCAAAAATTTTAAATAATATATTAAGCTCGAAGAATTTTCTTACTTCTTTTATTATTGTTTCTTTATTATTTTCAAGCAAATCAGTGAATTTTATTGTACGTGTAATTAGCAATGTGTGCATTAGTCGGCATGATTCTTGCACCAATTTTAAATTAAAAACGCAAAATTTTGAAAGGAGATTGCGATTAATACAATTCAATAATAAAATTGATTTGTAGTAATGTATTTATAAGCATCTAAAAAAAATATCCATTTAATGATAATTTAATTTAAGGTAATTGATATTTTGGAGCCAAAATTTGAATCGAAAATACAATTAAAAGAAGGAAAAGCACAATTATCAAGAATTTATTTATTAATTCAAAATTCCGCCACAATTTTAAACTTCAGGTTTTCTGGAGTTTTTATTACAATGCATGTAGACTCCTTTCTTACTTTGAGCTTGCAAAAAAATCTTTGTTTTTAAATAGTATTGAAAAATTATTATTAAGGAAAAAGTTGGAGGTTCTTCGGTAAAAAAATCATTTTAATGCGTTACAGTATTTCTGAAGCATTATTAATTTCACTTGATATATTTTTCTCTTTTTTTCAATTACATTTTAGGTGAAATAAGTAATTGACATTGACGTGCATGTCTCACTGGCATTCAGGAGCTAAATTTAGAGGCCATACGTTTAAACAAAACCAAATTGCTGCTATTTATTAATTTCTTTAAAATCTATTTTAGTGGATATTTTTAAAAAAATGCCCCAAATGATGACGAAAGATCTATATGCGAATGTAAATTGACATGGCAATTCTCATTTATAGCAAATCCAAATAACTAAGGGTCGATGTCAACTACCTTCGTAGATGTTAGTACTTTCTTCTCTGCCTCCCTCAAATTACCGTGGAGAATTTAAATCTAATGAAAATCCACTTTCATTTAACCAAATGAATAAAAAATCAAATCAATTAAGTTTTATTAAATAACCTAAGAATCATTTTTGTTAAGAAACATATCTTACTCAATTGTTAAACTATTCTTATTTTTCCTCATAAATAATTTTAGTGAGCATTTTCATTACGTTGCTTCAAATATATACAATAGAAAGCCTTTCACAAAAATTATGCATTTAAAATTATGATTACTTAAATGTAATATATATTATATAAATGGGATTTTTTAATAATAATTTCTTGACAATAATAAATTTTAATAAGTAATCATTAATGATGAAAATTTTCATTACAGATAATATATAACCCATACAAATCTTGTTTGGGGTCCTTTAGAATGAGAAAGAAATAGGGCAAAGTATTTGTTTTCAATAGTAAATTATGCTATTCAAATTTATCATATGAAGAAGGTGGTGATAGGATGAAGTAACTTGGATTTAAGCTGAAGGCCGAATAATTGTTTACTAGCTCTAATCCTAAGTAAGGCTACTTATATAATCTGACCGAGTTAAAGCGAACTGGATGCAACAGCCTTTTCCAAAAATAGGGTGATCGGCATTTGGGGTGAACCAGGAGAGCAGAGGACAATTTTTGGGGACAGAGAGGGGAATGAGGAAGTAACTGAAAGTGGAGAACTAGGTTACAGATCACAACCGCAGGGACATTTTGAAGAGTTGTTAAGTTTGACCTGGTTTATGCATTATACGGCCATTTATCGGTCAATTGTATACTAACGTCATGTGAGTGTGACCCAATATAAAAAGCTAAAGGTCACCACCGTGCGCGTACCCGACTCTAAAATTCCGGCAGAGTAAGGTTGTTCTGACCGCATAACTCCGATCATGGGTAAATGTATCACAATTTATTGAAAACACAATTGATGCTTTATTTCAATACCGAGCTGATTTGATCACAAAGTTTTAGGAATACTTTTCGTTTGTTTGAAATGCTAAAATAAGTAAATACCATAAAAATAAATTACTTTCGGTTATTAAAAACTCTTCTTCACCCTTTTCGGCTTTTAATATATGAAATAATTTATATATTTAACTTATAACCTTCGACTTAGTATTAGACAAATCTATTGAGAATAGAAAAGAAACGAAAATTTTTCTCAGGAGTTTTAAATATTTCCGTTTAAATCAGCGGAATATGTGGATGAGACTAAGGAAATTTGCCAATTACTACTTGAGAAGACAGAGGAAAAATTTATCTCGTTGCCAATTTGTCTTAGACATAATTGCACATGCTTTTTATGAGTCTGAAAATTATTATTCCGGTTCAACATGTCTGGATTTTTGGCTTCGGAATGCCTTCATAAATTTTTGTTTAATTAACTAAAAATTAGAATATTAGGAAATTCTTATGCTATTTTTAGTTGGATGTTTTTTTTGAAAATAATATAAAGGAGCATAACGTAGTCAATTATGAACTAATATCATTAATACCATTAATATCAAGGGGCTGCTTAGATATCTAATAACGCACTCTTGTTAGGCCCATTTCTTTTAAGATTATAATTTAATCATTCGGAATCATATACATATCTATAAATTAGCTCTTTCAATTTTTCGTATTAAACTTTCCAAAGTGTTGATAATTCAGAAGTGTACACATTTTCCCCAATTCGAGAAGAAATTAGCCATTAGAGCCACCATTTATGAGCCATCTAAGGGTTATTTAGAAGATGAGCGTTAATAAAACCTGACATGTGGAGGGCAGGTACGTAAATAATATACACTTCCATGAAGATTACGGCACTCATTGATCCTCTGACTCTAGGCTTTGAGAATTTATATCCAGGGCGTGTTCCTAAAAGTCATAAAATGTTACTCCAGCTCAGGTAAGTTTTGAATGTAAACCAAATGTTGGTCATTCCAGTCTTCTAAGTTCGCATAAAATTGATTCCGGCATTCTTCAGATGTTAATACTGTACAATTTTAGCCTCCTATAACATTTACAAAAAAATACAGAAAATTTTAGATTTCCACTTAAATTTCATTACACTTTTGCATTATTTTAGTTACTCAAAAATTAATTGCATTTATTTTTATACATCATAAATAATTAAGGTTAATTTCAGAAGAAATATAATGGTTTAGTAAACTTGAATTGGTTTTGAGCAAAATTTTTGATATAATGTGTTGAATTGCCTTCGAAATTAAAATCTCAAACTTATTAATTGATCAAATACTCTCAGAAAAGATTGAATTTCCATTTTCTTCTTCAGTTAACGTACAAATAAGTGCTTCTTTAGAAAATACTGTCACTGATTTTTGGGAAAAATTTAATAAAATTAATAATTCAAAGCCATGAAAATCTGAAATATCCAGTGTAAGATTTGTATCAAGATAAATCGAAAAAATAGTATATTATTGAATATTATTACTTGAAGACAGTTATTATAACTTAACCAACTAGAAGTCTTCGTAGTAATCTCGCAGAGCCAACAATCTAGAAAACGCGGTAATGTAGCAACTCAACACAGAAGCCAACAACCCACGGCACATCACAAGATACGTTATAGTCAACACGAAACTCACTCTCAATCGGCGTCGGCTTAAACAAATAAGAATAATTATCAAGTGTCTTTTATCGGCAGGGAAATAAAGAAAGAAATTACATTTTTGTTCATAGAAGAAATATTGGGGGCGGAGGAAAATAAATATCATTTCCTCTAACAAAAATTTGGCAGTTTGAAAAAAAAAACAAATTAATTCAGATGAGAAATATATAATTAGTTTTACGATTTAGCCTTTAATTTAGATATAAAGATTCCACTGTTTATCTACAAAATAACGTTTATAGTACCCTCCACAGCGTGAGATACCCTTACAGAACTAGTGAGCAATACAGCTGAACAAGTTGGCGCACTGTTTAATTTCATGGAAGCGATATATTTCTCACCACCCAAATAAAGCGTACGCTATATCAAAATCTTTGAGAATCTTTGAGAAGTTCTTTGAATGTTATTCTACTTAAACTTTAAAATTTGTGAGTAAAATTCAAGAAAATTTTAAGGTAGAATTTTTATTAACTTTATCTAACATTACAATTTAACATCAAAATTGGCAAACATGCTAAGCTTCTAAACCTTCTGATACTTTTCAACAATCTAGTGAATGATGGGGAATTTTAGGTTTTAAATATCGGTATATATAGGTTTAAATGGTGTACAATATTGAAACGGGAGCATTGTTTGTTTGAGCAACTTGAGATACAAATATTTTCCTGTTATTAAACAAAATCGACCTGGTCGGCAAGGTGTGTTGCATCGAAGGGAACTGCATGTAGTTTCATGCCCTCCCTCATGAAAATCAAGTCAGCTTTCTCCTAATCGGCGTAAAATTAACCCACCGAAAATTTCATTTTCAAGAATCCTGAAGGATGCTTTAAGAAAAAAGATTTCTGTGAAGTTTTACGTTTCGAGAAAGAATTCTTCATATAATACTTGCCTTAGATACTTTACATTTTCATGTTCAGCCTTTTTTCAAGTGAGCTTAATTTGATTCTGTTATAAGTTGTGAGAAAACTGTCCAAGATGCTAATGGCAGTTTTGATGATAAATAAACTATTTTTATATAATTTTGTGACTACTTTTATATTATGATTAAAGTCTCTTTAATTACATATTTTCCGTATATTTTTGTACCTCGAATCTTTCTTTCTTGAAAAAGTAAACTTAATTTTCTCGTTTTATCTCTCTTTTTTCATGCATTCTTTTTAGAGTTCATTGATGGTTTGTTTTAGTACTTGAAATGGCGGGTTTTAATCATCTCATATCTCAATATAGCTTAATCTAATTAATTAAGCTTAATTAATGAAGTTCCTCTAATTTTCCACATGCTAAAAGATCATTAGGGAAAAAGTAGTAATTATTGCAACACGAACTCAATCAAATTGACCTTTTCTCCGCCCTCTCAATTTGCCTTACTAGATGCCTTGACTCCTCTGTTGGCTACACAGTATTGGTACGACCTTTTAATCTAACTAATTGCACAAACCTGCTCTCAATGCCAAAACCATTTTGAGTGGTAAACGTGCCAACTTCTAGTACTAATCGGCAGGTAAAAACTTCTAGCAAGTATTTTACTGAAATCTAAAATTAAAAATAAATGCAGTTTCTTTAATGATGTATTACTCTCATTACTTTTAAAATGGTATTTTTAGGCTCTGCTCCACTGTGCTCAGCTATAATACGTATTACGAGAAGTGCCAAGTTGCTTACGGGTCTAATAAAGTGACCGGTGTAAATTTATTTCTTTCAAATGACAAATCTCCTGTATATGTCAATTTCTTCTTTGCTCAAACCAAGTTTGAGAATTCTGTATGGAAATCCGGCACAAAGGAGTCTAAAATAATATAATTTCAAAATTTAAGGTTTTACGTTTCGGATTTGTCTAATTTTAGTGAAAATATTTCTAGCAAAAATGACCAACAATTTATTATCTCCTGATGAGATGGAGACTTTCGCTCTTTGAGCTCCAATATGATCAGACCTGTTTTGGATAAAATTAAGCTTAATTTAAATCCATTTAACTCTCGTTTTCACTTTGATTCAAATATTAAGGAAAATTAATGTATTATATATTACTAAAATATGCCGAATTTTCAACTGGTTTTCATGAATCATTTGGCATGAAACCACATGGAACATCATCTCTGCTTTATGTTTACTCAAGACTACAAAGTGAATAAAAGCGGATTGTGTTTAAATGTTTATAAGGTACCTGCGGTACCTACATTGTTGCGCTTTAGTCTTCTTTTATGGAAATTCTCAATCTGCATAGTGATATTGTTTGGTAACTTTTATTAATGTACCATTAAACGCAAAAACCATGCGAAGCGCTACTCAGTACATAGTAACGAGATATTGCTCCCTATGGTCAAATAACGAGATCAGAGAATTTAATGCTCCTTACTAGGACTCATAGCTCTGAGGTATTTAATGTATGAGCTTAATGGATAATAATTTAACGATAACCTACTGTATTTACGCTTTTTGTGCTTTTATTTAATACAATCGCAAATTTTCATAAATGCTTTTTATGGCAAATACATTTTGCACAGATTTCTTGCAATTAAACCATAAAAAATTAACAGAATATGGCATAAAAATAATTTGCGTTGCAGAGAATAGGCGAACAAATTCTCGACCGGTACTAACCAGCGCGTTCACGGGGTATGCACTCGGACTCGTACATTGATTAATTGTTCGGTAACCGTGCATTCTGACGACTGCGGCACCCATGCGTTCAAGAGAATACGAAAAGATCTGTGTTGTTTGGGTATTTATGAATCTTAATCTCCGTAAGCGCCAAAGCTATTCTTTTCAAATACAAATTTAAGAAGTGTATCCATATTTCAAACTTATCGATCGATCATAACAGTAAATATGCTTTGATATTGGGATTTCAATACACTTAGGCAGTGATTTATAGCCTAAAATTCATAAAATTTAAAAGGAGGGAAAAATTTGGTATATAAGGTTAAATATTTACTCATCTCAAACTTTAAAACACGGGTTGAAGTTCTGCTGCACTCGTGGTTCATATATCTCAACTGAAGCAGAAAACGGTAACTTGACTTTTTGCAGAGAGTCACGTATGGATTGCTGTTTGAACTTTACTGTCAAAACACGAATATCCCCGAAATCGAATTTTAAAGATCGAAATTATTTTATACTTTAAATCAGCGTATAGACACAATGAAGGAATTATCTGATCTAATTATATAAGTGTCCTTTTTTCAAAATTGATAAATTATTTTGAATTTTATTTTATTGAGGAAATAAGAAATAAGAAAGGAATAAATCGGAATTTCATAAAGCGGAAATATGTCGTTGAATATTTAAAAGTACTCAAGAAATGGTGTATTCGGAAAAACCACTGCTTCAGAAAAAATTCGCTATAAAATTATTCATCATTATTTATCTCAGTCATGGGCTTTTTTGGTTACATTTTCGAGATTTTATTAAACTGGAAATTGAATATTGCTTTTCATAAATTAATTAACCTCAGTAGGAAAAGTAATACTTAATTATTTTTCCTCAGTCATTTTTACTAACAGCGGCTAGATACTAAATATTAAATATTTTTTTGAAAATTAAATAAGGATTCTAATTATATATATTTGACCTATTTTGCGAATCTCATTTCAGTGTTCTTCAGGTATTTGAGCGATTTCCAAAATTAATTCACTAAATTAGAAAATTTTTTATTTTCATTATTAAAACAAAACATTTTTAAATTCGAGGTTATCATTTGAGAAATCACTGAAGTTCAGGAAAATACAGCGTTTGTATTATTTTTCATGAAAGGTCTAAATTTCGGTGAATTTTATAATGACATAGTTCACCAACCAACTTTACTCCCCATATTACTTACTTAAAACCGGTTATGTACCGAAAGATGTACATATCTAGGCCTGCATAAACTGTTCCCGTCGACTGTATTGGTTAAATTAGTTAAAAAAAGCAGAAAGAGTTTTCCAGCAACTTCCGGACCTTACCCACCTGTATTTCCTTTAATGTAAGGGTACTGCAACTATTCTTGTCACCATTGGTTAACGCAGAGGGTATTGATGTGGACATATTAATGAACTGCTTGTTGTTCTTGTTCAAAATGTCCACTAGAAAGCATATCCCTTCAATAGGCATAGAGATCGCTATTTTGATTTACTATTATAAAGATATAATATTTTTTATTTCTTCAGAACCAAGTCTTTCCAAGGACTCTTACTTTGATATGCCAACACCACCTTACATCCGACCGGAAAACACTCGAAAAAGTGGAGTATCGTTGGGTGATTACACCCTTAACAATAAGATGGTTTCTCTCTACTTCTTGGCGCTTCTACGAGCTTATATGGAAGTACAGGATCGTGTGGAAATGAGTCAATTTCCAGACGCCAAGCAAACACATGAGTCTATGCGACTAGAGGTGATGAAACGACTGGAAAAAAATGTCTTCATCTCCTTTGGGGTGCTATACGTCGTTGTCCATCTTATCTTCATTTTTATTCTCTGGTTTGATGTGAGTACGTTGTTTATTATTTAACATTTTTAAATATTTAGTTTTATAATCTGTTTTATTCAAGTATTCTTATTAAAAATATTTGATATATTATTTTATTTGGTCATATCTTCAATATTATTAAGAAAATTTTAGCTAAATGCCATGACGATTGCTAGGCATCTAGTGCATTGATCCTGGGAAAAATTTATTAACCTTTTCAAAAGAAAAAGAATTTTAACGGATCATCTTAATTGCGGGAAATTTTTTCCCCCTGACAAATTGGGTAGTATTTATTCTTAGTCTTTTCTGAGAGATGCCAAATGCATCTTATTCTGAAAGGCTTGGAGATTTTTGGTAAAAACTTGCCTGTTATAGGTATTTCAAAATATATCTGCATGCTTGACTGTAATTTTCGTTAAACTCTTAGTACTCTGTTTTCTGAGAACAAGGTAAATGTAGAGTGGAAAGAAGACAAATTCGGATCTCATTTTTTTATAGATATCCATTCGGTAATGCAAATGAATATCTACTGCAGGTTAATTTAAAAGCATCTCCCTGTTAAGATCTCCAGACTTAGCTCCATAATGAACGAAGTTCAAAAATTTGTTGTTCGAGTGCAAAGATGGCAGTGAATCACTACCAAAACGCCTATTCGGGTGGATGCACAGATTGTTAATGACTTTTATCCAAAACATAAGGCTTTACGGGTTTTTAGCGGTTTTCGAACTTGTTGACAAAAGCATATGCAAAATTGGAGTTAAACACTAAAAGTTGGCGCTGTGTGGTTTTCTCATGTTTCAATCTTTTAAGAACGATCATTGACTAAGTTATCAAACTTTTTAATGGAGAGTTATATGAATGTCAGTTGACAAATAGTAAATACAAAAGTTTAAATACCAATTTTATTAAAACAAGTAATATTTTCATAATTTCTCGGCCTAAAAATGTATCAGGGAACATTTCTACATGTTAGGGACCTCAACATATTTACGACCATGACAATTGCCTTCGTTAATAGTACGAAAAGTTCTCTTCATAATTTCTGGTTGTTATTTTAGCTCCCGCAGAAGCCTACAACGTCAAGTCTGGTTAAATTTATTTTCCCAGGGGTATCACGAAATCGGGGTCTATTTATAGCAGAAGTTTCGCATTAAATTTTTACATAAATTCAAAACTATAATTTCTTAATGGGGCCATAATTTTGAAAAAATTTTGCACTGGAATTGAGTCGAGTTAAATATATCATGAAATAAAACGTAAAACCAAATTCCAAAGAGATATTAAAAACAACTGACTATTAAAATAATTTCTTATAATTCACTTGATATCTTAAAATGTCATTAATAGGTTAGCTTTATATTGCATTACCATTAATGAATTTAAAATTTATTGCTTAAATTGTTTTATGTGAAACACTAATTAATAAATATAATAGTACAATAGCTTTTACTTGAATTAATAATGGCAAATTAAAAATTAAAAATATTAACTATTTATATAATTATGGGAAATCTTCAAACATAGGGAATTCAGCATTAATTCAATAAAGAGTAAAGAAAAGTAGATTGAGTAGAAGTAGAGGATCAAAAAAGTGTTAATTTCATTTGGATGTTCATTTTTGTCAGGATTTGGCTCCTAGATTCCCAGGTGATTTTATATTCTCGATGATTAAAGTGAACAGTTTTTATGTCACTTTAATATTTCTCATAGCCAAAGTCAGCCAGCCGACACTATCTATAAATTTTATAACTGACGTCAGTTTGAACACTTCTGTATGGATAAACCTTAATTCAAATAAAAACGTTTAAATACAAACACAAATTACTGTCGCATTTAAATAAAATTTTGTTTTTATCATATCTGTAATCAAGCACTTAATTAAATTTGTATAAACAAGATTCTATTTAACGCTTTAAGAGATTCTAATGTTGTCTATAGACCAATAGAGAACGTTTAGTCTTTATTCTTTAGCAGGAACTGAAAATCGATTGTTTTATAAATAACCAATCAACGGATTTATTCCGTTCATTTGATTAAAAGTTTGTTTCATTGCAACGTAATGTATGTAAAGTTGCGCTAATCCAATAGTAAAGTCAATTTAATAGTCTGATCAAGTTAGGCGTATAGTTATTCCCAAACTCAGAAGAACAAGAGTTTACTTGGACTAGTGATTATCGAACAATTGAAAAGAAAGAAGAAGGAAGAGAAAAGAAAACTGCAAGCGCGACAGCAAAATGAAAATAGAGAGTTAAGAGGTTTGAATTAGTTTTAGGATCTCAACATCACCTTTTAGTCATCAAATGCAAACTTCGTGTTGACGGAACGAGCTCTAGTTTATTTGACACAATGCGATAATTAAATCAAACAGATCTGTGGATTACCGTGTGCGTACTGCATATAATATGTGCAGTACATGACTTGAGATATCGGAGAGTCTTTCGTCCGATTTCAGCTTAGCTTTGTAAGCACCAGGATGATAATCAAAATGGAAGTCGACTTTTATAAATTTGCAAATCGCACGTATTTTGTTATTTCATATTTCACAGACTTATTCGCATTCATCTAATGTTATTTACAGAAGGAATCGCGTATTTGGAATTTGTTTAATTATAAAGATTAGGCAGCACCACACCAATCTTAAGAGTTATAGAGCTTTCCGTTAGATGAATAGACCAGATTTTTGGGTTGATTTAATTTTATATTTATTTCATTTATTACTAAATATTTTTAACATTCTTATTTGTTGAATAAATGAAAAATACAACATTACGCATAATCCTCGAAATTGAAGGCAGTTTCTTTGTTTTCTCAACTGCAGTTAAAACCCCATCATTATTGGCCTCAAGCGTATAAATTTTAAATAAAAAAAATTTTTCATAAACATATTTTGGATCAGATTAGGTTACGATGGAGTTTTTCCGTTTTTTAAATATTCTCAGAATTTTTTTTCTTACCTCTTCCCTTCGCAGAAAACCTCAATCAGAAAATTCTAACTTATGACTTTAAATATCAGCTGGATAGGGCCAGCAGTGACAGAATCTCGCCAATTTACTTTTCTATTGTGGATTTTCAAATGTTGTCAAAAGATTCCTCTTTAAGCTGTCTATATGGACATTTCTCCTGAATTTTGAATAGAGTTAAATAAAATATTGATATGGCTTGCAGAAAATATTAATTTTATTCTAAATATGTACAGAATGTGAAGCTAGGATACTTATCAATTTATATTCTATTTGTGAAATGTCACAAATCGATGAACCTTTTTTACTACCCTAGAATTTTTAGCAAGCTGCTTTTGGGAGATTCGTTATTTTGCTAAAATTAATTTTTAGTCGGATAATTTTGTTAGTAATTATTTATTAATTAAATCATGCTTTTGAGCCAAATATTGTCAAATAAAATGAAGGAAAATTTTCTTATTTCTGGCAGTAAATCAAATTTACGAAGAAGCAATATACAGTAAAAAAGATGGATGGAGTGCATTCAAAAGACCTTTGGTTATAAATTATTGTGGTTTGAAAATTGGACCTGATTCAGGGACAGCTCTTGATCCTAGTGAAATTGTTAATTTCACTTGTAGTTCTCTAAATTACTAATAACTCTACCACAGAATTCGTAATTTACACCAATTTTTCGCCCCAATTCCTAATGGTATATGCATCGACTTGAGCTTGTAATTTCGCAATGATTTATCGCCAATTTTTCCGATCTCGAACATTTAGGCTTCTGGAGATCTTTATGTGCAGTCGTTTTAAGCTTTCTGTAGATGTATTAAGGTTATTATTAAGAAGCTTTCATCAATTGATTTTGAATTATAAAGACTTGCATACGCTTCTACAGGTTTGATTAAAAAATTTTTCCATACACAGTGAACTCAGTTGCCACAAATTAAACTTATTTCCGCCAAAGCTACGGAGCTTTATGGTCACGATTTAGAGAGCTTATCGTTCTCCCTCCTCTCCTTCTGCAAAATGATTTACTAGTTTCTTTCATCGGGTTTTGTAGGTACACTTTTCCCCTCTCTCGATCGGTTTGACTGGTCTAATAGCAGTAAGGAGCATCGCATTTCACGAACGCACTAAAAACGCCCCGTGGGTAAAAAATACTGGGCAAAAGAAAATTTCATACAAGAATTATGCTTTTTAATTTCTTATTGATTTGGAGCGATCAACTAAAGCCACAGAGTCTATTTATCTTCGAAAGATGAATATTACACGCGAGGTGGCCTTTGTCATATTAATATGCGGATGTATACTGACTCGGGTACTTTTAAAGTTAATCTAGACAAATCCGCCTCTTCATCGGAATGGTCACTAATTATATTCTCCTATAAATATTTCTGTTAAGTGAATAGGCGACTTTGGAATACCTGCACATCTGGCTTGCCACCTCCTCTCTCTGAGTCTGAGTGAACTGTACCGGTCAAATCTCCTCAATGGATATGGTCGATTAAATAATTTTCTTCCGAAATTAGATGCTATTCCTGAATGAGACAAAACTAATAATGTTCGCGACTCTTTGTTTCTTTTTATCTACGTTAAATTGGTCAAAACTTATCAGTATTAAAGAAAAGAGTTGCGATATAGCTCTTCACCTTCAATCCTATATTTCTTGTTTAAGAAATTAGTAAAATTCTCTTGCGAAATTGCAAATTTCTCTTATTTTCTGGTAAATTTCAGTGCTTCTTCATTCTTAAAACCATATTAGTTTGAGATATTCCAGTGCTAGATTTTGTTGTGGCTTTACCCAAAATAATTACACCGAATGGCAGTTTTTTCCGAAACAATGGGTGCGTATTCAAATGCATATTTTTACTCGTCTGTAGTATGAAACCAGTTTTGATTTGTTTGATCGTATATCTGGAACAGTTTAAGTTAGGTTGATATAACTGCAGTATATATCTGTCGGATCTAAGATCATGAGAGTGATACTCATCAGCGTATATTCAGAGGTATAGATGACTAACCTTACTGGTTATTTTAGGTCAACAATTGGGGTGGTGGAATGCGAGTAACCCATAAGAGCGGCTTCAGGATGCATTCTCTCTGTGGAGCATTGACGTTGGTCCCACTCTACAACAGTGCATAGCCTACTCAACGGTGCTCCCCGTCTTTTTTTCTTCCCCTCCTATGGCTAACGACTATTTAGCGCGTTTAAAGACTCACTATGCCCAGTCCCTTAGGCTTTTTGTGTTCACACGGTTGTCTCCCTTTCCTTGACTCTAATGGCTCCTTCCCTCCTCCCGTCCCAGCGCCAACAATATTTGCCTATCGACCACGCTTTAACCACTACCCCCTCATCTGACATACAGGACTCCCACTCTTGGGGCGTGTTTAATGTTGATTATGCTTTGTTTTAATTAACGTCTTATCGCTAGAGTTAAAACTTGTCTCTGCCCCGCAGTTGTTAGTCAATTAATAAAACTGGCTTAGAATATAAAAAGGACAAATGCTACTAATAATTTCCTTAATTGGCTCGGGGAATTCCTTAGCCATTTGATTGAAAATCCTATTAATTTAATTATGCATAACTTAGCCTAGATTTTTTGCTTATGCGGATCTTATAATTAATAATGTCAGTGTATTCTTTAATTGAGTGAATGTGGTTTAAGTTTCATTAATGGAAAAACTGGTCATTCGATTTATAATATTTTCTCCTTTTAGTCAAAGATCGACAATGAAGATTTCTTTTTAAGATCGTTTAAATTGTATAATTTTATGAATTTTACACTTTTTATATTTTGGAATTTCATTGTTTCAAGTTCGCACCTTATCCAAGTTTTTCTTACTTTTCGAATTAATTTTCCCTTTTGCTAGGACGAACGCCTATTCAATCATTATTAAATATCAATTATCAGTCTTCATAGATTATTAATAAATACTTCCCAATTAAACGCTGTTTATAAAAAGCGTTATTTGTTTTAATAATAATTAATTAATTAACAGAATAATTTATTTAATGAATTATTATACCTCATTCTTTTTGCAGGCAAGCAAAAGGCGCCGGGAAATGAGAAGAAAGGATAAAGAATATAGGGTAATTTTTAACTAATTAAAAGCGTTTAATTTAATGCATTTTATTGAAAATTTTGTTTTAAAAGATTTATTGCATTTATTTTATTAATTTTTTAAGCATAACGGAAATAATTTGGCTTTTTTTAATCCATTTTTCCCTCCCAAATTTCATTTAACTGTCGCGCGTGTTGTATCAAATCACTTAAATGTTACCTCCACACGCGGGTATGTCGATGTGTTGTTGTTTTCGTCAATTTTTTAAAACCAGCAATTCCTTCAGAAAAACATGCAATGGTTGGAATGTCAAAAGAATCGTAATAGTCGGGTCGTCATAGCTACCCATGAGGACACACTTTTCAACTCACATCCAAACAAAGTTGCAGAAACGCCTTAATAATTTGAGACAGATTTCTGAAAATAAAATCTCTTTCCCTGACAATCATAGTTACATGTCACTGCTGAGTTGTTTAGTCAAATTTATAGCTAAATAATCTCTTAAGGCATGTATATGAGTTGAACAAGGAATTAACATCCGTCAGCATGTCATTTCCTTTGGCAAAGTTCTACCTTTTTCCTCATTGTCTTTTAAACTTCTTATATTTAATTTGAAGCTTGTTAATGGAAAATATTTTAATAGTCAAACGTATTATCTTGTTTGTTTATTTATTTGCTTCTCAGTCCAAAGCAAAAACCTTTTACAACTTCTAATCACGAGGAAACATTCAGACACATTTGAAGAGAAGGTAATTTAGTTCTAATGGGAATTACCGACAGTAAAACTGATTCAGAGAATCAGGATAATAATACTTCGTCTACGTATACTTTTCAGCTATATTTGATATTCGATAATGCAAGCACTAAAGTGCTTTGTCGAATTCAGCATCCAAACTTCGTTTTTTCCTAATTGTTTCGCAATTATCTATGACCTAGTGCATCGGTTTATATGATTGGCGTTTATGCCAGTCACATTTTTTCATTTAATAAATCTGTTAGTTGAAACTCCTTATTTATCCTAATCCGTGTTGCCGAAGTATCGAGAAATTCGAAGTAATTTTTGTTACCCACGGTAATTTCAAATGGTAAATGACGCCTAAATATGGAGAAAGTAAAAGAATTTCAAATGGATTGGAGTAAATTTGATCGGTTAGGAACTGAGAATAGACATAGTGTGTTGCAGAACACAATTAACGCTTCCTACTGATAATTATGATATCCACAGTGTTAAGCGGCTAACCGTAAAGTCTG
Organism: Hymenolepis diminuta; assembly: GCA_900708905.1. Taxonomy (NCBI): domain Eukaryota; kingdom Metazoa; phylum Platyhelminthes; class Cestoda; order Cyclophyllidea; family Hymenolepididae; genus Hymenolepis; species Hymenolepis diminuta. The sequence goes on from CAADRB010000004.1 coordinate 342,618, forward strand.
TGATGGTCAAGTCCCCTTCCAAAGTCGCCAAACTACCAAGTACCGATTTACCCAAAGTTAGATTATGGGGGAGTAACCCAATACGGATATCTTCGTGGTATGTAAAGCGTGACCTGCTTTGGGGGGAAGGGGGGTCAGTTTCACATTCTTTGCGTCCTAAACACAAGAAAAGGGTACAAAAGTTTATCACTTTAGATCATCGCTAATACAATGATTGACACTTCAAGGATATCTAAAAAGTCACGATACTTTCGACTTCTTTGGATTCAGCTAGTGCACTTTTTTTCTCAATGTTCTAAAGTACAAAATTAAAAAGTTCTTTATTTGCATACAACCACAAATCTCAGCCTAATCTTCTATTCGTTTTTGATTGTATGATTCGTGTATGATTGATAATTTAAAATAATTCTTCCCAGACGTTGATTGTAACAGTCTCTCTCACAAAACAGTTTTATTTTAACTCACATATTTCCAATTCATTCAAATAGCCTTAAATTGCGTCTGTTCAGTCAGTTAAAGAATTTGTTCTAATTGTCCCAATGGATATATTGCTTCCCAAAAGAATAAAAGCCAATTATTTGATTGAAAGGAGAGGTTGTATCTAATTCAACATGTTTTTGCATATGACCGGAATGTGGGTCAGTTTCAAGTTCTCAAATTTGGGACAAAATTAAGTACCTGTCTACCGTTATTTGGAGAAGCATCGTTTTAACTATTAAACTCGTAAATTTCCATTTACATAATCAGTCATTTTACATAATCGTTTACATTATTCGGAATTATATTTTTAACATTATCACGTTACCACTTACTTCTCCGCTGTGCTGTGAGGATAGTCAGTCCAGCTATTCTAACCGTCACATGATAATAATGGAAACGTATTAAAACACGAATAAGAGTAAAGATAGCTTAGTTAGGTGGCTAAGGGAAAGTGATCAAGAGGAAGTAGACGAAGTGTCGCTCATTATATTTGCGACGGTTTCCCAGATTGATGTGATTTTTGTATTCTGTCTTAAATTTAAACATTATGTAAAACAGGTCCCCAAACACAGTTCCTTTCGTACCAAGATTTATTCACTTACTCCCCCGTTTCCTAAGATCGAGGCTAGCAACTTAATAAATCTACAACGGGGTTTTAGACATTCGGGATCTCACGGTTAGTAGCTTAATATACTGTGGACATTCTAATTAGCGGTAGAAGGTTCTAATAACATTGCGAATAAAATGAAGACAACAAGAGTCTTGTTTCTATCTCATTTTGAATTCTTTTTCAGATAAATAAAGTCTAAATTTCATACTCACTGATCTTTTGGCTACAGATTAATTTCACGTCTGTAATGTTGTGTAATCACTCTGCATTGATATGGGAATTTAAGTGGGCCATTTTTTTCCAATTCACCTTAACTTTAATCCTAAAATTGTTTAGTTATTTAGATATAGAGCACGTTTCTGGAAAATGTTGAGGAAATTGTTACGAAAGATATCCTGATTAGTTTATATGCAATTTTCATTTGCATATTTCTTCGTCTTTGGTAGCTAGGATTTATTTAGTATATTTGATATTCCAATCAAACCACGAGTTGAACAGAGAGAAGAAAGACGGAATCGAGATTTGAAAAATAAAGATTCCTTTTGAACGACTGGTGTCTTTTTATAATAGGAACCTTTACAGGTTGGGATATTAAAGAACGTTTACACCGAACTGACTTTTGCTTTGGAGCCGACGGGGTTATAAGTATACGGGATTTCAGTCGGATCCCATCTAGATTGACTTTATTCCACACACTGGTATGTGTGGGTTGCTCACATCTTCATAGATGAAAGTCTGTTAGTTGGTAATATATAAAGATGTGTAGGTACGGTTTATTGTGAATGCTTATGAATCAAAAAGCTCTGAAGCGACCTACTTAAAATCCCGATAACTAAATTGGATTAAAGTATTTGATGCCTAGTGACATCATTAAAACCAACTATCTCTAGTTCATTTCCTTTGCGTATCCTGCATGCATATAACTGTTGTCTATGACATTTCAATAACTTCATATTAATTAGATTTCTTTTGCTTTCTTACGTTTAGAATAAACTGGAGAAAGTCAAATGCAAACGCAACCGCGTTCATCCACTTTACAGAGAACACCCATAATAAAAACTCCTATGCATATATGCTGAAAACAGTTCAACCAACACGTTGTAGTAGCAGAACCACACCATATTCTCTAAAATAATCAACGGATCTTCTGACTTTGTTTTATATGTCAAACCCTGGAGGTAAAACAAGTCTTTTCACAGGTGTGGTTTTGCTGCTTAAAATGGAATTGCTATTTAATTACATTCAGTAGACATTGAATCCATTCTCATAGGAAGAATAGCCAAGGATGACATTCCAAGTCAAATTTTAAATCTGGCACAACATTTTGCAATGTTGTCATTAATGTAAACCATTAAAGCAATTTGTGGTGATGTATTCTTCTTTTAACATAAGGCATGATGGCAAGAAAAATAATAGACAACTCCTTTATCCCCTTTGATAGGCGTCAATCTCTGCCATAAGATTATGCAGGCTGCTTAATATTACGATTTCTCAACCTCTGGAAGACAAACGGACTGAAGTGACTAAAATGGACTTCACAACCAAATAACGATCAATAAGGTCGTACCCTACAAGATTTAACCGAATTGTCTCTATCATTCTTTTGATAAGTTATTTATGGATCAACAAGTTCACAGGAATCAGTCCCGATTAATTCACATACTTCTTTCGCATTCCCCTCCTTATCTCTACTTTCAAAACACTTCGAAAACCTTGTCCACATTGACATCAAGTGAATATACAGGCAACCTAATGCCTTTTAGGGAAGTCGATGATGCGATTAAGATTGCATAAACTTCCTATGCGACTTCTAATTTTGTCCGTCAAATTTGCAATTATATTAAGAAATCCAACCGATTATTAGAAACATCGTCCTATTAAAAATAACGGTTATAGCTAAAATTATGAGAACAAAAACAGCTAGAGATAAAATTGAGTTGGCCACGAAAGTTAAGGCCGATAATGGACAGAGTCCAGTATTCATTCTCATGTTTAAAATTGTGACAGATATATTTAATTAGAAAAAATCTTTGCAATATACTACTTTGCACAAAATACACCTAAAAACCACATGAATTACCTCAAAATATTAAGTCCTCACCTATTCACAAACATCATATTCACATTACCCCAACATCAACGGTGGAGCATTGTAGAATATTCAGGAACTTTTATTTATTGCTGAAATATTAGTAAAAAGAGCACAAATAACAAGAGTAATGAAAAGTAGACTATACCACGGCAAGCAAACCACCTGACGTAATTCAAGTGAAGTACCCCATCTCCAATGGACAATTTTTCATCCAAATCTTAGAAAAGCAATTCCCCCGTCTTTTAAGCACACATCAAAGCTACTAAATGCAAATTATCATATGCTCATTAAAGTAGCTTACTTAAACAAAACGCCTCAAAGAACAAAATTCCCAGTTGTCATTTTAGAAGAAGCATGAAAAATCTCACAAAAATGACAAAATCAGTAGAAAAATTAAAGCGACTGCCGGCAACTCAATCCTGTTTCTTATTAGCACGAGTAAAAGTATTCATTCCATCAAAAGCGCCACCAATTTTGTATAAAAAGACCAGAAATTTGAATGGAAGGAGTCTAAAAGAGAATAAAAGAACATAAGGAAAATGTATCAAGGAAAAAGGGAAGATAACAATTTTAATGCCAATGAACCTTTGCAATAATGGAATAAGCCAAATTATCCATGGAATGTATACAATTCTCTTGCGATATCGAATCGCCTCAACAATCTGCTTGGCAACATACTCGGGCTTCAGAATTGGCAATATCGATAACCTGTAAAATGGTGATAAAGTCTAAGACTCAAAGACAACATACTTTGAGTTGAAACCCTCAAACATTCCTGTATCAATAACATAAGGGCGAATATCCGTAACAGCAATCTTGTCGTACATCCCCATAGCCTCCAGTTCCAGCCTCAAAGAATCTACTAAAGCGGACAATCCAGCTTTGGAGGCACAGTAATCACCGACTGCAGTACCGATTGTCTGACTTGCGATAGAAGACATGAACACCAGATGACCTCTAGGTTCAGCTTCAGGGAAACATTTTCTCGAAGCATTTTCAATTGGACCAATTCGCAGATTCGCAGGAATACGGCCTAATGCTTCTCTATAAGCACTGCCAAGCATTCCGGGCAAGAATTCCTTAATCAACTAGGCATTTTAATAAAATTTTATGAAAAATAACCACACGTAGAAGGGCGCCATAAGATTAACTTCGATAACTTGTTCAACTTTTTCGATCGGGACATCAATAAGATAGTTGCCATTAACTATACCAGCATTGCTGACTAGAAGAGTGACTCTGCCATGCTTTATGCGGATTTCGTTTGCAAGATTTTGGATGGCGTTTCGATCACTTGAAGAATAAAAAATAGATAATATCCATTAATTTACGTACCTCAAATCACACGTGTAACAAATCAATGATATACCACTCTGTTTCTCGACGAGATGACACGTTTCCTCCAAGCCTTCCAAATTTTTATCAACAACTATAATATTCTGACAATAACACGATAATAATAATGCAAGAAGTCGACCGATTCCATGAGCAGCACCTGACAGTGCAAAATGACTCAATGGTAATTCCAATTACCAGTTATAAGAACAAGGTCCTTAGATAAATCAACAGGTTTTCGGATTAAATATTGATAAATTGAAAACAATATAAACCCACAGGCAAACCAAGTAGCGACAATGATGAACACGAACATCTGGTCGAGGGTATACAGCTAATGTGCATTAATAATGACCTTAAGAATAAGCTACTCACCAACCAGTGAAAAGTAACATTTTAACAATATTGTTTTATATAAATTATATAAAAAATTAACGCTTAAAAATTATATAAAATTATTTCGTCTCAAGTGTTATAAGCCTTTTATCAGAGTGCACTTAACTTCACTTGTCTTATTAAGCAATTTAATGCAACTTTAGTGACAAGCGTCTCTGACTCTCGCGTTGCGCAACCTCAAAATAATTTTTCAGCACTAACAATATTATGTGTCTCTTTATGCATTTATTTAAAGCTTTTTGGCAAATAAATTACTACTATTCAGAAGCATTGTATTACTTATTTAGAATACTAAAATAATAAAGGAAATATTCATCGGGTAAAAGAATTCTGATCATATCCCGTTTAATGCACAAAAGACACCTTAAAACTACGTGGATTACCTCAAAATATTAAGTTCTCACCCATTCACAAATATCTTCTTCGCCTTCTCTTAATATCTTAAAATTGTCCATTGATGAATTTATTTCAATTTAACTTAATATTAGATTATGCTGACAAATATCGGAACGTTTCAGATTTTTAACTATTTTAATTCCTGTAATGGCCATATTCATGGGCATAAAACAATGGAGGTATTCTCAGTCACATAAGATTTTACTACCTTTGATAATTACCCCCTATTTAATCAAACTGCATGAATAAACCGATATAACACAGATGATAGAGCCCCATATATACCTAATGCTTTTAAAGTCTGAATAATTTGACTGGCTGGTAATATTATATTAATACACTATTTTCTTTTAACTCTTAAGGTAGTGGCAAGATTTTATTTCCCTACCTAATTTTATGACATGGATTACATTATACCTATCTGATGCGAATTTCAGTTAACACTGATGCTCTGTTAAATATTCCTCATCCAAGCACAACGCAAGTCAAAGCTATAGATTATTTCCACATAATGTCAATAAATATATAAATTTACAGCAATTCTGTGGTCTGCCTTCTTCGTTCTCCAAATCTGAGTCGTCTCTATCCTTATAATATCTAGTGGGCACGTAGATTATGGCAACAGAAACAGATTTTTACAATATGAAACTGGCAGGTGAACTTTAGACTATTGGAGGTGTGGTCTTAACTTAAACAATTTACACTATTGAAGAAAATAACTTTATTCCATAGTCCAGTATTATAATAAACCTTAAGTAACTAACTCCCCGAACCAAATATGTTGTAATAGTCCGTTACTTACTTTCTTTACATTCGTATACGTAGGAGAACTTCAGGATATCAAGGACAATGTGTCAGACCTACATTAAGTTTAGTATATTGGACTACTTAGGATATCCACAAGCATAAATATTAACCAACTTAGTGCAAATATGTGCAATACTATATTTTTTCAAAATACATAATAATGAAAATTAAAATTTGAATTGAAATAAAATAAATAATTTAATGAGTTAGAGCCTAATAAGAAATTATTTCTGAAGTCTTCAGCATTCCTAGTTGAATTCAAAAACGATTTCATTTTCAAGATAGCTCAAAAGAAGGAATCATTTCGTTAGAAAGTCATCAGATTAACACAAAATTATAAGCTTGTAATCTGTTCCTTCAGTTTAAAATTACATTTTATAGGTAGTAATTGATATTGTGGATGAAAAGGGAGAAGTGGTTACGATGACAAGTCAAATAAATTGTTCACCTTAATCTTTAGACATTGTCCAAAGAGCTCAGGCTAGATGTTCATTATAAACTACCTCTATAGTTTTGTATTATGTAAGCACAATTTTCACAAATTATTATTTCCTTTTTTATAAATTCGTAAAAGAAAATATATAATTTATAGCTTTAGCAAAATGCCAACACACATAAGTTCTCCTTCGAATACATTTTAAAACGAATTTTAAAAAAAACAGGTTAAACGGAAATACATATCTTAATAAATAGTTGAAACGAAAATCTTTAGATACTTAGCATATTGATTAATTGTAAAATTTGTATCGATTTGTGGTGACTTTTGTTTATCTGACTATCTAAAATTTATTTCCTACTTTAAACGCGAAACTTTTGTTTAATATTTTCTATTATGATTTTATTGGGTAAGGCGTGTTTGCATCTTTCTATGTTTATGGATGACTATTATTAACAAAATTTATCGTCGAAATATTTTACCATTTTTGTTCATTACCCTAAATACTTCGTAACTATATTTCGCCTAAAATATTATGGACTTCTTCTTTGGTAGAATTTTATTTGTGACTTCTTTTCTGTCTCTTTAGATGTATGATATATGTAAATTAGTCTGCCGATCATAGCGGAATTATTTATAATGGAGTCGAAAACGAACGAAGCACATATATTTCTGTCAAGCGTTCCGGGGGTCCCAAATCCACAAGGAGGATCTATCTTTACAAGTCGTCACACCCCACATTCTCAGATACCAGTCTCTCATCCGCCTAATTATTGTGTAACCGGAGATAACTTTACTAACTCATCTATCCGACCGGTTATTGCTAAAAGGAAGTTAAGTCCACCATCCCACACTGCGAATGATCGATCAATGGACGGGTTTTCCAACGGAAGTCCTCCCAAAGGTGTTGTTCTTCCCTCTCCAGCAAAACGAATCTGTCCAAATAATGTTCAACCTGAAATGAGACCTGTTGCTTCTGCTGTACACAACATTGTGCCTAATCAAAATCCACCTGCCCCACTTGTTAATAACATTCAATCTGGTCAACAATCTGATATCCTTATCTCTTCAGCTGAAGCAGTTCTTGTGCAGCAACAGCAGCAGCCTTCTCTACCTCCAGTTGTACCTGAGTTTGGACTCTCCAGTGCCGATAGAATCGAACAAGTCATCGATGACGTTCTCGCTAAGGCCTGTAGTGATGAACCACATGATGACGTTTTTTGCCTCCCACAACGGACTCGTGAATTCATTCCACTACCCTCGCCTCTCAACCAAGAAAGCACACCCTCTTCAAGTCTTCATACTTCTCCTCCTCTTTCTCCCTCCTGTTCTCCTCGCCTCATCTCTCCCGCATTTCCTAATTCCATCAACTCATCAAATAATATGGTAAAAACCACCCAACAATTTTCAAGAAGCGGTTCTGTTGATCATATTCAACGTCCCCCTAACAACACCCAGTCTGATGTGCTGCAAAGAGAACGAATGCGCCTGCAGAACTCCCGCAGCATCAATATGCAATTGCCAAGTGGAAAACCACCACCTCAGTCTGCTGTTGCTATGTTAATGAAGCCTCCCGGAACTGTGGATAATGTTGATACGGTCTCATCATTCATTCAATCAACGAAAGCCCCGATTCAGAGTGGGTATTTTGAGCAGCCGGATATCAATATCTCAGTAGCGCCTATTCAACAACCTCAACAACAACAAGTTTGTAGTGTTCCACCACGTCAAATTTTGTCAAAAGTTCCCTTGGCAGTTGCAACCGAAGCGAAAATCCTTCCAGCTCAGCAGCAGCAGTCTGACATGATGCAAAAGCAGCAGCAAGTGCAGATGCAACAACAGCAACAAATGATGCAACAGTCCCATCAAAATCCAAATCTCCAGCCTCGAGTGTTCACTTATATCTCCCAACGCCAAGTTTGCGATCCAACGTCCACAAATGCAACTGTTTTTACTCTTCAGCAACAGCAGCAGCAGCAAGTTCGACCAACAAACATATCATCAAATCCTCCTATCGCTGTGAAAAAGGACTCTATGGTAGAATTTACAAACCAATCTTCTTATCCTCCTCCCCCACCACCACCACCACCGCATGGATCCATAATTCCCAACGGAATTTTCCCCTCTGCGATTGTTAGGCCACAACAACAGCCTCCTGGAATTGCTCCTATTCATCCGATGCAGTATCTCGATGTTTCCCCTAAGCCCACTTCCAGTCTTGCAGTCATTCCGCCGCGAAAGCGTCCTCCTGCAGCAAAGAGGAAAAAGTCTCCCGTAAATAACCCAGCACTCCTCTCTCCTGGGCCTAAAATAGCGACCAATGTTCCAATGGGTTACATTCGTAGTCCCATTGTGGCTTCACAAGGGCTTGATTTTAACCAACAGCAACATCAAGTGCAGATAGTACCACCACCGCCTCAACAACGAGTTAACTCCTCCCAGGAAGCTATGAACAAGCTCTTTTACTTTGACTCGAAAAAGTTCCTTTCAGATCCCGCGCTGGAAGCCTTTTCCTCCTCTCTTCCTCCTAGTGGGAGCCCTTCAGTTTGTCCTATTTTGCCATCTGGTGAAGAATCCTGGATAAATAGCTGCGGAGTGAAATATGAGAGCAGTGGATTTTCTCTCAAGGCTCTAATTCCCTCTGGTGATGATAATGATCGCATTTCTTCTAGGCTTGAAGAGGCTTATCTGCACCAGTCTTTACCAAATATTGTGAGTCATCCAACTGTCCGGCCGCCTACTATTCGTTCTACCCGGACACCTACCGATGTTTCTACTCGTGTTTGTCCTTCCCCTGAGCCTCTAACTCTGGATAATCGAATGAAGTCATTGTGGACTAACTTGCGAAACGCGGATTCCGTTCCCGCTATTTCTAAGTCATCAACTGATTCTGCTTCTCTCTTGTCCATGTTGAAAACACCGTGTTCTCCTCGGGAAAGACCGACTGAATGCAGGAGTCCCCACTTGCAACTTTATCATATTCCTAACACCTGTTTACTCAAGGCTCCTAGAAATTCTACGAGTGATGCTAAGGAGAATAATCCCGATGTGAAGACGTCTTCATCGGACTCAGTCAAACCTGAATCACGAGTGATTTTCTCCGCAAGCACTCCCATCAACAGCAGTGTTGACCTTGTTGGACTTGTTCGAATGCTCTGTGTGGAAATTGGAATTAATCAGAATAATATGTCAATCGTCGGAGGAGAAATCGTTATTCGAAATCCTACTGGATCTGAACATTCCGAGCAACAGATTCGGGAGTTTGGAAATCGTCTCAGGTCGCACTTCTCAACTGTTTCGGTGAGATTTGAGTCCGTCCTGACACCAACTCCTACTGCAAAAACCAGCGAAAGTTGTGAAGTTTCGAGTCAAATGAAGTGGCTTACGGAGCTGCAGAAGGAGAAAGCAGATGATCCCAACTTGCAGTCTTCTCTTGGTAATAAGTACAAGGAGGAATCGCTTTCTGTTTTCACGGTCTCCAACGCGACTCGACAGGCTGGTGAAAAGTGTCAAATTTGTCAGAAGGTTGTTCCCCTAGACTCGGGCATTCAGATAAAATGGGAGGAATTGTCCGCCTCCAAGTCCATCACATTGGGCTCTGAACAGGACTACTTTGCTTTTTGTGGAGAGTCGTGTTCGGAGGTGTTTGGTCAATTTTTGAATTCTCACATTCCTACTACTACTTCTACTAATCCGCAGGAGCCGCAACAGCAGGTGAACACTAATGCTATTCCTTCCGAAAATTCTAATCCTGTTACTGCCCAGTCGGAAACCCGTCATCCTCAGCAACAACTTGTTACTGGTGGAGTTTCGAATTCTCTTATTTTGCTGCAGCCTATGTCCCATAAAAGCCTCAAGTCACAGACCTGTGGACGCAAAATCTCCAATCTTTCGGTTAGCAGCAAACGGAAAGTTTCACCCAAACAGAAACGCTGGCGAGACACACGTTGGAGAATCTATCGGTCTGATCCCTACCATGTTCGTAAATTTGCTCCTGTCCCTGTTCACGCATCTAATGATGATTCTTCAGTACCTCGAGTTCTTTATCAGGTTGTACGAGATAATGAAATTATCGATTCAAGATGCTGCATCCTCTGTAGTAGTAGAGGTGATGGAACGCCAAACACTACAGAACGTCTCCTTTGTCTTGGCGCTGATCGATGGGTGCATTTGAATTGTGCGCTTTGGTGCTTTGATATCTACGAATCTTTGAGTGGTTCTTTGCACAAAGTGGATGAGTGTATGAACCGGGCCTTGAAGACAGTTTGCTCACATTGTGGAAAGACAGGTGCTGGTTTGCCTTGTTATAATCCCAGGTGTAATCTTGTCTACCATGTTCCTTGTGCCATAAGTGTTGGATGCATGTTCTTCAATGATCGGGGAATGTACTGCAGCAGTCACCAACCCAAGGATCATCATTCTATGCGTCTCTCCTCACTCACAGTAAATCGGAAAGTATATGTCACTCGGAATGAGAATGATCAAGTTGCGGACATTGTACGAAGCGAAAATTCCCCCTGTTGCATTCGTGTTGGAAGTCTTACTTTATACAACGTGGGTCAACTTCTACCTCACCAGATTGAGAGTGAACATTTTCACACACAGAAGTATATTTATCCTGTTTTCTACTCAGCTACCCGTATCTTTTGGTCTATGAGATGCCCGGGACGGCGCTCTCTGTATCGTTGTGAGATTAAAGAGCAAGATAGTCGACCGCTCTTTCAAGTCACGGTGACTGATAAGGGATTCCCAGATGTTGTTCTTCAGAGCTTTAATTGCACCGAATTGTGGAGGGAAATTGCTAAAAAGGTGCAGCAACTTCGAAGGGAAAGTGGATTTATTCAAAACTTCCCGCATTTGATTTGTGGTGAAGAAATGTTTGGCCTATCTGAGCCGAATGTACTCCGAGCTATCGAGTCCTTGCCGGGTGTGGATAATCTCATCGACTATGCTTTCCACTTTGGGAGACTGCAACTCATTCGCAATATGCCCCTGGCGGTTAATCCTTCTGGTTGTGCGCGGTCTGAACCCAGTTTCCTTACCTCAATGCGTCGCAGAAGAGCTTATGCAAACTCACATGAATTTTCCCCAAAGAAGGCTGTTTATCCCCACTTCAGAAGTCCTGGACGGCAAATGTCTGGACCTCCTAGCATCTCTTCATCCACCTCCGATCCTTTTAATCGAATTCCTATTGATTTGACAACAAAGAACTCTACTCTTGTGAACTGGTGTCAACAATATCGAAAGCTGAAGACGGAGTGCCGAAGTAATGTGGTCTTTGGTAGATCACGGATACAAGGTTTCGGCATGTTCGCTGCTCAAGACTTGGAGCCTAATACTATCGTGATTGAGTATATTGGCGAGTTAATTCGGCCAGTGCTGGCTGACAGACGTGAAAAGGAGTACGAGGCGCGTAATCGGGGAATCTATATGTTCCGCCTGGAAGCTGATACCGTTATTGATGCAACCATGTGTGGTGGTCCAGCGCGCTACATTAACCACTCCTGTGAGCCGAATTGTTTCGCCAAGTACGTCCATTTTGACAACGAAGGCCACATTGTGATCATCACTAAGAGAAAGGTAGAGAAGGGTGAAGAGTTGACCTACGATTACCTCTTTGATTTCGAAGATCAGACGAGTAGGATACCGTGTCTTTGTGGTGCAGTTAATTGCCGAAAATGGATGAATTGATCTCCCTATCCCCAACCCGTCCATCTCAAACGAGTGTGTATATTACTGTGTAAATATTGTCGCCCCCTGTGTGTGAGGTGTGTACATAGGTGTGGATCTCTCCTTTCTCCTGATCTCAATGGTTTTAGTGATGATTGCCTTTCATGTAGATACAGAAGCTGTCTCTGCGTGCTTCCTTTTCTCTTATTCTCGACTTCTCTTTTTGTTAAGACGTCCGGCTCTTGTTGAGACATTCCTCGATTTAATAGTACTACTTCAAATCACGCAAACCTGAAGCTGCTCAATTCTCGTCCCATACGACTTACACTTAGTAATCCTGTCCTTTATACGTACGCCCTACACTTCTTCCCTTTCTCTTTCTTGGTACCTCCACCTTTTCCAAACAATATCCTCGCCTCATCCTACTCTACTACTACTCCCTATTTGTACATATCTGTATTATGTATATTTTCTTACCTTTACTGTGTGTCTGTGTAATTGAAGACGCGTTTTATTAGTGTGAGCGCGTGTCAGATATCGTGTAAAAGAAATCTCCTTTTGTATTGTGAATCTCTTGAGCTTTTGCTAGTTGGGTTTTTGGAATTGCCATGTTGCGTGGAATACCTATACATAGGGTTGGGGTTATTTATGCTGTCACGTGTAGAATGCGAGTAACTCCGAGGTTGATAGGATTTATTGGTGGTGCCTTTCTGAGCTTAATTGGTGCACAAGAACTCAGATCCATAGGGGTAGTTAGGGACCAGTCGGTGGGTCGTGTATCGAAATGAGATATTAATAAGGATGGAGAGGGGGCGGTTCTACGTGATGATTTAAGGAAGGGACTCGGAGTTGGGTTCGTGACGGGTTGCTATTCTGAATTTTGGTAGACGTAGAGGTCTGCTTCTACTTCGTATTTGGTGTAGAATGTGAAGATTCGGTATTCAATAGTGGATGTCATGGTTTCGGTGCAAACTCGGCAAGCGGGCTGGCCAACGACTGCTTGACGGAAGTTGTCAGAATTCGAGTTTTCCACCAGGGAGGCTCCGTATTGCTTTGCTCATGCACGAGGCGAATGTCTGTTAAGCCTTTCCTAAATGAATTTGGGTGGCTGTTATGTCCGTTTATTAATAAAGATAGCGCACATATCGTTCTGACAGGCGGATGCGCAGCTATAACAAAGAAAATAGTTTCGAAAGAGGGTAGAGATTTAGTTCGTGTTAATTGGGAAATTTGCTTCTCCGTTCAGTTTGAAGGACATATTCTGCCGCTTTTCCAAATGATCTTTTGAAGAAGTTTGCACTAAACTCGACATCGATGTTAAGGATGCCTTTCTGATATGTGATGTTTTAACCATCCTTGGCTTTTATAAAATTTAAAACTAACATAAATCGGGAACTGGGTGGGTGATCCTATCGAAATTGCTTTCCTTTTAACTAACATTCACACGGTTAATATATTCGTACTTCACCGTCTTAGCTAGATTTCCTTTAAGGTGAGGTCAAGCTTTTAAAGGCAGAAACGGACTTTCTGACTGTTTTAGCCATGACAGCCAGAGACATCTTTGGCATCTTCGTAGATTTACCTATGCTATGACTTTTAAACGGCTTGTTTTTGGTTCCCCCTGGAATCGAAATGTCAGAACGCATAAGGGTAAGTGAATGGGGAAACATTTTCTCATTTATTGGATTATCAAATATTTGGATAGATTGATATATTGATTTTATTTTTTGTAAGTGCTGTTGGAAGCTTCTCTATGGGCCAGTCATAAAGTATGGAGAAGTAAGTGGACGTTAGGTATATCTGGAAGGAGTATTTTGGTAAAAGATTTTAAAGTGGTGCCGAATTTGATTTGTAGGTTGTATGTATTCGGATGATATTACATAATGTTAGATCGTAAGACATTTTTATATACTGTTGTAGAAAAATTGTAACTTTCTAAATTAATGAAAGTTGACCTTTAGAGGAGATTTTCTGTCATTCGGTGAATGCTGTGACCACTATTCAACAATAGATCTATCTTATAAGGAGAGTTTTTGAGGTCATTAATTTGTTGAAGCTAAGACTAACAGAAGACAACCACTGTACCAGTGATCCAGAAGATTGAGTAGAAGATAAAGCGGAATTTGTTAAATTATCAAAAATTGAGAGCTTGAGAGGAAAATGAAGGGGAGAAGGAAGGATAGGAAGAGGAACGGGGAAGAGTGTAAGAACCGATCGTCTGAACTACTAGTCTAGTAACCAACGTGTCCCTAGACTTTATAGGCAAAATCTGAGTTATCGAGAAATAAGTGAGTACACACCAGTAATCGATATTCTCCAATCGGGAAACTATTATACCAGTTCAAGCAAACTCATAAAGGTACATAAGATTTTTCATCAAAAAGAACTGAATTAATATTGCCCAAAAATTTTAAGAAATATTTGGATAATCCTTCAACTTAAAAGTTATTCGATAGAGGATCTAAGAAGAACAAGCTGATTTTTCTTTAATGGATTAATAAGTTAAACACGGAAGACTTATGCAGAAAAAGGGCACTCTCGAAGCAGAATTTCGGAAATAACATTTATTCGAAAAATTTGGAAATGAATGGCCATGATTTTAATTCTATCACACTAAATAAAATTTTACCAATTAATTGTTCTTGATATGAATGACTCTAATTTTGGAATTTAATATATCCAATACATTAAAATTTCTTATGCACGCATAGTGTGCATTTCGTTTCTGCAAACATCCCACCATCCATTTGTTCTTTCACACGCAAATGGAAGTAGGAATTTAAAAGAAAGTCAGCGATAATTCTGATGACAGTATCGAGTAATCACTGAGTTAACGGCAATGATAATTTGCCTACCACATTCCGACAAAAATATTTTCAAAATATGACTTGCAAAAATGTAGACAGTTTGGTGTAGCCAAATTCAAGGTCGTCTCCCTTAAAAATATAAGGAAAATACATCCTAATCGAATACTACCGTTTCCATACTAGTATTGCCTTCTTAGGCCGTCATGTAGAGAATTACAACGCGCAATCATAAGACTGAAACTGCACCAACTTCAATCCGTCCCTTTTATGATCCACAGGGCAGGAAGCCAATAAAACAGCGTATGTTGGTTGTTTTAATTATGAAATGCAAATCGCACAACATATAGCCATTCGGAGTGACTAAGTGTGGGAGGTTACCGTCCCCATCCTTAGGGCCACTAGGTAAAGATTTACCAAAGTGACACAGACACAAGGAGCTAGAAGGAGCAAACTGTCACACCGCATGACGTTTAGGGCAGGGCCAGCTGAGTCGGCAAACCTTATTTATTTATATACTGCCCATGATAAGGCCAAAAAATTGCACTTTTTCTTCATGAAAAAGCATCTGAGTACACAGGCGGAGTTGAAGGGAGGGGCCCAAGTAGGAGCAAAGCATGTAATCGGAGTACTGAAATAGTTCTATCTCATTTGATTTTTTATATTCAAGCTGGACACTTTTAATTACATTGGTATAGTTAAATGATTAGTTCAAATTTCAAAATTTATCCCCTGGTGTACTAAGTGAATTCACATTTGCATCGTTTGGAGCCGATTAGCCGATTAAGTGCTTTGATTGTTAGTCTTAAAATTCCACATATATCCTTTTCTTCTAATGGAGAAGAACTTACTCATTGTTTCTTTACTCTATATATCCGAACAAAGCTTTTTTCAGCACCTTAGATAACCGAAGATTAGAGGGAGGAGATTGCGTAATATTTTGGAGCTTTTCGTACATGTGATTGTAAAATTCCAGTATGCTGTTAAATCGCGTTATGAGATCTCGCATTGGGGCTAATAAAATATCCTTTACATATAAAACGAAACTGACCACCTGAATGATATAAATCGAACAAGATTTATTTATTACTCACGATAAAACAAAATTGAATTTTTTACCTCGTGAGAAGGTATCTGAATGCAGAGAACAACAAAGCGGTCCAATAATGCAGGGAAAAAGGTCAAAAAGAAGCAGAAAATACAGTGATGGTATCGAAAGAGTCTTATGAAATTTGATTTTTCGAATCAGGTTGTAAGCCTTTTTCTTTCCGGACATAATTCACTGCTACATGCTCTAATGTACTAATACAGATATTTCAGAGTTTTTCCCTACTTTTTGGGTAAATTCATGCTTGCTTGGGTAGTTGATAAATTAATATCCTTGGTCAACTACTTTAAATAACTTTTTAATAGCCAAGCTACTAACAGAATGACAAGAGGTAATACGATTTTAATATAGCGAAGCTCACCGGAGATTACTTAATGTGTGGTCTGATAAATGTAGGAATTATTACTACCCACAGTAATACCAAAAAATTTACAATTCTTCATTGTGGAAAGTAACTGAAATTCGTTAGCATAAAGCTCAATAAATGATAAAGGGAGATGACCAAAGAGGTGCCAGGAGCAACTTCAAGGTATCAAAGAGTCCTAATTCCTTTGATTTTTGGACCCGAGTAGTACAATATTTACTAAATGGGAGGCTCGCGTTCCAAAATGGGATCGCAGCAAGTGCTTGTTTACAATGTTCAGTGCTTATTGACGGGTTTATCTAATCAAGATGAATCAGTCTTGTCGTTTCAGTTCATTTTTCTTCCAGTGTTTGATCTTACGCAATTTTCTGCATCTTACAGTCTGAACAGGGCAGAAATCACATATAGCAAGACTACTTCTAATAAGATTTTAACCTCTCATTATTAATATTTGTCATTTCTTATCTGTTTCGATAAGGAAATTCACTTAGCCACAAATTATCGATTATCCTGATTGATTTTCTTGCAGGTCTAATGCTTGAAGACCACACTCAGAGGCTATTGATTAATTTCCTCCGGGTGACTGTAACCGATTTTACGGTGGTTATTAAATATCAAAACGTAATCTCCAATTAAATTAACTCTTTTGACATAATTATCTCAGCGCATTTTACCATTTTCATTGAGAGATTATTTTAATCTTGCAAACAAATCGAAATTACTTTTAATTTAGTCTCATTTCAGATAATAATAATAATAATAATAGCCTTTCTAATTTCACCTCTTGTTGAATTAACGTAACTAAAAAATCTCTTAACGAAGAGGGACGCAATTTTTTAACATTTATCACTTTGAAGAGACTTTAATATTGACTAGGAATAATTTGCTATTAATTTTTCGTCTTCAGAATTATAAGCGACTAAGTTTATGAGCAGGGAATATAACGAGAATGGTCGTTTTTATCGTTGAAGTTGGTCATGTAAAATGATTACTTCTAAGGTGGAAAAATCTGGAGATATTTTAGAAGGTTAATCAAATCTACATAGTGTCAAGAAGATAGGAATATGTTGAGCATTCTGTTTTCGAAACGTAAGAAGTGGGCTATCGTGCGATTCCATCTTTTCTGCTTGACTAAATTTCTCTTTTTATCCGGAACGCTTGCGCAAATCCGGAAAATATTTAACGTCAAATGAGTGAAAGATTGTGCAAAATTTTCCTAAAGATTAATATACATCACAAGTCTTGACTTTCTTGAAAGGTCAAAGTAAGGGAAATAAAATCTGTCTGAACAAGAAGAATTACGCTATATAGAAGATACATTTAAAATTCCTTTGTTAGCCTCACCTATCTGCTTATAGATGTCGCTTGGATGAATCACTTTGCCCCGGACTTTAAGTAGCCACTCGATTTTTTTCCATTATCTATAACCTGCATTGTGGACTATACTCTTCAATGGCTGAATTTTTCACTTTATTGATCAATAGATTTCTGAGTCCCTTCTGCTCTTCCCAAATAAATATCCTGAAACCGACCTTTTTATCATTCCCGTCTTGTTGCAATTGAGTTCATGTAGATGAAAGAGCACCAGCCTAGTTCATTTTGTCCACTTTTATATTGGTATCTCCTAAGCTAGAGCCTCTCCTAGAGGTCTCTCATCATTCAGCGAATTGAGGGTCTATCTGTGGTGATTGATTAGCGGACTCCCAATCATTTTCTAGAATGCAAACAAGCCGAACTCCACATATGTGGTGACTGGTTACTGTTACTGATTTCTTAATTCGCCACGTCACTAATTTATCTATGAGGTATTGTTCGATATTCCATTAGCATTTCTGTGACTAGTCGCAATTAAGTGTAATTGAATAATGATGCCTTTGTATGTCCATTTAACTTTTGCTCTAACAGAAATTCGATGGGGATGTGATGGTTTATGCTCTAGTCTGTTAAGTCAAAATTCACTGGCTTGATAGTCATTGAACCTAGTGGTCAACAACTCTGTTTAAATCTAGTACAGTTTGAGTTTCTCACGAGGCGGCCATATGATACTACTTCCCCACCCAAGGCAAATGTTAGAAAAGCATTTCTCAACTGGCTTCGGAGAAAATTTGCCTTTTTAGATAGTCCTACTCAGCATCTGATGAGTATTAAGCAGGGGATCTAGTTTATTTTAATTCCTCATTGCTCACAACTGGATATGGGAGCATAGCCCGACAGCATCTCATCGTCAGTTTCACCTATTTTCTTCTCCCATCTGTTTTTGCTAATGCTCCTCAATAAAAAGTCTGCAAAGGTTAGAAGCTGATACTAGCCAGAAAGTTTATTCTTATTACAAACGAGATTTTAAAATATAACATTTATTTTCGTGTTCATTTGAATTGGTTATCAAAGTATGATTCATCGGTTCTCACCCAGTGGGTGAAATGGCCACCATTGGTTAAGTTTAGCTGATAAAGGGTGGGGAAGGCAGATTTAATTTTTCCCAAAAAGAAGACTCTGTCTTTCTTTCAGTTTCTCCACTCAAAATTCTCCTCTCTATTTAACAAGGTTGGATTAATATTGCTAGTACTATTCTTTAATACGAATGATTTCCTGATTACTATTCTGATTTGAGAATTTATATTCCGAGTTAACTCATTGTAGGTGTTAACCAACGGGAATAGCGATATTAATAATGTCCAAAATTACATTAATCCAACGGTGCCAACAGTTGTGTAAAGAAACACAACCAGACAGTGTCTCTAAGTCAATATTTTCATCACTTTTCTCTTGTTTATAGCGAAACTTGCTACCTATTCGCTCGATCAATATCTATAGAAAGAGATGTATCTAGAGTAGGAGGAGCTCAAACATAGGTGTAAATTTAAGATAAAGAAAACTAACAAGACTAGTGCCCTTTCTCACTTCACGGATTCAGCTACCAAAAAAATAGGTATAAAACCGAGTCTGTGATTGAGTATTTGATTAGGGCTGAACAAAGAGGAGGCAACAAACTTTTAACTTGTAAACTGAAAATTGAGTAAGCTTGAGAGTAAAGTTCACAAGGTAGGTGTAAGATAACAAATAAAATTGACAAACTGCTTTAAACCCGAACGATAATTTACATGCACATCCATGAAGAAGTCAATAAAATGGATAAAAATCGATTAACGAATCACAGTAATAGATAATGTAAATGAGGAACAAAGCCACCCTAAATTGCTAAGATTATTAGCCTTCCTTAAAGAAGAGAATTATCATCAAAAAGTTCTAAAAGAGAGCAAGATATATCAAATCATTAGTTATTTCCACTAGAATATAAAGATTATTGGGTTTCTTTGTGGTTTGTAATTAGCTCTGTGGTAAATGAATAATCGGTCGAAATTTCATCAAGGATGTACCATAGCCATTGTTAAATATCGATTTGTTTAGTCATATGCAAATTAGAACCCTCGTTTTACGCGTAAATATATGTGAGATAAAGATCTTGAAAGCTCTTGCTTAAAGTACTTAACTGTTTTAACGTTATCGCGTCAGAGAAGGAGTTTTTTATTGCCTGTGCCATTAGAGTGCGGTAGCAGCCGTGAGGTTTTCTCTGAATCCACGCCCGCTCTAAGATTAAATTATTATACAAATAATTAGCAACAGCTGATTGTAAATAGCTATTTGTCTGTACACTTAATTAGGTGTGATTATCAGTATTGGTTATTTATTTATGTATGGGTTTAGGTTTACTCCTATTCGAGTCATAAATATAAATTTAATTAACTTGACTTAATCTAACTTCTAAAAAGCTGGAGGAAGTTTGCTTAAAGATATTGCTGAAGCGCCGCCAATATTGATTTATCGATTTATAGGTCTGAAAGAGTGGAATTTAACCAAAGCACTTTTCCCTGTTCGCCTTCACATAAGCAGGAACTTTTTTTTTGATAATTTTCGTTGAGTGAGATAAGTACCCTGAGTAAACTCTCGTGAGCTCCTTAACGTTTTAAATGTCCTCGCTAGTGCTCATCTACCTGCTCATGACTGTAAGAAGACATAAATGAATCAAATTGACATGACGAGCCACCCAATTAAATCAACTGGTCAACAAAATCTGAATATCTCGAAAACGAATTCACCCAAAAATACTGGAATCAAATAATGAAACTTGATGTTAGACATTGAAAAATGAACTAACCCCTTATAAAAAGTGAACAAATTAGTAATTTCAGAACTCAAACAAACTAAGGCTCCTGACATCCTGACATTACATAGTCGCATTCCTTCCCCGTTTATTTCCTTATCAAACCATTTGCTATTTGACGCACTAAGATGCTATTCTATGATTAAGATTTTAATAATCTATCGCATTTTTGCTAATAATTAAGACCCTCCAACGAACAAAGAATAGTTAATAGCCAACCATTGAAATATTGTGTTTTTAACAATTCCCTTTTCTTCCGAAACCTAGCCAATCCAAGTCTAGCATAGGTTTATATCCACACTTCCGCTTAGATTGTTAAGAATTTTGATAACCTTTCCATTAGATATCCCTGACGCTGTGGAGTCATTTAGTAGAACCAGCACCCATAGAAACCTGAAAGTCAGAAAGACGTCCGAATAAGAATTTACTAACTTTAACTAATTAATACAAAACGTCTAGCGATTCAGGGATGACAAAACGGGGGTTTACAGAACTATATTAACTGGGGTCATAGATCATTCAGGGTTACAACAACAATAAACAAAGGAATTGTGTTAACGGAGCGAAACTGGTGCAAAATACAATTGGGAAGCTGACCAATAGAGCGACTAAAAACTGGGAGACCGGAGGAAAAGACTATTTCCACAATGACACTTAACGGGCTTCCATGACAGTATTAATTTCAATTTTGAGAGACTACATCCCTTCACCCTCTTTCGGGTCTTATGTCTCTCAAGCTAGATGAAATTACTTGATGTCTTCTCCTTATAATTTACATTTCTCCGCTTTCGCTTTGAAGATTTTCCGCTGATTGCCCATTTGACTTCACACCATTTGATTTCTGGAATTCTCGAATAGAAATCATTTGTAATTTGTTTTTCCTCTCTAATCTTTCTGAGCTCGTTAGGACTTTCGTCATTGTTTTTGACTACTTTACCGCAAGAATCCTATTTCCTTGTATCTGTTTCACTTACAACTTCTTCTCCTCTTTCGACCTTTTATCCTCTCAGTTGGAGTTACATAAGCCTCTTATTATTCAAATAAAAGTATATCAATTAGGAACGACTGAGCCAGTATTTGTCCAACTTCATCTACCTCGGTCATTGGTCACCCACAGTAGCGCCAACAAACATGGGAGGAAGATCGGAAAGGGAACATAAAGTGGGAAATGGTGTAAAGCCAAATGCAGATTTATTCCCTGAACAATTGGCAGGTCAGAATAATTTTAGACATCGATCTGTAAATATAAAAGATGGGAGTGGCGCTATAATCAACCTTTAAAAGTTGGCTAATTCCACGTACATGATTTCCTCTATTGACAAAATTATTGAAACTGATTTTTTTCAATGCGAAGTCGGAAGATGCATGCCAATGCAAGTTTGGCAAACCTGAAAACCGATATCTGGTGTAATTGTCTCCCCGTCGCCAATAAAACTAGTGTAAACAGAATGCTCCCCAATATCTCATTTCATGATGGTGCCGTATGCACGCAGTGACCCATTATCACCTGTGGATACATAAACTAGGTCTAACCAGTCAATATTCAATACGCATACGATGACCCATAGGTCTGCTTGACTAAATTGTGACCCTATGACAAATTGGTCAAATCAGTTAAATCATTATCTAGCACTTTTTCACTATTCCGCTTTCACACACGCTGACTAAGCATACAATTCAGCTTTTCATTCACCAACTTTCTTTTCTTAACACTCTTTCTGCATCTCTTCCTTTCTTGCTCCAATGGCCAAATTCAAATGCTGTTCTTAAGATTTCGGGCAAGACCATTATGAGTAATTTTCATCGAAGAATAATTAAATGAATTATTTTTTGTTAGCCATTCATGGATTCTGCGTATTTGTTAAAATATGCTAAATTACAGGGTTGTTGCCTTGCATAATTTTGGAGTAAAGCCTACCATTAAGGCAATTACATGTTATTTCTGAATTCTGGCTACTGTAGGCTATTTTGGGAGGTTATTCAGGTTAATAACAAGCGACGAGCACACATCATTTGCCAACTCTGACGATTTCTACAATGCCGAAAGAAAAAAATCTTCGGTTTCTCACCAAACACTAATTCACTCAGTTCCTCACAAAGTGCTTCAGAGCTTATTCTCAGAAATAAATGTTCTTCCGGCAAAAATTTAGGCTAAAATATCTCCTAATGTTTCCAACACATTTATTACTACCGTTTCTCCAAAGTGTTCTAAAGATTCTGCATAATTTCTGGTTGTATCTGGACTTCTTAATACAACTATATAAAGTTCTAAAATTTCTTGATCAATGCAATCCCATTTAACCTAAACCAATCTTCCTTTGACGTTTTGAAAGATTGAGGCCGGTGGATGATGCTGACGAGGCTTTAATCTCTTTTCATCGGAATCTTATTCGCTCTAAAATTAACTTTCCTGTTTTTCACATTCACCTGAGGTATCTCCAATCTAATCCTGATTAATTCGTATTCAAAGTGGCCTGAAGTTATACCTATTAAGTCGATAGCAATCAACACCGTCAGTAACATCCTCCTCCACGGATTCGCCACTCTTGGCATACCAACGATTTTGGTGTCCAGAAATGTCACCCAGTTCTGTTCCCGATTTGAGGAGCTTCGCTGTGGTATAAAACATCCCCCTTTTCCACTCTCCACCTAACCTCAATGGTGTGGATCAGCGACTTGTTGGTAATGTGGAAAGAAAAATTTTTGTTTCATAAGGGGAGGAGACAATAGAAGAGATTCTTAAATGTGCATTCAAGATACCGGACAACGTCTCATGCTGGTGTCCATCGTAAAAATCTTCTTTTTCTGTGGCAGGTTCAACTTTTAACCCGAAAACTAATGGAACGGAGATTTATCTGGACACATGTGACCTTCCACTGCTTTGGAATCCCAAAATTCTGGAGACCTAGCTCAATCATCTGCCCGACAGTTATTCTGGACGCTTAAGAAGATCTCGAAAAAGATTCAAGGTGGATCCAACGTTCGAATGCGTAGATAAACAGTATTTGCTAGGAGTTGTTAAATGAAAATGATTAACTTTTATCCGAGGAAAATAAAATTAACAATTTATTATTAATTATTCATAAAATTTGCATATTTATAAAAATTTGCTAAATTGCAGATTACATCAATTTTGTTGTATCTATCATAAGGGCAGAAACTTGTTATCATTGAGTTTTGAGATTTGTGGCTATTTGGAGGGTAAAAAGGGTTGTCAGCCCTGCTATCATTTAAAGAGATAGCTATAAGCGTAACTCAGTCAGAATTCTAAAGTAGCTTTTCTGTTGACATTAACTCTATATTGAAGTTCTTAAAGATCTAAAGTTCTAAGTGTTGTCAAAATTTTCTTGTTTCACATTCTAATTCCCCCATTACAAAACTGCATATCTATTGTGTCCAACTAATTTATTTGATATGATCACTTTGACTATATAAATTCGCAATCTGGTCAAATCCAATACCAAGTGTATAAATAGATTATTAATTAATGATCTAGTCTGGTCTGGAAAATAAACTAGTCTTGTTTGGTCTAGTCTGTGCCGTATCTTTTTCGGAACACCATTTCAATTTAAATTTTTAATAAAATGTCTACTAAATTTCCTTCAGTTAATAATTTATTTCAATTTTCGAATATTTCCTTTAGTGATTCGGTTTGACCTTAATCTTTGATCAACGCTGTCCCGAAAGCCAACTGTTGGATCTGCTGAACTTAAATTCCCAACTTCGGCCGATTGACCTGACAGAACTAATTTCTCTTAATTTTATATGTCATTGATTCCAAATAACCTATCCTCTTACTTTTTCGGCGCTGACGTTGCCACTCGTCTCTGATTGGCCTGCTTACTCAATGTCCCATCGTAAGTGATCTAAATATGATTGGTTATTGAGCATCTCCTCTGTGAGTATATAAATGACTCTATTCCGCCCACCCGACACAGACAGCTGGCTACTGCGCAGCTGAAGGGGCAGTTTCCTAAATCACAACTCTCTGCATCTTTGGATAATTCTGGTCCATATCCCTGGCTAATCTAACTGCCTGATTGAATTACGGTGATTGTTATTATATATAAATAAAACCCTCACTATAACTATACAGCCATGCCTTAAGCTACCAGCAAAAGTGTCTCGCATCTTTCCCATTGAAGTCTGATAAACTCTAGTATACTTCATAGCACAGAGGGCTTGACGACACGTTGCAATATCCTTTGCGACGCAGGTGAAATTTTTTACTATTTGCTGTCATTTTTGGTGATTGCTACCCTGAGTATGTTGTGCTATGTCGCCAAGATTCTTGTCACGTGCCACCAGTCCCTCAGCGTTATGAAATATGCTACAAGTGGTCAGAGTCCAGAGAGATGTAGAAAAGAGGAGAGAAGAAGGCGGTCAATGCAGTATTAAGATAATGAAATCAAAAATATCATGTCTGAGGAAAGTTTATAAAGAGCCATTAAAGAAAAACAGAAAATGATGCAAAAGGGATCGTTCGCATTCATCAGTGCTAGTCAAGTGGCAGGGTCAGCGGATACAACCAAAGTCAACACAAGCAACAAAGTCTGTTCAAAAAAGGCTGTTCGCATCAGATTGTTAATAACAAAGAAAAGGCCAATCATTCACTCAACCAAAATGCCCAAAGGGAGATGAAAATCAGAAATCACCGGCACACTGAACAGGAATACCAACAACAACAGAATGAACATCTCAAAATCGGGAGATGTTTATAAATCGTGGGTGAATAACTCAACATAATTCAATCATATAAACCGCTAGATTAAGCCACCCATCATTTTCTTATAATCTGAGTTAACTGTGGCACAGCAATATCTAATTTAAATCTAGATATGTTTGGGTCATAGGTCAAAGCAACATAAGCTACAACAAATATATATTTGAATATATCCAAGTTAAAAAATCGGATAAAGTAAGACTTTTTGAAACTTTAGTGTTGCTCTCAGTTATATTTTAACTCCTCCCCTGATCATTTGTATGATTTAATGTTATTCGATGTCACTTGCTCCCCATAATAAAAAATTTTTAAATTTTAAAAGTGCACATACTCCCATTAATCGTTCAAAACATTTTCGGCTGATATGACGGTACCCTGTTTATATATTACCTGAAAATAGGGCATTGACCAAATCCTTGTTCAATAATAATATGAAGTTAGAAGGCGTCTTTCCCAGGTAAGTGCATACAGAAACAGTAATCAGAATATCTCATTGTCGATAAACGGGCTTAATTCAAAAATATTTTACATAGGTATATAGCCGCATGTGATTTTCAAAGATGCATTTACTGGTGAGGAGAGAAATGCAGTTTGAAATGTGTTAAAACTTAGATGTCTACATCACTCGAGCTGAGATTATCGTCTATGTTGCATTATAGTTTCTTATTCCTCTTTTTGGATTGGGGTCCGCGAAAACGGACGGTAAAATATCGCCAAAGCTTATTGAATGGTATGATTAATATGTGTGCATCTTGACAGAAACGTTGTACTCCAAGTAACAGACGTTTACATATACATATTTTGCAGAGAAATTCTTTCTAAATAACAGAGGCAATCAAATTATAAAATGCCAAATATTAAGACGATTACATTGAAAAATTTACGTGAAAGGAGCAAATATTTTCGTCATGACATTGAGTCCAACATTAAAGACATCAAGGACACGTATTCTAAATAATCCATCCTTTTACTCTGGACTTTTACAAAGCCTCGTATTTTAGAATCTTGTTCTAAACGCGCAAGAACACTATTTCACTGGGAGTGGAAATAAATACCCTATTATTTTATTACAATGCATGATAAGGCAAAAAATTTACAATTTTTCATCTTGAGAAAGCAACTGAAATGGAGTAAAGGCAAATTGTACAATAAACAGTAAACGGAAGAGGACTCAGTATAAGTTAAAGATGATGTCTTTTTTAAATGAGTTCTGTATCATTTGATTTTTTGAATCGGATCGTACTCTATTTGTTTCATGGTTAGTTCACTAATTCACTTTTAAAATTCGAATTTTGCAATTTGATTATTGAGTAAACTCTTGTCCACAATGTTCAGGTGGATGCTTCTTAACCTGAATGATCGATCGTATCATTTAAATTCTTTTCTTCCAGGGGCAAAGAAAGCAAGATGACACTGATTTTAATGGAACAGATCCCAAAAGAAAGGTGAATTAAACGCCTTTTCTTATTTGCTGACTATGTCACTCACTTATATACCTCAGAGTTTTCATTTGTAGGAGACTTTTAGAGCCAGAGTTATCAATTTGTTGCAAGATTAATGGTAGTAATCTAAATGAATTTTAGAAGCAAGGCTGATACAGGTTTAATAAAGGCTTTATTGATGCACAAAAGCTATCAACGATATGTAGACAGGCAGAAAGTGGTGAACCAGTAGTTGTCAAAAACAGTACAGAGCTGATGTGTTGAGGCCTGCTTGTTCATCTATATGGCAATTCAGTTATGTTTCGGCCGGATAGAATTTCTTTAAGAAGTTGTTCAATAACCAATCATATTTATTTTACACATGAACATGGCATTGAGTAAGCTGGTCAATTAGGGATCACTGGCAACGTCGGCGCGGAGGAATTAAAAAGAACAGATCAAGTAGAATTAATAATTAATAAAATTGAGATAAATTAGTTATGTCAGGCCGATCGAACGACGATTAGAAAACTAAGTTCAGAAGGTTTAGCAGTTGACTTTTTGGGATGGCGTTGATCGGGTTACCGGGATCAGAGGTTAGGGTCGGGCTCATTCATTATAGTAAATATTCGAGGTGATTTTAAAATTGAAATGAATTATAAACCAAAGAAAGTTTAATAGAGGTATGATTAAAAGTTGAAATTGAAATGGCTTGCCAAAATTAATACTTCAAAAATTAATTGAAAATAACAAATATTCAAAAATCTCCAATTAACCTATTACTCTCAAGGAAAGTAAGTGACATGGGGAAATGTTCACATTAAATGGTTTCTCATTTTGTATTTGTATTGCTGAGCATATTTGTGTAAAAGTTTTAATCGACGGATGGATTTCTCAATACGATTCAAGATGCAAAACTCTTCCAAAGAAACATTATGCAAACTTGTGTATAATGATATAAAAGTACATACTACCGCTCATCCTAAACATTGCCTTAATTTGAATACAAAGTAAATTTTATCTGCTAACTGAGTCTCTCATGCCGATTTTCAGACTAAAGCCATATCAAAAGCGCTGAGAATGGAAGCACTTTGTTATTAATATGAAAGCAATTTTTCTGTAAGTAAGAACTAGTTTGACTTGTCATGTCGGGATAAACATACAGAGAGTTTTCACTTTCACTCGACAGTTTTAAAACCCTTTTTGCAAATCATTTTGACAACTTGTTTATTCGCTGAAAGAAAAAAGAGTGAATTCTGATTGAAGCGATTTTATTCTCGCTTTGAATGTATAAATATTTTTATATTTTAGAAAAGATTGATAACTGTTTAATCCCACTTAATAAATTAAGTTGAAGCAGAGATAAAGTGCGAATTATATTCCATTTAATTGGTGTAATTTGCGAATGATTAGACGCGAGTAAATGAACTTTTTGAGCGTTTTATGCCGTCTCATTTTTAAAATGGGTTAATTTATATCAAAAGCAATTGTTGTGATTTGTAGAAGTGTTAAATAATATAACAATTAAATTAAAATGCGTAAAAAGAGCATGTTGAAATAAGCGAGACTTATTAAAAGCATTTAATTTTAACTTATTAAACATAAATAATCACGAAATATACAGATAAATTGGGCATAGATTCGGGATATAAGCCCATTAGGATTTAGAGTGAAAGGCAAATCCTCCTAATTTAGAAGTTAATAAACATATAAAACGGGAAAATTAATCTTTTTCATGGACTTAAATCATAATGATACTCTGCAAAACTATAAAGTAATTTAATAGTTCTCTAGTCGGAAGTCACTACTGAAAAATTGTAATCTTAAAGAGTTAAGCTGGAGAGAGTTTAGTGAAAAGGAAGAAAGAGATTTGTTGTTTAAACAGAGCGTTAAAAAGAGCCACAGACATTTATTTAGTTTCTTTAAAAAAATCATAATAAAAGGTCGGATCTAAGATAAATTTTGGACAGTGATACAAGGCTTTCAATATAATATTTACTCAAGGGAGGAGACAGGCCATGATTATTATATCGTCTCATTTGTGATCAGAACCCATTTGTCTTTAAAACTTCACTTCTTGAGTATTTTGGTTGCTTAACGCTGAAGCTTAGCTTCTAAGGTAGGTGAAAATTCTAGCGGATACTGACTAGCAAAAGCAAAGGTTTGTATTCATTTGCATTTTATTAAGCTTGTATTTCACCGTTCAATTCAAGGTCGTCTGATAACAAAAAAGGCGCATATCCGAGCTGACCAAACTTAAGAGATTGGTTGGTGTTGCCATTCCCGCTTCTGAAGTTACAAAGCCGTTTATTAATAAAAGATAACAAGAATTTTTTAATATCCAAGGTACTAGTGCTAATCTACATCGACAAGAAGAGTTCCACATTGATTCAGTTGGCCACGTGCTTTCAAGAGTGGCTTTTCTTTACTCATATAGAATTGTTTTATTATTTTCAATGATGTGTATTTGCTCTCGAATTCAATCTTTGATTGAGTAGTTTTAATCATTTATATCACCATTTTTATACTTCATTGGCACTTCCTTTGTATACACTTGTGTAAATCATCTTTTTTCATACAACCGCGGTTACTCTGAGCTTCTGATAGCTATACAATGATATAAGTCCTTTATCCTACATAATAAATCATCCAGTACCTTGATAATCATGAAAGTAGATATTTTTTACATTAAAATATACAAGACCATTAAGATATTACCATGTAATTCAATAATGTTGTGTTTTTATTCTATTCTCTTGATATTCTCTGCCGTTCCTTCTTACCGAACACTATATTAGCGTTAGCTAAGCATTTAGTAAAGTAATTCTGTGGGCTGCATTCAGTATTAAAATCACTATAAATTTCAAGAATACGCAGAAGTCCATTGGTAGATAAGGTGGATGGAGTAGAAAACGGAAGTGACGCTCTTGAAACTTCCAGGTATTCCACTTATGATTAGACTTTATAAAATGATCAATGATTGAGTGGCTTGATAGAAATCTTCTTCCATGCAACGATATCTGGATTGAAAACAATTCCTCAAGGTTGTTTGATAAAACATTATCTTGCAGAAAATTCCTAAAAAATCTGACAGGATCTCAGACTTGAACTTCAAATTACAACTAGCGTAGGATGTAAAATGGAGACAGCCTAAATTTGCAGGTCATCTCAAGACTGTTAAGATAAATGATTAGATGAATTAACTATTTGAAATTCGTCATATTATAAGCTTTTTAAGATATTTTGCAGTTTAAACTTGATTCTTTTCACACAAATGTTCTCAATTGATGCGGTATTTTGTAAAAACTTGAAAGCATATAACCAAGTTGATTTCTTATCATAAAATATGAATCTCAAAATAAAATCACTGAAAAGGCTTAAATTTTCCATAATACAGTGAATCAGAAATTTAAATTAACCTTTTATAAACATCACTGCAAAGTATTAATAAATTTATTTACAATTTTTCCCGCAAATAATATGAACCGACAACTGAATTTTAGCTTGCATTATAGATTGATATCTAAAATGCCTTAGACCTTGGAGACTAGTGTCAAATTCGTGTCAAAGAAATAATACGCGTCTTTAATACTCATTTCATCACCCGGCTAAACAGTAATAGTTACAGTCGATCATTAAAATATTTTTATTCTAGTAGAGGCGACCCGATAGCAATGCTGACACGCATCTGCGGCTTCTACCACCTCAACTGCCTAGCCCCCAGTACTCGTCATCTTGTAGTTATAAACTTCTCAATTCTACTATGGAAAGTGCTCGAAGCGCCTGTCTGAGTAAATGTGAGATATTCCAAGGAGTTTATTAGAAGAAGCTTGCATTCTGCTAACCCTCTTTTTGATCAGTGTCATGATTTAAAAGATGTACACATTAACTACCCCAATTATAAACATTTTTGCACCAGAGACTTTGTATAAAGCCAACGGCCTGCATATTCATTTTCTCATATCACCTCGCCAATCTTTGGGTGCAGTGAGCGGTGTCTAATGTAGGGAATCACAGCTTGATAATCTACTAATCTAATCTATAAGGGCATATTGTTAAAATAGATCTAATTTTAGCCACGTATGAGTATATTTCCGTGTATAATTAGGTTTAAAAATTTCTTGTGGACAAAATAAATGAAATATATTCCTTTTTCTTATTTTACTTCGAAATAAAACATATCTGCCTTGAAGAAAATTATCAAAATTATCTTTTTTATCGACAAAAAATGGGCCATTTTGGCCGGCAAAGTTGCATTCTTATGAAGATTACATTCAAAAAATAGTATAACTTTATCTCAATTCCAGTCAAGTTAAATAAAGCGGGTTGAATAAAAGAAACCGAATATTATATGGCTTTATCAGCATTTAGCTCCATAAATGGCATTTAAAAAAACGTTTTCATTAAGAGCTTATTTAAGAGTTTCCTCCTCAAAAAGAGAAAAACTGAAAGAAACTGCAATTAACGCAGTAGACATGAAAGAAAACTGACATGAAATAGTATTGTATAGCGCAATAAAACAAATATGCGATAAAAGTTTTAATAATTGGTTTCTTCTTTACAGGTTGAAGACAGTCAGAACGATCCAATAAAATTTACCCAGCCGAAGAAGACTGTGTGTCTTCATTTGGATGTAATGAATTGTATAACATATTTCTTCCCTGATATAAGCCCCTGGCACTTTCACTAAATATACATAATTTACCTTATCTATTGACACAGAAAATTTATGAAGATCATTGTTTGCCATCAGACTACAATCTAACTTTTATAAATCAATGAGATCTAGCACAGTTTTAGAAAATATGCTGTGTCAACTGGATTCGGGTATAAAAACACTTCTGAATACTGAATGTATAAATTTAATCGTTGCAATTTATACTTCATTACGTCCTTCCCTGGAGTCTAAAACTAGCAAAATATGCATAAGTTTTCATTGCCTAGTTAGATCCCATTAGTTGTAGCCAGAATAAATTTTAAATACAAGAATTGCAGTTTGGTTAATATTTGCGAAATTAAAGTTAAACAAAATACTCTGAGTTATCCTGCAGCTTGGTCACAAAATTAACTTACTTTTCCTTGGGTAGTTGCAAAAAATTCGATTTTTTGGTTGAATTTTTCGTTCCTAAGCTTAGTTCCTGGTTATATTTACTGAAAAATTCTTGAATTTCTTTAATAAAATCCAAGTTAGCTTACATTTTTTGGATGTCATTACGGTTTCGGTTTCTTCTGGCGGAATAAGAAGAAATAACACAAATTCAACACTCACGTTGTTACATTTTAGTGAACTAACTGCCAAGTTGCTCATGCGTAAGCGTATTGTTTTTAACTCTCAGGATATACACCTGTGAGAATTTTCTGCGCATTCAACATAATTTTTGTGGTCAGTAAACGCAATTTCAGGCTAAAAAAGCATTGCTTTATTCCGGAAGTTAAAAGATGACTATACCACTTACTATTATTTCACCTTCCTTCACACATATTTAGTTGATTTGCTAAAAGAACTTCAGAGTACATGAACTTTTCCACTGTAAGGGTTGAATAGGAAATTTATGTAATTTAGGTGCTTTAATATGATGAACTTAGTGATTAATCACTTGATTGAAAGGTCTCAAGGTCTCTTAACATGAGAAATGAATACGAATTGAAAATGGTATGATTTGAACTGAAATTAAGAGGTTTAAATTATGAATATGCTGGAACTAGGATTTTCTCTGATTAACCAATGAGAAACATGGATGCTAGAGTGGACCAATCAGTGAGCTCACATGATATTTAATCACGTTTATCGCTCTCTTCAGCGCTGCATGGATTTTGCCATTAATCCCCAGTAAGGAAAACGTTCATTTAATTATGATTTTCAGGATCCGAACTGCTTCAATTTAATTGGAGCAATTAAGTAGATTCAATCTACCTAATATTTCTTGCTATGAAATAAGTGCCACTTGTATGGCACGCAATTGTTTTATGTATTTCGTTAATTTTATTATATCTTTAGCGTTTTATATTTGTTAATGCGACCGTCTATTCTTCTAAGTTTATGACTTTTCTGTCCAATTACCAAATGTGTCACTACAATTATTTTAAGAGTTTAATAAAATGTCGTATTATTTATGTTGGATGGCTAGTAGCATCAAATTATCTAAGTTTACCTATTTAAAATAGCAAATTTTAAGTAAATAAGAATTTTCATTGCTATTAAAGACTACATATATTTATTATTTATTAATATATCTTAATAAGGACCATGCCTATGACAAGATTCCTATATGAATTTTAAAGATTGCAGTATATTTTCATGCAAAATGTTAGAAAATTATAAGATGTGCTCTTGAATGCAATGGAGCTTCTTATTTTATACCATTTCACCGCTTTTTCGGCAAAAACCAGGAAATTGTGTTTTTAGTTAAGCAAACTAAAATACTTTTGTTGCCGATTGTACGATTACTTAGCGTTAAGCAGTGTGGATGATTTTCTTCAATGCGGAAGTTAATTTAAAGCAGAAATATGCAGTGTTATGCTGTTGTTTATGAAATACTTTCCATTTACTTTTCTTCTAAAGAAATAATTTTCCTATAAGTAGTTTCGTCGTAAAGTATTATGATTGATTATACATAATCTAATTTTAAAATATTCGGATGAATGCATTGTAAAAACGCCCAAAAAGTGTTTATTTAATTTAACTCAAAGAGTGATGTCAAAATTAACTTCATTAATGATATTGCGATTCTAAATTTGTGTATTTCATTTACGAAAATAAATATACTCTTTAAATAAGTTTTAAATTAATTAAAATTAAGATTTTTTTACAGAATACTTCTGCTCTTTATCCACGAGCATTTTAGTACACTTTTGAGAGTAAGTGTTTTAAATAAAATACTTGTTTCTCTGTTTTTTAATTCACATTTTAAGGATTAAATTTTAAAATTAGTCCCTAGTTGAAATTTAATTACCTTTTCAGTGGTCAATTAACATGGCGCTGGATGGATAATACATCATTTGGAAGAGTTGTTGTATGTTCTTTTAGTTGAAGAGCATCTTTCATTTTTCTTACGTGGGAAATGTTTAAATATTAATTAATCAGAGAAAAATTTAGATTAATGTGCCTTTTATAAAAGATGTAATATATTTAATTACATAAAAATAAGTCTTCTGTTTCAATTTCTTTTTAAGTTTGAAAGTTATTAATAAGTTCATTTAATTAGCTCTTATTACATGGGCATTGCTGAAATGTGTTTAAATCTTGAAATTCGAACTACTATTAATAAATGCTGCACTAATTTTTTTCCTTTATTTATAAGTAATATGTCGCATTTCCAATTTATGATAAGGAATAATTGGGAATCAAGAGACGAAGTAGAGCCCCTATAATTGCGAAACTCGCACTTTTTGTCCATTGGATCATAATGTGTACTTCAGATCTCGAACTGGAGGCTATTTTCTCGGTACAGCGTTTCATGCAAAATGGACCCCAAATAAAGAAATGAAACTTTGTTCGAAGATAAAACGTAAAGAGTTTAGATGAAGGCCATTGTGATTCACTCAGTGTTTGTTTGAAATTTCGACCGAAATATTATTGAAGGTCTTGACATTAGATAGAAATGCCAAGAAATTAGATAATTGGACAGCCTTTGTTTAAATTTCCCACGATAATAAACTTACAAAATATCATTTTAATAATTGAAAATGGAGCTGAATATGCACTGGTTTAAGAGATTCATGAAAACTAGTACAGACGAACTACGAAGCGAAGAAATATTCGTGCTAATTCATGACTAAGCAGATTTTGTGTTTTCGCTCAGTTTTTTATTACACCTGGATGCATCTGTGAGCGTACTGACTTCTATTACGTTGATTTTTACCAGCTGCCCATTGTACTTTCTTCGAAAATTTTCAGCGTACATTTTGCGGTTGTTTAGTTTGTCAATTTCTCTGCTTAATTTTGTTCGAACATCAGTATAACCATCGGCAGGCAAAAACGTTCGTTTAAATAAGTTAAATAGTGAATATTTAATATTTTCAGATCAAATGATAGATAATGTAAATAACTCACTATGCACTCTGTTTGAGAAATTCATAATTTGAGTTGTGAATGACAACGATCAGAAGTTTACTATAACGTCAAGGGTTGCCATGTCTCGTCGGATTAATACGTCCTTAAGTATCTTTAGATTCGCTATGACCTGTTGATTTTAGGATTTTAAACCCCGCTTATTATTCGAATTTGATTAGAGGAATTTTTATATTTATATTTGGCATCTGTCAAGAGAAGCCTTTGAAAATTTTTGGCAGACCACATTTAGAATTCATAATTTCCCAAAATTCAGAGATGTCATTTACTCATTTAATGTTGTAATTAGTTCTCGCCCCCATACAATTTCAAGCACTATAAATTATTTATTTTAAAATATTAATTCAGTTCAGTCATTCAAAATATCTAATTAAATTTTCATTAGAAATGATAAAAGTATCGTGCGGTAAAGTGCTTGGGTAAGAATATAGTTGATGAAATCATTTTTTCACGGACGTAACAATTACCGAGGGCTTCAAGTGGCTAATGGTCGGGTGCTTCGAATCTTGTAAAAATTAAAGGATGTTAACATGTCAAATACCAATATTTCATCGGCTGTGTGGCCGTCAAATTCATATAACCTTTTAATAAAGCAGGACAGAATTAATAATAAATTAAAGTAATAAATTTAATAAAACAGATTTACAGAACATATTCTTCTAAGCAAAACAGTGAAGCGTGGACCAAATCTCCCTACTCTTCCCCCAGATTATATCCACTTATTCGAATGAGATCTTTCAAACTCATTAGGTGAAGCACTACAGACGCTTAAATTCGGGGGGAAGACGGTATCCAAGAGCCACTCTTACAAGAAATTCAAATTTTACTACTTCGCCTGTTAACCAGAATTAGACAAGATGGTTGGTCACACACATCAATGGATGTGCACTGATGGCCAATTATTATATATAAAATTTTATATTGGCATTTTCTTTTTCAACTCGAGCCCAAAATATTTATTACTTAAATGAAATTTATGACAAATTCCAATTTTTCTGTCGCATCTGCAGCATGACCTCAAAAAGCCTCCCCGAGTTCCATTAGACCAAAACCCACTTCCAGTCCCTCTCGTTCGATAACTGTCACTTCAATGGTCTCTGGAATATGAACAAGTTAAACCGCTTCCTGATTTTGACTTATTGGATTGGATCCCATCAATAATTCCCAATTTTCCTCTTGTAAAGTGCCAAAGTTATGGTTCTTTCAACAGGCAAAAAGGATTCATCAGAATTGTTACATTATAAATAATTGGAAATAAATTTATGTGAAATCTGAGTGAAATCATGTCCATTAAATTAGAGATTTTGTGAGAATATTCTTTACCTCGCTTAATTTTCTAATGCCCAAAATATGGTAATCTTTTGTTTATTCTTGCCCCAATTTTAGAAATTGCTAAAATATTTTAAATTAATCTTTCATACCATAAGAAATATCGTTAAAATATTGTTTTCCCACGCCCTATGAACTGGCAAAAATACATTAATCAACTAGTTTTTTCCCTTACAATTAATCATATTGAACATGGTTATTACTCCACCCTTTCAGACGTCAATGTGTTTAGGTTGAAATTAAAAATAAATATTAAAAAAACAAGTAGAAATTATTATTTCTTTCTAAACATATAATTATTTTGCTATTTAATTAAAGCTAAAAATGATTTCATTTTTTGTGGCATGGACAATTAAAATGAACAGCCATTGTTGTTTAATTGTTCATTTATATATTTAAATTTAAATTAAGGGACTAGTTACTTAGAAATCCATTTATTTCATTGATAAGATACTTGTTTTAATTCTGTTACAAATTTCCATTTATTATTAATAATCTACTAAATATTGAATCTTTAGATTTGACACAGGATAAAAACACAAACTATACCTTGAAGATATTAACAGTAGTTATAGAAAAAGTGATTTTTCTCGAACGCTTTTAGCTCACAATTTTCTCGTCGGACACAAAATTTTAAAAGGAGGAATCCACCATGTAACCGCTTATCATATTTTTTGAGCCTCCGGATGAGTACTTTTAAATAATTATTTCCAATTCAGGGCCGTTTAGCTAAATGTAGAGACTGTAGTTCCTTGAATGGGAATTTCAAGATAAAACGTTACAAATTAAAGCTGGTTGAGAATATAGGGATGAAAAAGTTGTTATAATGCCTCGCAGAGCTTCGCTTTAATCTACAAGAATTTGTAAGCTATGCATCCTTTTGTCCAATTCGTATTCTCGATATGATCTTTAAATGAATGGACTCATTATCATAGTTTTGTGAAAATTTCCGACATTTATTCTCAGTTCTCTCAAATTATGTATTTGATTTTAACTTAACTGCGCGGGGATCAAATTGACTTCTGTATTTGTCAACGATAAATTTGCGAGATTTAAGATATTGATCAGGTCACACTTTAAACCCATGAAATTTCTCATCCGAGAACATGATAGCACGATAGTTCAATTTTTAGCTGGTTTGACAGTCAATATGATATAGCAATAAGAAAGAGAAAATATTTGCCTCAAGAAGTCTAATTTAATTAGAGAGATTAAGTCATGGCATACTCGTCTTAATGACTAAGTAATTGACTTTTATTTATGCTAAACTATTGTAGCTGTAGAGATTATATCAAAATTACAGTCTCCATCTTAAACTCCATCTTATAAACTCGTGCAGCTAGAAATTTTTACCTTCTTCTGCTATCAAATTAATGATAACTGACTATTTTTTATATTCGTGGTTTGGAAATCGCTAACAAATACAAAAATAACGTAGCATTGATGGCGTACTAACCAATAAAGTAGTTTTAACTCTGACAGCAAAACTACTTTAAGAATTCGACTGAATAAGACTTAGAAATCTCCATACAAAACTGACGCCTTCTTAAAAATTAACAGGATATCACAGCACTTCTAAAAAATTAGAAGATCAAAAGCTGAATTGTTAAACAAACGTAGTGCAATGAGAGAAGAAGGAAGAAAGGAGTATGAGGAATAATTGGGAAATGGATTAGAGAGGAGAAGCATCATTAATGAGAGAGGGCAATCTGAGTTGTGATAAAGAAGTTTTTGCGATAAGGTGATTGACTGATTCGCGTCATTTGTTAGTTGATGGGCAACTGATAGAGAACTATCAAATGCCAAGCGGGAATGAATCATCATGCGGGAGCTACACAAACACTTATTTAATACAGCATTCAACCTTATTTACGTTTAAAATTCTTCGTAATGAAATTCTCTGAAATATTCTAAATCAGAAAGGTCTTAATAGCTAGGAAACATCAAAATTCGAGTTCAAAAGATCCTTTTCAATTTTCAAAATGGAATGCCTCAAATTACGGAATATAAGAAAGCTATGTATCTCTTTGGGTCACTCTTATCTTGAAAGGAATTTATTTTTTTCCAGTAGCAAGGCAAAAATTGTCTATTTTTATTATGGAAATCATATAAACACTGGTAACGGTAATGAAGATGTTAATAGAAAAAAACTGGCGGATGATAACAGTGGACATGATTTTCAGAGCTCACTGAAGCTGAATATAATAATAGACTGATATTTTTACTTCATGAAATAATAGTAAATAGATATTACTAATATTCATTGTGCATCGTCAATGATTCATAACAGCATGCTTCTCTTCATCCCATTATCACTTTAGATATTAATAGTTATTTTACTCTACTAACAATATTGAATTTACCCCAAAATGGAACCAGTTAAGTAACAAAATATCTCTGTGCATCATCATATTTGTTCCTGCTTCCTGACTTTGCTACCTTTCGATATAAATGTTCAATTTAATTTCCTTTGTTTTCTAATAGCTTAGATACCCTTTAGTTAGCTGAATAAATGGGACTTACAGTGCATAATTTGATCAGAAAGAGATATACTGGAGCTCTTGAAAAAACTCTACCTGGCCTCCCCTCTTACCAGTACTGACCAAGGCGTTAAGTTATTCTAATAGGTAGATGCTGCGTCAAAATTACATATATATGTAGTAATTTTGGTATTACCTTAAGCCACCACCTCTTAAGACCAAATTATTTCTCCTGTTCCCGTCTTTAATCTGTCCATCGAACTTTCACTTTATTTAGGACTTGCATATTGAACCTCACATAGTTATTTTTAAAAAATCGCATTTTTTTATTATCTCATTCACTCTGTTCTCTCTTATTTTCTCCTTCTTCCTATATTGTAGTAATGTATTTTACAAAGTTTGGAGGGTCAATAGTAGAGCAAATCCTCTTTTTCATTAAAACTCCACGCTTTTAACAGCAGAACCTCCAAGATACCATGCAAATCTAAACAATAAATTTTACTTCACAATTTTTATGAAAAACGTCAACAAATAGATTTTAAGTAATATTGTTATCAACAGAATGTAAAATTAAAACATAAATTTTGTTCTGCTATTAGTTAAATAACCATTTAAAATAAAAGAATTTAATTTTTACTCTGTGATAAAATAATTATAGAATTGGAATAACCAAACAATTAATTGGATCAAAGCCATTAAGTCCTCCTATAAAAAAATTATTTTGATAACATTAAATAATAGTTTGCAGGTAAAATTTATGCCCCATTTTATTATTTATTTATCACTTTTTATTCATTTTTTGGCCATTAATTCCTGTGAAATTAAATTTTATAACGTTGTACTTTTCCATCAAATAAAAATAGAATTGTGTTTTCTTCGTTTTCTTTTACCTGTAAGGGTTATTATAATTTAGTTATTTTTACTTATGAAAATGCGAAAAATTAACAAGTTTTAAGGGAACACCTGAACCAGCGAAATGG
Source organism: Hymenolepis diminuta (assembly GCA_900708905.1). Taxonomy (NCBI): domain Eukaryota; kingdom Metazoa; phylum Platyhelminthes; class Cestoda; order Cyclophyllidea; family Hymenolepididae; genus Hymenolepis; species Hymenolepis diminuta. The sequence continues at coordinate 382,282 of CAADRB010000004.1, forward strand.
TCTAGTGAGAAATAAAACGTGGGGCCAAAAAGGTGTATTAAATGAAGTCAAAATATCAAAATTTTTACTTTATTCGACTACTGAAGCGTTGAGTTGTCTGATTTCTACTAAGGGTATGAGTCACTTCGTAATGTTCAAATGTCCCAAAATTCACTTTTCATGATTTAGCCTCTGATTTTCTGGGTGAGTTCAAGTCCTCACAGTGAAGGGTTTTCTAACCACTTGATTTAGTCGAATGACTAATCATGCCCATTTGACCCTTTTGTATTTTCGTATTGCCATGGGAAAGTTGATGTAGCCAATAAAGACTTTTTAAGCATTCAATTAGTTGTCATATTTTAATTAATTAGTTTGCGTACCAAACCAGTTAAATAAATAAATAAATAAATCAGTTGAAACCTTTTATGTTAAACGTTGATTATTAAATTAACGTATACACACCTTGTAAATTTAGCTCAAAATTAAATGAGCCCTTTACCGTTTCCTATTCCGGCTTTTCCTCACATTCTTCTTCAGCAAATGTTCCATTTTTTTGACGATCACACAAACATGCACGAGAGAAAAAACTGAAAATTTTCAATTTCCTATTTTTCTGTATAATTGCATAACTGTTTTTTCAGATGGTATTTGGACTCAGTATAGTTTAAATCAAGGTAATTTAAATATAATATCTCCCACCCATTGATTAGAAAACAAAACAAAAGATTTCAGACAGAAAATAGTATCCTCAGCATCAAAATGAGCTTCTACTTCCATTGAGCTGTCTACTCTTAAAAAATTCTTTGTATTTTATGAATATCGAATTGTGCTAGTCCATTACAAAGTAGAAGCTTTTTCCTACGTTTATTAAACGGAGACTCGGTTTCTGTTACATTCGCCTACCTGGTTATCATTACCATTACATTGTGAATTGTTGCAAATCATCTGAGCTTGGGGAATAGTGCATTAGGGATGAATAAGAAATTGACGACAAACCCAGTATTAAATAAATCTTATATTATTATTCGGATTCAAGATGTAAACTTTTTGCTTCAAATTTTAATGTTACAATTTTCACATTTCATAATGCATTCCTGTGGGTTTCTGTCATGATCTACAACTTTCTGTAGAATAACCTGAATGATTCTAAGTCTGCCTAAGAAATTGCACCGGTTATAAATACAGCCCGACAATACGAAGTGACTCAAACCACCATATCAAGAACAAGATGCACGTTTTCATGTCACAGATTGATTTTTATTATACGCTAGTTGCAACCGTAATGCAAATAAATTTGTTTCAATATAAGGGAATTAAAAGAAGCAAGAATGAAAAGGTGAAAAATAGGAAACCTTAAAAATAAGATTTATTTTGGGGAAAATATTATTTTTTACATGTAGCAGTTTCTAATCATGAAATTAGCTTCGATCTGGTCATGCTAGCATTCGATCGAGAACTCTTTAATTCATCAATTGAATAGCAATTCGGCTTTAAGAGTTGGAATTATCGGAAAAAATTATATCAATAAAAAAATAGAAGTAGTTCTTTGGGTGAACGTAGATAATTTCGAATTAAAATGGCAGTGCAAAGGGAAGCATTTAAGATGCCTTGTCACTCATCCAATGTAGGTGAACAAAAACACATTTTACAGGTGACGATACACTTCCTGAGCTCTTATCAACAAATCAACTTTATTCGTTTCCCCAAAGGAGAAATTATGCTGTACGGGATGATATGATTGGTAATGATAGGAGTTCTAATAAAAAATACTTAAGTTGAAAGTAGATTAATCCCTCATGAATTCAGTACTATATTAATCTAAATGCACAAATTTATTAATTAAATACTTTCTCCGATAATTTTGAATGAAACAGTAGTGTTCGGTATTACTATACTTTCTGTCCTGCTGACTCTTCTCAAATTGTCGTTTTATCTGGAAGCATTCCGCAGTACGCATTTGACCACTCAGATGAGAACGTTTACTGGTCGCCCATCCGTCAAATAAAGAATCCATACATTCACTTCTACTCAGTGTGCTATACCTTATCAAAATCCCGTTTTTATTCATTCTGCCTAGATGCTCTTTCTATTTTAATCTTTCTCACTTAATATCCCTTTTGCCTTACACTCACCTCTTGGTCTTCTTATCGGGAATGATATTTGTTTCCTTTTAAGCCCAATGAGGATCACTGGTTTTACAAGGGAATTTCTCTTAATTCAAGTACCTCTTTCACCCCCCTTTCCCAACATGTGTTGCCCATTATATCATCAGCAGTGTACGTTTGTGTGATTTTAATTCCCATGGATTTTACCTTATTTACAAGCACACCCCTTTATAACCCCTGTATACGAGTTTGTGCAAAGCTTGGGTTAGTTATTTCTGAATGGCTTAGTATTTCAGTTGATTTAGATTTCGTATTTCGTCACTAAAACTAGTTGATTTCAACCCGAACGTCTGACTCTTAAATTTCTGTCAAAGCTAGTATTATTGCCACCTACTAATACGATATCAATTTAGATAAATAATATAATATTAGTTTTCATTTATTACAGCACATACAATTTCAAGAAGGTCCTAGTCCGAAGACTTCTTTCTAAAATGGATGTTAATAGTTACTATTTTATCAATAAACCATGGTCCTTTCAATCCGTAACTAGGCATTTCTGTATTTCAAGTGGTGCTCTTTATCCTCGTATGACACTACTCATTCCTCCTTCATTCTCATTCACTTATGCATGGTTGCTCATCGTGCCTATTAACCAATTGACTTTTCTTTCTCTATCTAAAGAAGAGGCATATTATATATCCATATAGAAAATGTTGTTCTTAAATTATTTTTCATAATGTCGGGATTCATTGCATTTTCTGGTGCTGGTCAAATCCTTCGTATTTTAATCTTTTTATTGTTACTGCGTCCTATTTAAATACAACTCTCAGCTATTTAGCAGGAAAATTCTATATTGCTACTTTCCGAATCAAAGCTCTAGGGACATAATGTTACGCTTACTCGGATATCGACCAGAAAAAGGGAGTATTGTACATAGGGAAAGCTGTCGTAGTCGTCTTGTGTTGAACACTTGCAAATAATCTTTTAATCCTTTCACTGCAAACAACCTTCAAAATTTTCTCTGAGTGACTTGTGTCTGGTAACACAATAAATTTCCTTTGAGACACAGAGACTTTTATAATGATTGGTTCCTCCTGTCATCAATCTTATCTTTTTCGTTTATTTAAACAGTTGTAATTGACACACTATAATAAAACATGATGTAGTTGAGATGTGCTCTCTCTGAAGTCTTCTGGGTCTATTATAATAGTATTTCTCATACCATGTCTAAATATAAATTTTGATATTGATAACAACATCGCGTTAGTTTGTTCATAAAGTAAGCTGAATCTATTTTAAATTTAAAGTAAACTTGAAGGCAGAGTGATTGTCTTTCTTGCCACTATTGCCCACAGCCAAATTACAGTTTTTGATCATAGGGTAGCGCCAGAATTCGAGAGAGTATGGCATAGTAGTTCGGTAGGTGTGGAGGGGACGAGCAAATAGAAGTCGAGATTACAGTTAAGTTACGAAAATATTGCCTCATCTGAATTTTCTTGTTGTATTTTTATTCATTGATTATAGTTTAGTATTTCATACTCTAGCATTCCAAATTTAAATCATTAGGATTTATTCACTCATTTTCTGTTCAGAATGTTCATATTTTACTAATTAATTTAACTTAATGATCATCACATTTTAAATCAGTTTTATTCTAATTGTCCGTGTACTAACAGATTACTGCTAACCGAGATAACTCTAGCAAAGCGAAAATGTCATATTTTTTATTGCTATAGTGTTTTATATAATTTAGTGGATTGAAAAATCCAAATGCCATCATAAAGTTCATTTTTAGGTGAACTATCCATTCGAAATTTAAATATTTTCGAGAGTGCTTTGAAGTTTAACTACAATAAAGTATATAATTTATTTATCCTTGCTTCAAGTAAAGAATCGCAATGATGGGCCTTCCAAAGAGAATTACTGAAAATTTCAAATATGGAGGAGAACCGAATCAAAATTTTGGCCCTGAACTGAAAATCACAGAATAATTGAATCAAGGAAAGTCAATGTAATTATTCAAGTGACTTTTCTAATCCCGAGGTCGTTAGTTCGCTAGGCTTGAACATGATTTGAGAAATTGATGATGAGGACAGAATTTGATGGTAAACTATGTAACTCCGGTTAACAATCCCAAAATATCTGCAGATAGCAGAAGAGGAAAAAGAGAGAAACTAACTTTAAGAATCCAACATTTTATATTATCAGTTCGCTGTTTGAACAAGTAATTTAGTAATATAAAAGTAATTTTTATAAAAAGGCAGAGAAAAAATAAAAATAAATGTCACAGTCGTCAAGAAAAATATTTAATAATTTTTAAATTTTCATTTTCTCCTTGACACCTCCCCTGTTACGCTGCCCCTACCTCGAATGACCTTAACTTCGAGTTCATCTAAAGTCTTCTGGACTTTTGACAAGTCATTTTAGGGCAGCGTATCTACTGTCCTTAAGTATTTTCACGAGCCTTATCCGATTTGTTCGTTAAAAATTTGAAAGTGTCAAACAGCAGGTAAAGTGTGATTTATACTGGTGTTGATTCAGTTCCCTCAGTGGCCTCAATTGGTTTGTACGCCTGATCTAAAGAGCATCATTCATCAGGATTTTATAGATGACTTTTCCCCATCATTTAGCTACAGTTCCAATCGTTCAGGAGTGATCACGAGCAAACACGAGATTGCCAACTATGAAAACCCCTCTTTTATACCTTTTCGCTGGTTCATCTCTCTTATTCTTCGGTATCATCACATGGTGGATAGTTCGAACTGTTCTTTCCATTATTAGTTCTGCAGGCGATTTATCATTCAGGTCATCCTGTAGGTGAGTAAGAAATTTCCAATAACTTCCTCTGCCGCTCTCTTCCCTTTTAGTTTCAGAAAATCGCTCTGTCTGGCCGTTTGATTGTGGGCGAAATGGAGACGTACGGATTCGATCAATAGTTCTTTCTCTGTAGTATTCGTCGAACCGTGACGGAGAGAACTGTTTCATTATCTAAAGCCAGAGACTCGGAGAAACCATGTGTCTTGAAGATGCAGTCAAAGGGTACTGATTATTGCTGTAGCATAGTTGATGACATTGATATCACTTCCGCCTGAGGGTACGAGTCCATCAATAATAAGTGGGCAATGCCATTGACAGGACCGGCAAAATCGACATGAAACTACTCCATGGTGCCTTCGTTGATAACCAAGCCACCGGTTTTTCACGTTGGGGGCTTCTAGCAGTGTTCTAACACTTTAGGCAGCATTTGATAAACAGTTCTATATTTTCGTTCATTCTCGACTAGTATGCGTATTCTCTGGCTAACGTTTTCATCCGATTTATTTCTAGATGGCTAGTGAAACCGTCGAATCACTCTTTGCCTGAGTGCAGTCGGTATGACAACTCTCATTAAATATCAAGCAGGCATGAACAGATCCCCTTTTATTGACAAAGATTGTCATTTCGTGCTTACAAATTTCGTCTTTCCTAATGACTGAGTCTTTCCCTGAAGCGCGCTTTATTTCCACCACCGTGACAGAAATCTTTCTGATAGAGTCGGCCAGAATGCAGTATGCATCCTTTTTCAGAGATATGCTGGCGATAAAGGCTTCCTACATGGTCTTTGTTGATTATCAGTCAACCGTAATAATCCGTCAGCATATAAAAACTCAGAAGCCTTCCGATATTTGATTTCGAAATCAAATCCTGTCGAAATTTTTACCCACCGCTGAAGACGATTAGCCGAATATGTTTGAATGCTTTTCTTAGATCCAAAAACTTTTGATAAGGGTTTGCGATTTATCAGAAGAGTAAAGTGACGACCAAAAATGAATGTATGAAATTTCTTCATCATATAGACAATAACAACTGCTTCTTTCTCAATTTTCGCAATGTTCTTTTTTGCCGTTGTCAGCAAACTGGTTACATGGGTCACAGCCTCCTTTGAGTCATCTGAAAAAAACGTGAGATCGCCGCTCCTGCATTGTAACTTGATGCATCTGCCGCGATGACTGCAGAAATGCTGGATCCTAATGAGTCAAAAACATATCTGATTGCAACATGGATTTCAGCTTTTCAAACGCTCTTTAACAGTCAGCAGATCTGTACAAAGCAGTGTCTTTCTAGATTAGACAATTCAATGATCCACAAACTCTAAGAAAGGTAGAAAGCTGCTGTGATAATTAGATAACCCCAGAAATGAACAAAGAGTTTAGACATCGGTTGAAGTTGGCATTCCACAATTGTCCGACTTCGTTCTGCATCACAATAGGGATCTTTTGATTAAAAATTAAGACGAGATATTTTATGACTTTTAAGAACACACTTTTTCGCTTTCTGACAGATACCATAATTGGTAATGCATTCCAGCAGACATTTAATTCTCTCCTTGAATTTATTTTCCTTTCGATAAACTATTATGATATTGTCCAGATATGCGGCTTTGCCCTTTGTTCCACTAATCATATTGTCCACCATATGTTGAAAGGTATCTATTTTGTTAACAGGTTCGCTGAAATTCTTCTTTGGGATTTGTATTCTTTTTTTCTGACCTTCTTCGAAAGTGGTTTTCAGCTCCATCACCTGAGTGGCAGATGACTTTTAGACAAGGAAGTGAGTGATCTGCTTCAGCCACCAATAGAGACCAGAAGATTCAAGTCAAGTTAATTTATTATGAAGCATTTTGCTGCTATTTGTTGATTACCATAACATTCCTGAAAATTAAACTCACTTTACAATTTTAAGGCGTTATCTGAAGCATTTTTAGAAGCTTCAGTGCTGAATAGCCCACGTCCTTCCTGAGATTAGAGTGATGTCAGAGACAGTATCCGTTGCAATTTGGCTTCCTTAGCATTGATCATTAAAGTTACAAACTGTCGCCTGTTAAAATCTTCGACTTGAACTGACACACTGAGAAAAATAAAGATCTAGCAACCATTTTTTTTCTTTAAATGAACCCTTTATCGCGCTGGCATTTCGTTTATTTATTTCCGTTCCTTCAACAGACATCACACATCTCTGCAATAATTCATTTTGTCACATAGCCAGCACGATGATGGGTGTTTCTTGGTTATAATATTTCTTGTTTGTTCTTATTCCTGGAAGGTGGTGCAATTCTTCCGACATAACCACGCTCACTGATGTTCTGCTAGACCATGACAGAGTCATCCTATACGGCATCCATTCTTCAACATTCATCGCCTAAATCTTGGTAAATGGTATGATGATTTTATTTAATTATGCTAAGCATTCTTATTTGGACATCCAAACGGCTGAAACTCCACAGACCACAAGGCAAAAAAGGCCCTTAAGGTGATGGTTTGAAAGAGATCTGAAGTTCGATTGTCAAAAGGTTTCATTTATCCCAGTAATATTATCAATCCAATCCTCATCAGGCCCCTTAGACAATGTTAGAACATTAGATCATTTGCAGAATTTCAATGGTTTTCTGCAGAACAGTTTGCAGAGGATGAATACAGCTTCCTCGAACTTGTGATCATCCGGTTTCCTCGAACAAATGTAGCTTTTCAACCTCTTGTACTCCAATCACTAAAGGAGTCTAACACTTTTCTCTTTAGGAATGTAAGCCAGGTTTTTCTGAAAACATTTTTGTATTTATTAAACAGTTACTAAGAGTAAGATCCGCTTCTAGATCATCGCCAAATTCATTAATCTGTCGAACAAGGTTGTCAGGGCACAGTTTAGAGAGTGGAATTTCCTGATTATCCAGGATTCAGTTTCAGACCCTTTATAAATTGTTCCGTCGTTCTCATGAAGCTTTCCTATTGCTTTTGCAGCATAATTCCTCCATTCTTCATCTGTTTTATGAAATTTTATTATTGCTTTTCAAGTTTATCTGTTTTCGAGTACAATTTCCGCATTATTTTTCTAAATTGTAGGCTTCTATTCAAAATCACTTCGCCAAATTTCGTATCTTCATCTACAAACCCGAAATATCCACAAAATAGCAGTAGAGGAAAAAGAGAATGACCAGTTTTAAAAAATCAGCACTTTATATAGCAATTCGCACAAAACTACAACTTACATGGTTATTCATTACTAATAATAATAAAACAGCATTTTTAATGTAAAAGAGAAAATATAAAATTGGATGTTGATCTCGTCAAGGAAAAAAATAGTTAGTAATGCTTTCATTCTCACCTTGATCATAAGTCAACTGAATCAATGGTTGGTGAGATAGCATTATTCCTAATAAGATACTCTCTAATCTCCACCTTCGATTGTCTTTTCTTTCACTCTTCCTTATCAATTCCACGTTGTGCGTATTTCGGATAGAAGACGCTATTGATAATCCGTGCTATCGATTCAGCGATCATTACGCATATCTGCAAAGACAGAAGTCATGCTTACTATTAGCTAACTAAGTAGAAAATTTGAGTTTTTCAGTGGACAGTCTAAAGGATGTGACTCCTCTGCTCAAGATGAATAAAGAAATGAAATCTCAGGCTTTTAGCAATTATTTTTTAATCGCAATTTCATTCCCTTCTCAATATTCCTTGCTGCATTTGAATCACATACATGAAAACTTACAGCAGCTTTAGACTATTCACTATTTAATATACATTTTTCCTTTCAATTCGAACCCTTTCCAGAATGTAACAAAAGTATTCGAGAGTTCAGTGAAAATTGACCACTTCTTGAGAATGAATCACTTTTGAGATGTCTGGAATTGGTGTCGCACTAGTGACACAGGAATTTAACCTTCTTGTGAATTTCCATAGTCATGTTGCTGAATCAAAGTTAGCAAACTCAATGCTATCTTAAAACGTGTACAAAAGATATGTAGTACTAGGCCGCTGTACATTCGTTCCCAAAAATAAAATTTAAAGAACTCATACCACGAAACATTCTTTAACAATGGAAATGAGATAAATACAACCAATTAAATTAAAAGCATATATGGTTCTACCTAGAAGCTTATTTCTGTGTGGATGTGATGTGCTTTGTATAAAATGCTATTGCAATTGTGCTAATGAATTGAATCTCCCTATGTGGACAAACGGACTTTCATAGTTTCATGTTTTGCTTAATAGACATCACTATCAAATATCTCAAGGTATGATTGTCTTGAAAATGGAAATATATTAACCATTACTCAGACTCTAATTCTCAAAAGTTTATCCACTTCTCTTTTCAGCTATTGCACCTCCCTCTCAAACGCGTATCGTTGATTTAAAATCGTAGCTATCTTCTTCCTTCAAATGGAGTTACTGCTAATGATAATTGTTATTTTTTTCCGATTTTAGTTGCCTCAACTCTCCTGATCTAAATTATGTGTCCCGTATTTCATTTTTCCCCTTTTTGTTTTCAAATAATACGTTGTCTTGAATTCTGATTTCAATAAATATCTTGATGTTACAGGTCTTTAAATAATATTTTCTTTGTAATTAAAAGGCTCCATATGTTTACTTTTCTACACAAACTCGATGAGTGTCTAAACAAACCGCCCATTATCTTGGAGTGTTGCTCATTGTGCCTGCGAAGACCTCTCAAATTTATTAACTTTTAATGTCTGTCCTAAACGTTGGACACAGAATATATCCTAAATAATCTCTTCCGTTTAAGCACAATCTACTTGTACCTTCCAGGGTTGGAAGTACTCAGGTGCTCTTCGCATTTCAGGCGCATGAACATTGGGCCGATTGCTCAACAGTTCTGAGATGCGCGTTTAGTCATTCCAAGATTTCTGAATGTCGATCTAGTGCTGGACATTCCAGTTAGCAGTAAGAAGTCCAAAACGTATATCGCCCCCGTATCAGCATTAAAATTTAACCGACGTAAGTCTAGTTCATGAAATGACCTTGAGAGGCTTTACTACACTTCCATTTTCTAATAATAAACGAGTTCTGTAAAGATACATTCAGGTATTGGAATTACATTAACAATATTGTAATGACCTGTATTAAACTGTTTTATTGCTCACCGATTTTCTAATTTTCATTGAAGAGTTTAAGTCCTTGAATGATCTCAAGGCGTCTTACTGCGCTTCTTGAAGAACTATCCTGTATTTTAAAATTCCTCAATAACATGTGAGGTGTTTAACCATATATGTTGCTAAGTTATGGTGTCCCGACATGCTTGCGTATCTGATCGGATGCAACGAGGCTTTGTCTAGCTAATTAATTAAATAGGCACTTCTCCCGATCTGATTCATCAAGGTTGATAGAGTAAGGTGTAAATAGTGTTTAAGGCCCGTACTGAAGATATTGGTTGTTACCACTAGTTTGATTGAAGGTACTATCAAATGTTTTCAACCAACCATGGACATTCAACTCAAATTTCGTTCTTGGTTAATTGAGTGTGTGTTATCATGATTCCTCATTCCCGGTCATCTGCATCATCCTGCCAATAATCTTTGGTCAGGACTGGTGACTAGAACCGAGACGGTTACACGGGGTAGCGGACAGAGATGACAAATCGCAGCTTACAACTACCTTCATGTTTGCATAACCCCCGTTTTTAGTTTGAAAATCATTAAGAAATCGGATCATTTGCTGACTATCATTCTACATCACCAATTAATTTTGTTAATTCTTCAACTTCGTTCTACTAAGGTTTCCCTCTTACTTATCTCTATTCTGTTTACTCCTTTTATCCCGGTCTAAAATTAAAGCTTCTTAGAATCCATAAATGGAGAGCTTGCAAAACCTCCGATTACTGCCTTCTTATTTTTTTATTGGGACATCCATTTTTACTGATAAATGGCTTTCATTTATTAATGGCATGTCATTATTCTTTTCGGAGATAATCTAGAATGCTGGAAGAATGTTTAAACCTAAAACTCTTTAAATAGACAAGTACGTGACAAATTATTAAACGCGCCATAAATAAACGCGTGATCGCCATTTGAATGCTAACAATTGCAACATTTCGAGTAAAAAAATACATCAATTAAGGTGCGTTTTCCCAGACCCTGGAAAAATATAACATAACAACACGGAAAATTTGTTAAGTATTTTAAGGTGTGATATCGATACCAGTTAATATAATCGAACCGGTAAAAACGTAAAATGTCTACAAATTGCTTATAAACAAACTCAAATCACTGAGGTTAATCGAAGTAGAATTCGTCGTTACCGATTCATGAACTTCCAAGCTTGTGTCTGGAAATGAAACCTCGCCACTGCTCTATTACTTGTTAACAAAATATCCTATCATTTTTTTCTAATAAATAGGTGCCCCTTTACACACCTACAGCTAATCAGACTCCGAGAAAAAGAAGAGAGAAGACCAGTAGCTCGAAGGAGTGTTTCTGTAATAAAACAGTTTTATATAGAGTTGGAAGCGTGAAAACTATTGTCTAGCTAGTTAGTCAATGATTGCACAGATAATTGCTATGATGGTGATCTTACGAATTCAAATGTGAGCGTAGAGGTCAAAAACCAATGAGCTAATACTTGAAGGATGAAGCTCGAGTACACCGGACATATTCCAATAGGCCTTCTAACAAACCTCAATCCCTACCTTCAGAATGAGGAATAATCACTGAGTTATAGTCGTCCGCCTTTACTCTGTTTGATCTACCATGTCTAAAACCGCAGCCACATTATTTTCTCAAGGCGTAACAATAGAAATTAAAGTAACAACCTATTCGATATCAGTATTATATTAACGATGCGCCAGATAAATGAAAGCATAACACTGAAAGACTAAGATAAGGATTAGTTGGAAGCTCAATTTCATCTAGAGTGTATGAAAGAGAAAAAATTATCATGCATTGGAAGATCATAATTCTTCAAGTTTCTAAGATAATGTTAGCCAAGACATGAGCTAAATGAGCAATGTTTAAAACAAATTGGTAAGCGATCACTTACATAAGTAAGGTAAGCAGAGCACCAATATAGAAGGTGATTGAAACGTGACACCTTAGTTTTAATAATCAAATATTTTAATTAGTTTTCGTATAAATTATTATCGGTAAAGTAAGCCTACACTTGATGTTTCATTTAAATTTTAATTCATGCACAAGCATTCAAAACTGTTTGAAATTTAGGATCTTGAGTTTTGTTTTGTGGTTTTTGCATGGAACTAATATTTTACTTCCGCTATTAGTACTGCCATATAATTCTGTACGCCTTTTATTCATTGGTTTTTTTAATTTCGCAGTTTTCCGATAACTTGGCTCATTCATGAACATTTAAATGTCAGCAGAACATTGTAGAGAGTTAATTTTTGATCATCTTGATACAACCATTTCTCGTTCTTTAATTCTGAATCGAGTTATTATCGTTTAATTCCAAGGGAGAGCATCGTTTAACTTGAGACAATGAAAATTAGTGAAATACATCATCATTATCTTTCATACAATAACTTTGAAATTTTCATTTCTTCCATTATTGATGCTTTTCAATTTAAAAATCGATTAAATTGTATTCTTTAGGGATTATTTGATTAAGTAATTTAATAATAATAAAACATATTTTGTTTTTCACAAATGGAAATGAAATAAAAGTACGCTCCCGTAATTAGTATTTATCACGTAGCACAAAAGAACCCTCTTCCTAAAAAATTGTTTTATTCTAGCGAATTCATGTAACTTCATGTTTTTATGATTTAGATTTTGTATTTTTAAAATGAACCAGTGTTTTCTAGGTATTATAAAGGCGTTTTCGAATTTCCATTTTTGGGAATTAAATTAAGGCTTGAGTTTGCGTTTGTTTTCAGTTTGATTCCTTTTTAGCTCTAATCGGCAAATTTGCTTTACAAGTAATTTTTCCACAATTTTGTTGGAATTCTAAACGTATAGTTCAAATTTTAACTCAAAAAGGGGAAAAATGGCAGAATAACCCCGTCCTTATTTTAGCTACCGTCATTTGCCACGCTAATGTGACTTATTTTTAAAAAATGTCAGTTTCTCGTTTAAAAACTGCGCCAAGAAGCACTACTAGGTGGCTGAGGGAACTTTTAAGGGTAAAACTTCATATTATTTATTATCAAAAGGGCTCATTATCAATCACGTATTCATTTTACTTAAAAACTATTATTATTAGTTGGTATTTAAGCGGCTCTGGAGTGGATCTTTCAACTCTTCAGACTTTTGCCTATCATTCTAATGCTGGGGAAATCCTAGTTAGCAGTGGGAAGCGATAATCTATGCCTCAGCAATTCTGAGGATGAATTACAACAGTAACGGTTTCGAATCAAATTTATCCCCAAGCATTCAACAAAGATTTATGAAACTGATTCTTTTAGATAATCTGAGGGCAGATTTTTTCCTTTAATTCCATCTATTTCAACTAGAGTGATAAAACAGGCAGAGATAGTGCCAAAATCACCTTCTGTCTATTACAAGGTGAGTGAGCTTAACTAGTTATATTCACAGATCGGATTATGAGTATCTTCACAAAGTGTGGTCGTATTTTTCAGCACCTTTTCTTACCTGCCTTACTCGTTTAGATCCCATTCTCCGTAAATAAAGAGGGAATAATCGTATTATTACCACCGAAAACCTCCATAAACAATGATCAAATCGCACTTCCTCCCACCTCCGAGTATAGTAGGATCAGAGAAGTTCGGTGATTATTATTATTATCCAAAATACTAAAAAAACTCACAATTTTTAATTGTGGGAAGCAGCTAAACCCTGTTAATAAAAAGTCTGACAAATAACTAAGGGAGGAGGATAAAAAAGATCCTGGGAGAAACTTCAAGGTACTAAAGAGTATTACTTCATTTGTATTTAGGATTTGGGCTGTACAATATTTACAAAGTGGGTAGTGTACTTTCCGAAGTTCCAATTTCATCCTCCTTCCCCTAGATTTCAGCAAATACCCGTCTACGAGGTCCGGTGCTTATTAACCAGTTCTATTTATTCCGTGAGAGCCGGCCTTACCACTTAAATTCACTTTTTCTTTCAACGGCAAATGACGATACATGATATTCTACAGCTTACAGCTTTAATATAGCAGAGATGATATAGCCAAAATTTCCCGTGATAAATAATTTTATTTACTCGATATGAAAAAGAGATATTTAGTACGACACCTTATAAAGATTAACAAAAGCATTATCAAAACTCGTTTTGCATCATCATGGAGCCTCCCTGGTGAAAAATTCAAATTCTGCCATCCCGTTATAACCCAGACGGACATCGAATTTAAAGCTAACATTGTATTTGCAACCAATATTTGGAAAATAGTCTGACAAATGAAGGAATTAGCATCTTTTAAAGTTCCACTGATTATTGGCCTTTCATATTTGATAATCAAAATCATCATGCTCAAAGGGAAATAAAGTTGCATCATTTCTATTCAAATGATTAGCAGAGGGAATCGGAAAGAACATTTATTAATTTCCAAAAGTGTCTGCAGTGTTCAGATGCGTTGGTCCATACTTATCAGCAGAAATGGAAAGGCAATGAATGTTTTCCAGTCACTGAATATTCCCAATAACGCTTTTCTGCCGCGTAGGGCAGTTGCATGTCTTTTCTTTATTTCAGGCTAATTTCAAATATAGCCACGTCTAATTATACGTGACTCGTCCAACACACTTTATTTTCAGCCGTCGAATTCGTCTCAATTTAATCATAAATCTCCTTATTCCCATTTGATCAATTGAACTGTTTAAAAACCCTGCTATTTTTCGAAAAACACAGCGGGCGTGGTCAGTAATGGAAAAATCTCAACTTGCAGTTTTTTATTCATACTTGCCTGAATGCCATTTCGACATTTTGAAAATCACACAGGACTTTGGCGGATGTGAGGTACGTACATTTGTCCTTCGACTAGATTTAATTCCACAACTTGATATTCGAAAGATTCCCTTAATTCTCCACTATCTTTCACCTTCTGATCAAGAAAGTAAAAACGAATGCTTTCACCTGAGCCTCATCTCTCTTACTACTACTACTCCTGTGGTAGTAATGCTATTAGTAACTCTATTCACAATTCGTTTAGTTTCAATGATTCTATAGGTTTTTTTAAATATTGCAGATATGGACCAAATTGAGTCACACATAAATGTTTCAACTCCATATTCTTATCAGAATAAAGGGACCAATTATGAGATTTGTAAACTAATGACTACTGTTTTTTCTATCAACTAAAACAGCTTTGATGTATCACAAATTAGATTAAAATACAACTTTAAGTTTTAAATATAGGAAAGGCGGTAAAATGTCCTTCATTTCACATGCAACATTGTAAATACTCAAATATTTAATTTGTCTGAATGGCATATGGTCAGGTTATTTGAACATTATTCATTGCCAATGTTTTGACAAGCGACTTTGTTTTTACTGATGTATGCTATGTTTGCCTAATAGCTGTTTAATTGACGCAAATACGAGTTTTTAATTCGCCAAATGCCACTAATATTCCATTTTCGCCTATTCTTTCGGAGAGGATGTGGAATTCAAGAGTATGATTTGCCAATATTACATTAACACAAATCGATAATATAAAAGGAACTACTCCTTTTCATTTTTAATATAAAGAGAATAATTATGCATGTCTCCAACAGATAATGTTAATCTGGGGAGAGCTTTTGATACATTGAGTAGATAGGGATCGATAGCTTTAATCCTCCCTTTTTACACATAATGAGGCTTTTATAAACATACTTCGTCACTGAAAAAAACAGTACGTAGTGTATAATGATATCTAAACTTTTACCGTTCTATTGCAGAATTTCATTTAAGGTTATACAACGGCTACATGTGGTCAAGCCGTGAAGGAAGAAAATCCATTTATCCGATGATCATATCCTTTTAGTAGGAAACTACATTCATTTATACAAAGTTGGATAAGTAGGAAATGGTTGGTTGCCTTTCAAATTAACAATTGAAAGCCCAATAATCAATGACCCCGTACATTTAAGTTCAACTATGTGAGTTTGCTTATGTACACCAAAAGGTTATCCAGGTGGATCATCATAATAAGTATTTTCTGCAACACTGTCAATTTGACCGCCACTGTCAATTTGACGATTGAAATTCCCTACTATCTACCTATAAATACCTGATCTCGACACTTCAATTCATACATAGCATTCCGACACTAATTCTTTTCTCTCGCCCCAGTTCTGTTCGATAAATCCCACCGGTCAAGTCCTACAGTCAGATCCTCTCTATCTGTAGTTCCTCCTACCAGCTTAAACCCTCGGTAATTCATCTACTCTCTGTATATGTAGCTCTCCCTATCACTTTTTTGCTCTCTTTCTGCTAAATCTCATTAAAGTTTTATCAATTCTAATATTTTCACACTTTGTGGCTCTATCTCTGGTGGCCTAAAAAGTGTTTTCATTCATAAGATTTGTGAATTACTGGCTTAGCTAACCCGATTCGTCAAAGGATTTGCCGATTGAACTATAGAAGTATTTAATTCTTTCTGAGTGCTTCAATAGTATTATTCAAAATGAATTGGCGAAAATTGGTCAACTGGAAGAGCTCAAAAGGAAATAGTTATTCTAATTCTTATAAATTTGTTTACCAAAAGGTAGATGAGGCTCGGTGAATATAATAAGTTTTGCCTTCTTGATCTGATTGTATAAGATAGAACAGAGTTGAAAATTATCAGTCTCGAACTAACCAGTTCAACCAATTTTCGGCAAATATCGCGAAGAATACATAGCGATAATAAATTCTTATTTAATATAGCAGGAACAGACTATTTTTACGAAATTATCGAAAGGTTATATAAATTCACCACAGATAACTGACAAAATTCACCTTCTGTTTAGTGACATTACAAATTTCCAAAACTAGATTAAACTTTATCCAAATATCCAAAAAACAGTACATTGAATCAAATTGGCCGGCGAGTTGAACTCAGGCGTCTTTGATCAATTTGGATTATTTGAAATAGTTGCAAGGCAGTTATTATTTTTACTAAATCTAAACATACTGAAAAATCCCCTTTAATCTCGCTCTGAATTTGTGATATCAGTCTTCGAAGTGTTTAGACTAGTAATTATCGAACTGTAAACGTTCATTGATGAAAATTCCACGAAAAATAATACAACAAAATACATTGAGTGAAAAGAGTGTGGTTAGTAAAATCGTAACTTTAATTAAGCTTAATTAATTTGTATCAGCAGGAATATTAAATATGAAGAGTAAAAAGGGAAAATTTTCCAATTTTATGAATAAACTCAGTTTAGGATATTCTACCTTCTTATACAATCAAACAAATTTATTCTGTATTTTTTAATTTGAACACAAAAATACAAACGAAAGCAAAATCTGGTTGCATAAATTTTCGCAAATTGTAACACTCAACGTAACAGTCTTCCAAACTTCGCTAGAACCAAAGTTATAGACCTCAAATTAGGGGTCCAAACCCTTTTAACTCTTCCGCTCCCTCCAACAAAGATATCATGGAAAGTTTAATATTTTATTGTCCGAAAAATATCTCTGATCAAATATTACGTGATTATTTTATCTGATATTAAAAAGAGTTCACCTTGAGTTAACTGTAGTGAGCTAATCAGTTGAAAAAATTATTTCTGGTCTCGTCTACCTACACTTGACCTCAAGAAAATACTATAGGGGGCTAAATTCTGGGGATAAGGCTACAAGGAGTAAGGAGAAAGACAAATAATTTATTTGTGATAGTACTTTAATAAGACCTATCAAAGAGGGAAAAAGGATGAGAGAGGGACTACACAGTAGAAGGTAGGAGAAGTTGCAGATATAAAGTAGCTGGCTGAAGGACCTGACTGTAGCAGTTGATTAGCAGGAAGTAGAGGGGATTGAGTCGAGTAGATGTGCGGGAGAAACAAAGTAATATTAGAGTCCTGTCAGGAGACAGATTATACCTGGGGTTTATATAGATGGAGTTGATGGACAGTTGAAATAGTTAACCGGCGGTAGGTATCCAGCCAAGAATGAAGAGGAAAAGACAGTGATAATGGGATGAAAATGAGGGACGATAGTTTGTGTCACAACAGGAGTTTTGATAGACGGGCGTTGTATGCAAGATGATAAGATCTTGATGATTGATAGCGTTCTGACAATCATCAAGCTGTCTAAAAAAATTAATTTAGGTCCTGGAAACAGTCAATCATGAAAAATTCCTGAAAATTTAAACTGAAAATATTTTTTTAAATTAGGCGTTTCAAATGATTGCGTATTAATACAAATAGAGATTACATAACCTATCACTGAATCTTATCAATCAGTTAACAAGCTCTGATTTTACTACGGACATAATGTCACTCATGAACCTATCTTCTTATGAAAAGTGACCAAGTGAATCTCCCCCTCCCCCCTCCCCCAACCTGCGTTTCGTCCATTTTGGACTCATTCACTTTAATTGCATACTCTCCCATGATTAATACCCGAAATAGATCTTTTGCATTGTCATGTGCAATGACATTATTAGAGGGACTATTTTTGTCAGTAAACTGGTAAAAATAAAGTTCCGGATTTCTGGGACTTATGAAATATCGTAGCTTAGATTGCGCCATTAAAAAACTAAATTCGACGTCCCCTAGAATTTCACCAGAGTGCAAGGTTCTAGTGCGTTCTTGACTTTGTATGACAGTCAAGTCATCCTTATTAAATTTTTTCCATAAAAAACCTATTCCACTAAAGATGACTCCACTTCGAAAAACTTCATTGAGAAAATAGCACAATTCGTGACAAAAATACTGAAGTACAAACGTAATATTTTCAAGGGCGTCGGCAAATAAGAAGAAAATTTTTCTTCTATTGGCAATAATTAGCTCTAAAAGGGATATATATATATCGTCTTGATGTAAGTTTATTTAAATTTTGTAAGTTGATTTAAACAAAGTGGTATTCATTAGTCAGGGCAAAAGGAGAATCTGCTTGGACTAAACTGTGGAGATTTGCTCTTGAAAATAAACGGAAAGTTTCAAAACTGAAAGAAATATAAGGAGGGGAGATTTGAAGTCCTGAAAATAATTGAAATAGTTATCTGAACCTCATAAGAATTATACAAATGATGTTGTATATTAATAATAGCATTAACAAAAATATTCATTTACAGATTTAATGCGTACGATTAACTGTAAGGAATTTAAAGGACCAGATAGAAAAAAGAAGACCAAAACGGGGCATAATCTAAGGCATTACGGATTTAAATCTTTAAAAAGGCAGAATATTTTAGATTACACCAAGTAAATGCTATTCAGTCATATTTTGAGGCAAATCATTTATACTGGGTCCAGCTATCGGTATCTTTACAAAGGTGATTCAAAATTACATTGAATTGTACCTATGACTTTTTAAATCCACCTAATACAGTCGAATTTCCTGATTTTGTGCACATTTTAATGTGCGAGAACCATAAAAAATATTCTCCACATTCACACTTCATTTGTTATAGAGTTTACCATATGATTCGAATTCCCGGTTTTCCCGATCGATTGTGATAAAATAACTCCTTTTAACGCCAAAGTTAAATCTAGCTCAAATTGTCTTACTAAAACAAGGATTCATGGTTCTAGACGGAGTCAATTATACATACATATACATATACACAAATTTTCTCTATCCCTTTGTTTGAAAAATATATACGGGGTGACTGAAGACTCATATAAAGATCTCTCAATTTCTAATGTTTATAAACACGCAATATTTTCGGTACATAATGAAATCAGATTTTCTAGTGCAAAGGTTGTGGTGGAATGATGTAAAATTCATGCTTGGACTGGCATCAAGAACGGACGTCCAAAAATCATGACATTGGTTCTACAACAGAATCCTGGAAATTTGTATGCAATTTGAATTTCAAAATAAATTTTATGTTGCGGGCTCTTTTAATAATTAAAAATTGATAGTGTAGGGCCATAGCTAGCCATAGAGCCGTGAACATGCACAGTTAAATAGTAGAATACAAATATATATATAATTCGGAGAAGTTTGGTAGGCATGTTTATATTCGGTTAAATTGACCTTTTTGGTCGTATCTGACATACGAGTTGGAGAGAATTTAAGTGAAATTAACATTTTTAAATGCCTAATTAAGCCTCTGATGACTCGAATACGTCTGAAAACGTATATACTGAAACCACTTGGATACAATCAATACCCACATTGCCTAAAGGTATCTTGGATACTAAACATCAATTGTTCACACATTGAAGGGTGCACTTTTCTCCACCCATTCTCACCCTTGGTTTTTTATTCCACTCAATGTTTATCTCTATTTACGACATCTAAACCATTCATTATATGTACTTGCATTCACTTGTCATTCACATAACATCTGTTTTAAAATAAATTCTCTTTCTCTTTGACTTAAAATAGCATATCCAGATAAATACAAATAAATATTCAAATAATTTCAGATAAATATATACAAATAATTTAATTATTAATCATCTTTATCATAAAAAGACAAACGAGAAGACCATACGTGCATGTGATTTTATGTGATATTCCAACCACATAAATCGTATTGAAATTCATTATAGACCTTGCAGTTTTATATTTCTGCAAACAAGTTCTAGTCGGTCTTAGCATCTGAGTGTGCACTTCTGTAAATACCCGTAACTATTTGTCTTATTCGGTCAAATTGATCGAAAGGTCGTATCAAATATTCGGATGGGGAATGTACAGCTTTCAGATGTACTTTTACTGAAGGGTAAGGCAAAATGTGAAGATTCCGATTTTGAAACCCGGAATTTCAATATAGATCAAAGTGCGATCGATATCTCTTTATCTTAAAAATCCTCATCACTAGAGTCATTTTCAAGGAATGAAGTTTGCATTCATTTGTATTCTTCCAATTTCGCATTTCACAGTTCAAAATCGTTTGATAGCAGAAGAAAACCTACATCGAGAAGTGACTAAGTTTAGAAGATTTTGTATGTTTCTACTTTCATTTCAATTAAACTAACCCAGTAATTGGTTAAACCTTAATAAAACGGATTTCATTTATTGTTGTGGGCCTCTTTAACTTATGACATATTCTTTGTGGCCAATACTTTCTCTGTATGATAAGTGTTGCCACAAAATCAATCAATCTTGGCCTTCTTTACAAAGGATCCCTTTACATTTTTACAAGAATTCACGAATATAGATAAATAAAAATTCTCTTATGAAGTATATTTTTATATTTTTAGCCACAGTAGACTCCATATTTTAAATCCTCCGTGAAACATATCCTGCGCTTGGTAAACGGGAACGGTCAGTTAGCTTGGTTAGAAAAGGTCTCTATTTCAGTACAGAGAGTAAAACATCTACGATACATTTGTAAAAGGCGCCGAAAACTACAAGCGCGACGGTATAAAATTTTCAAATTAGAAGAGCCTTATGATACTCCCCGAAGAGTCTAGAATCAAGATGATTGGGTTCACAAGGATGCGCACAATTCTTAAGCATATCTCGGATATTAGAAACTCACATTTCGTGAACCTAATTGAGTGTACATCTATACAACAGTTCCCATCCCTGATACCATCAAATACTTCATGTTTATAGTTGTTAAATTGTAATGTAACCCCCCACACATTTTACAATCATAATCAATATATAGAAAGAAAATTAAGTAGTTAGAAGGATGACCCTATATGCATTCCCAAAATTACTCTTTATTCGCATCCTCTATGAAAATACTTCAGTTTCTCGCCCACGAAATCACAGTGATATCTTAATGTCTCTATGACTCAAATCCTTGTCATATCTAGACAAGCTTATCGGTTCTCCTTTTTCTATAATTGTTTCGTTCCATTTGAAGGTACATCTGCACTCATGTCTCACGTGCGTCCTTGCCCAAGTTGCTCATACTAACTCTCTTTGTATATCCACTGAGACACACGGGCAGACACAAGCTTGTCACGTGCCCGCTCCTGCGCCGCCCTCTTATGGCCTTTACTCCTCCCCCTCTTACCCGCTTGAATCCTCCTTGTGGCTTGATCAGTACACTTTGGCCAAAACAACTCTTGGTCTTCTGGTCTAGAACTGGTGTTAGCTGTCAGCCATTAGTACTTATTTTGACCCCAACAAGTTCATTGTTTACAAGCTCTGAAGTATTTGATGGAAAAGGTAGAGAGATCTGCAACTTATGGTATTTGAATAAAGAAAATATATGAATAGAATGAATATGTATCGCAATGAATAATGCAGAGTTACCTTACATTTAAAGTTTTTCATGGTGAAGAGAATGGAAAAGCCAAGTAAGTCGTTCAACGGTACGCACCCGGGAGCACCAACATATGTGGAAAATCAATCAAAAAGTGTAGCTATTTCAGTTCTGTTTCGTAAGGATCATGTAAGCTGCCAATATCACGCAAGATCACCGTTTTTTTAGAAAAGGAGTTGAAGTGGCATGGCACCATCACAGTTGATAGACCGGTCAATAAGGACTAGATGTCGTAGTTAATAGCTTTCGAAATAATCCTGATGAGAATCATGGAACCTGAAATTTGGAAAGTGAATTACTCATTAAGTAAATATTGTACAACCTGAATCCAATAATCTATCTAATCTAATCTCATCGATACACTGGTTTTATTCTCAACATCATTTGTCATTTTTGGACCTGCTATAAACCAATACCAGTAACTTTCCCAATATAAAAAATTTCACATTTTACCTTGCTGTGAGCTATAATATATTAATATATTACTAGTATTTATTACTGAATCATACTATTATTATTTTTAAAGACTGTAATCTTTAATTAATTAATAAATCTATGAGTGGCAATATATCTTCTGCTTATCCTCTCTTCTGAGTACAGTTCAATGTGATTTTATTAGGAATGAGAATCAAATCAATGTTTTTTCCCCGCCACGTCAATTCTTCAATCACCCTTTCTAGGAGCGTTTAGCAAACGTCTAAAAATGTGGCTTTGAGAACTAGGTTCTGCCTTATTTATGGAGTGATTGACAGCATGCATTTAATGCTTATTTCTGTTCTTGGGATTGTCAATGCATCCAGTATATGGTCACCATTTCCTATTCACTTCATTGTTCATAAGGCATAAACAAATTCTTTCTGGTTGTTGTATCTTAACAGTTTTACCAAGACAGAAGGGAAAAATGCCATCGTTCTGCGGGTTGTCTGATCTTTACTATTGAGTTATGTGAAAAAGATTTATTTCTCAAATAAGAAGTATGAATTAATACCTTTTCTATCTGTCCAGCTGCCCTTCATAAAGCTGCACGCTACTCAAACTCAAGGAAGAATGAAAACTTCTAGCACAGACGACGGTTTTCTATTAAGTAAATAAATTTGCTTATATAAGATTACATACTTGATAAATGGTTTGCTGTCTGATTAGCCAATAATTACAGCGATATGTTCTACATAGTTGGTCTTATATATCCAGGTGAGTGTGGGAATCCAATTATCCATAATTCTGTGTATGAGAGATGGGACTTGCGAGTTTCGAGTGCACCGCGGCTCTTCGATTGTGCGTCCTAACAATAAGTTATTTGCGAGATATCGCAGTTTTGTTCAGGTATAAGTCATCTGTAACTGCAGTATTATTTCAGTGGCACCGTGATATTAGGAGGACATGATAAAGCGTTGAATGACTGCTTAAACACTCCCTTATTAGCAATCCCGAATCTTTTAACTTTAACAAACACACTTATAACTTCTTTTAGTGTTCATGAGTAATATGCCAGTATGAGGAATTTAATGGATAACTTAATATGCAAACTTCGTAGTATTTACATAAGTCGATTCCGACTCGAATGTTAATCAGATTCATTATTCAATCCAAAGATGGTAAACACTTCTGTTGGCTTTGGTATTCCCAGTAGAACGTAGAAGAATTATTTATAAGCGATGAAGATACCGTGGATAAACAATTTCAAGTCCCTGGATGCCTGCCACATGAAGCGGCAATATATTTTTTTCTAAGTTTACAGAGAAGTCCGGCATGAATTGCACAATCGTGTAGAAATTCGCATATATGTCTAAGCCGGTATCATTTATTATCAAAGAGGACATTTTCATTCAGTCTACCTGATAGTATGTTTCCCTGAGCCATCATGACATTCACGCTTTGCTTTGGGAGCATTTTTTATTAGCTATTCCTTGCTATTTTTCTGATGAAACACGTCTGGGGTCTCTAACTCTTATTAATTGACAGATCCCTAGGGGGGAGGAGGTGGAAGCCTTCAATGTGTCAATTTCTCTGCGTCAAATTACGGTCTCCTACCTAAATAAGAAAGATGATCTACTCATCTTCCTTCTGAAGAGAGTCATTAATCACGCAGTGTGGTCAATATGCTTTTGATTGTCACTAACTGGCTGCCTAGTAAAGTACCCTATGGTTACAGTTGTGCATACACGACTTTTTACAGTTTAAATATTGCCGAGGGCTTTGGAAGTGATCACCTGGTTAGTTAGCAATATCACGATGCGTCTTTGTGCCCCGGTATCAGTGCGGAAGAACAGAAATCGAATGCCCTAGTACCCAACAGACAAACTTTATGAACTCAGCTCATAGCGTCGAAAGTACTCGGTTCAGTCTATCGTCAACTTATGATAGGATTTTGATATTTATGAGAACTTTGTCCTTCTGAAGTGCATACCATTTTACTAGTACTTCTTTCATTCTATCTTAATAACATTTTATGTTAGAAAGTTGTCAAAAGTGTCCTTTCTCTTCCCTAGCATTGATTGCTTATCACTCTTACCTCAAGCTTAATTATATTTTTGTCCCCTATCCATAATAGTCTAATCTGTCAATAATGAGTAAATGATGTGCATCAAGAATGTCAAGTTCCGGTCCAGGTAACGCAAATTATTTCAGACATCGAGTTTTGGCTGTAAGTAGCATTATGACCATCTACCCATCCATATCGACAAACTTGGCTTTCACGATAACGCTTTTTATGCCCAAATTAAATGTTTTTATCAAACATCACAATCAGCTCCATACAAATTTGGCTTTTCTGGCCGTGTCCGTCGTATATCTCTGCCGGTGAAATGGCTCTCTGAAAGAATAATTGTCAACCTGAAAATACAATTAAAAATGATTATTAAATACTTTTATTTAAACATTTATAAAAATGTGATTAAATATTGATGAGATTTTACTTATCCTGAAGAAGAATGAACATTTTCTGAAGGAACAGCACGAATGTCAAAGTTATTGCTGAAGAAATAACAAGGAAATCTTAGGACGTTGTAAGAGCGGTTTTCTAAATTTATCAATATGAAAACGGAAAAATCGGATATTTCCCTACTCAAAGCATTTCCACAATCTCTGGTTCTACATATTCATGAATTCCATCATGATCCGGAAGCAAACCAAACCTTTGCTAACTGGCTTGAGAAAAGTAAGGATATTTCCCGAAATGATGTCGTTGATATCCCAAGTGATGTAAAAAGTTGTTGTTACGGTAGTTAGGAACGGCTGAAAATGGAAAGGTTTCATCAAAGTACTATTTCGAATTTTATTTTCGACAAAACTGTCATGATTCTCTCTGAGTTATTTGGTAAAAGGTTTCCTGAACTTCGCAGGTGCTACCGCATCAATAATTTTTTGAACCGTACGATTTTTCTGCCATTTCGGAGGATTACCGCAGATGTCTGTTATTTTTGTGTGGTCTTCGAGGAACTTGTCTAACTGATGTCTATTGTTGAATCTTCAGAATACAAATGATCAAATGAATGAGTAAATTTAGACATCAAAGGTGACATTGCCATAAATCAACAGAATTTTGATAAGCAAAATTATGTTAATCAATTTCCTAGTGAAACTGTATCTCAGAATGTCTCCACACTCCATAAAATTCTAAATGAATGTTGGCTTTGCAATTTTTTGTACTTTGGCCCAATTTGTCTCTAAAAATCTTATATTTGCTACTTGTGTGGCAAATGAGAGCAGAAGGATACGATTTGCCGAACCAAGCCAGAATTCAGAAGGAAGACTGTCATCCAGGATGTTAAAACCAATGGTCAGTCAGTTGACATAACCAAAGCCATGAAGGGCATGAAGCAAAATGAAACAACCGAAGAATAATCCCCAAGAACGTGCTACAAAAATGTGCAGAAAGAAAAGGAGGAAAGCAAGTATCATCCTGAAATAGTCCTTGCAATAGTCATTGAATCAAAGCCAGTATCAAGAGTGAATGCTGTCGGGAAGACAGAGAATGGGAATCTTCCTTCATAACCAAAGACGAATACAGTGTTCTCTCCCGGGCATCTGACCCGAATGCTCCGAACAAAGTGAAGGGAAAAGGACAGATCTTACGAAAAATGGGTGTAAGCTGTGTTAAGAAATCTGAAAACTGTACTCTGGAAATATTAATGCGAAGAGGCAGACCGAAGTTGCATCAATCACCCGAATACGCTCTCGGAAAAGGAATAAGTCGCCAAGAGATAATGAGGAACCATAGGAAGGACTTCAAGAGAACCTGAAGAAGTTCTCTAAGGAAGGAGTGGCTTAAAAAGAGGTGTCAGGGTGAAAATATAATTATGAATAATAACTAAATATTTTACCTTTACGAAATCAACACTTATTTTGTATTTTCATTCCATTATTATTAAAAATTTTTTATATGAACTATTGTGAATTTAAATATTCTGTACATAGTTCCATTTGAACTGTAATAATTTTAAAAAATAAAAAGTAAAATTTGTGTTTCATCCTTTTTCTGGTCGGAATGTCGGGTTGTAGATTGAGAAAATGCTAATAATTTTGAATGTTCGCTATTGGCTTGCTTGAGTACATTGTAGCTGGAAGATGAGGGAACTTGCTTTTACACGCATATATCGTAATATACCATTTAGCATCAAATACGAAAGAAGATCTGGATGCTTAATGACATGTAAGTAAAAGGAGATATGTATACATATATGTCTAGGGATGGGGAAGGAAAAGCTAGTGGTTCTCTTCTACCTTAGCAATTTCCATAAACTTTTGGGGCTTATCTTTAAAAGATACTACTAAGTTTAACAATAGACAATTACAGTTCCAAAGAACGGAATGGTAAGAATTGAAAATATTCCAAATGAACTTGGCAGAAACAATCGAAGTTCGAAGGATCGAAAAGTAATGAGTTCGGGGGGTGGAGAGAAAAATGAAGAATGAATAAAAGGAGAGGCAGCCTGATGGCCGAGCTTTAGCGCAGTGTCTTTAAACTAGTCTGTGTAAAACATGCAAATTAGCTGAGTCATCACAAAGGAGACGTGAGTGAAATTCAATAATCGATATTCTGCAAGTGCGTTTCGGCCCCGTCGGCGAGGCCTCAAACTCAGAAATAATATCGAATACAAGTGTTTAAATTAACAAGTAGTTTGAAAAATAATTTTGTTAAGCGAAAGGGGAGTAATCCTTAGAATTAAGGACGCCATTTTTGGTATATCTAATTTCATTACAACGTTTGATTAATTTTGGATATATATGATAAGACTTCGAAATGTGGCTGTATCTGCGCCGTCTTCACATTAGTGCATATGGACATCTCCAAAGCTTGACGAATTTTACTATTATGATGCTTCTTAAAAATAGCCACTACTTTGACCATTTATAAAAATCTATGAGCTAATGAACGCTCTCATGAGCAAAAAGTTAGTTACTCCAGCTTACCTCCTTCGTCGGATTATATTTCGATTAAAATACTTAATGCAGGTATCATAGGTGATACTTTTAAATCAATTTCTGTTTAGTATGAAAAAGCATTATTTTTGACAGGGAGGAGTTGTTTGAAGACAGATCGTCTTTTTCATTTTTGACAGTCCCGCGGTAATATCTAAATGCATATAAAATAATAGCATTAGGACAGACCTATTCTGTCTCATTTTTCGTTCATTTTATTAGTCGGTAGTACCAGATATTTATTTGATCACACTTGTAATTAATTAATAAGTTCTGTGATCAAAATAAGAGGAGACTAAAATAAAATAAATCTAAGATCAAGATCCCGAGAATTTTTGTATGAATTTTAACTCAGTCATCATTAATATTCTATTTCCTTTCAATCAAAGTTTAAGCATGGTCATCGAATACAAACTGAACTGAAAAGGAAATACGCACTTATACAGGCAAATGAACGAATCTGTTCGAGAGCGAGACCGAGAAATAATCGATGTAACGAAAATCAATATTCGTATATGGACGCAGCAAAACTAACGCGGTGCACGAAGTAAGGGCACTTCCAAGTTATGAATCAAAACACTTATAATTTCTCACTAACTTCAGAACTTTCAATCATTATTAACCATGTTAATGTGGAAAATTGAAAATTTTAATAATAAAACCTGAACATGCGACATAGCAAATTAATACAGAAGGAGATTTAAAGGGAGTCAAAAAGAAGTAAGTGTCAAGAAATCCTAATTTAAACTCTGGAAGCACTAAATTGTTCACTTTCTAATAACAGATATAATGCATTCTGCTATATCCAGATGTTACAACCATATGAATCCTGTCTTTCTAGGTGATTTCATGTGGACAATATGCAGAGGTTTTTGACAAGTTGATCTAACTGAATGGAAGGTCATGCCACTGATTCATTTAAATCTTCTTACAGCCATTAGCATATAGGTAGAACTAGCGAAGGTGGTAGACACAGTAGAGCTCAC
The DNA here is from genome assembly GCA_900708905.1 of Hymenolepis diminuta. Classification (NCBI taxonomy): domain Eukaryota; kingdom Metazoa; phylum Platyhelminthes; class Cestoda; order Cyclophyllidea; family Hymenolepididae; genus Hymenolepis; species Hymenolepis diminuta. Next base: position 410,824 of record CAADRB010000004.1, read on the forward strand.
TAAATAAGACTTTCTTCAATTAAATTTGTTTATCTAGATATCTGCCTTCTTCTTCTACAAAAAGGAGTGACTGTTAAATTCTTTTTTTTAACATTAATTGAAAAGTGTAAATTGTTACCAAGTAACATTCACGTCATTTCAAAATTACATTCTCACATGTAAAAGAAGTACTTCTATTTTAATGAAGAAAAGGGGAATAAATGTCACGTGCTTCATAAGAACATCTTACCACCATCAGCACAACGTGAATGATGTATTCTAAATGAACTAACACAGAAAAAATACGACCATTTAAAAGCTACCTATCACGATGGATGTCCTTACTTACTTGAAAGTTTTGAATCGCAGAAATTTCTAGGTGTACTTGTAGTTAAGTTTATTTTATGTGGGTATGTTGCTGGTACAGTTAGGAAGTGGCCAGATAAACCTCATCAATTTATTGATAAAACATTAATTTTATAAACAAACGTTTCTTCTTTCGACGTCAGCCATGTCTAGTCGTCGATATTTCTTCGTAGTGATAGGCTACTGCTTGGATTTCTATTTGCACACCCGAATAGCTTGTATGAGTTAGTGGCGTTAAGATTACCTTAATTACTAGCCATCGATTGACATCAGCTATGTCTAGCAGGGTTGGAAGTCAGGGGAGAAAAAATATCAACTAGCAAATGTCCACCTTTAATGAACTCTAACGAGATACACTATTTTTAAAATATCCTACTACTTCCATCAACTTTGTCATGAATATATGAATTTATATGCTTTATCGATCACTCAGTTCAATCAATTAGTCAAAAAACTGTGAATATTGCAAGTATGAACTCACCCAGATACGCGTCAGTCAAACCATGAAAATCGATCCTTCAAATATTTGAATATTACAATATGAATCATGTCCCTAGTGAGGAAGTGGACAACTAGATACTTCCAGAAATCAAACATCCAGACTTTATTATATACACTTTTTTTATTATCTTGCCATTTTTCATTTTCAGAAGCTTTCCTGGGATTTATATTTTTAAAAATGTCTGAAATAAGATCTTTCCGACAGCATTTGTCCATTTTATGTCGATGTGTTATTATGCTTTGGAAAGGTTTTTCAACATTTGTCTTCAATCAAGAATAACAAAAAATAACCGTTTATAAATCATAGAACTGATGATGTATGCCATTTGCTGCAATGTTAGAGGTTACGATCTCGAGTTTACATTATTATCGCGCATAGTCAAAGCGAGTAAATGATGATCAAGAGGGGTGTCATAATGTTTATAACTCATCTTAAAAAGGTTACAAGATGTTAATCTTTTATCAAAATGAGATTTTGAAAACACTTTACTTTGAAGGCTTTGTGGACTAAAACAGTATCGATAAGAGTTATGATTTGATGAAATCTTGAGCTGGATCAAGAACTAACTTCTTATACATAACGAGATGGATCATTGCAAAAGTACCTTCTTAGATCCGTGCTAAGAATTTTCATTCAAAACTCGTTTCCACGGATTCCATAATGAGGCGATTTAAGAAGTTGTGGTTAAATACTTACGTATAAATCGATTTTCAAACAAAATTTCATGCAACGGCGAAAATCCTGTCATGATCTTTTTACGTAAAATATTAGTTTATAAATATTTAATTTAATTCAATAAATGCAGAATTACTAAACAATCATCCTGGAGATTAATCAACCATTTTGAAACAACAAATGCGAAGAAATTCTGTCTTTTATTTAAAGTCGGTCCTATTGATATCAGTGAGTGTAACACAAAGCGTTCAAGCTTTTAATAGATAAACTTCTATCCATAAATTTCCAAGATTTTCTCAATGACAGAAGTTGAAAATCATTGTGAATATTTGAAATGAGTTGAACATTTTTCTCTGTTCAAATACATAGATGTAACAAATTTTGTTTAAAATTGTTAATTTGAATTATAATATGTGATGTTCGGTTAGAGATTCTAAATTTTCTCACGTTTTGAACTTACTCAAATTTCATCTTAAAGACTAAATTACCTTACATTTGGATAAAAATAGGCCCAACAATATGTTTCAGTGGTCCTTTTAAAAATTACCACCCTTCTTTTACTCATATACATAATACGTCATGGTGTTTTATATTTAATTAGATAGTGGAGGTTTGCAAATCATAAATGGCGTTCATTAAGTGAAACTAACCAATCTTATTGACTTATATTGGTTTCCATAAGAAAACTAAAGGAGAAATTCTCGGCTTCCTTTTGTAAAATGTTATAGTTTTTTCTTAAGACTTTGTCATACCATCGGCGGTCTCTTGAACTAATACGCCTTTTTGAGTCCTAGGACTCAGAGTATATCCCAGATACTCCCTTCTATTCCAACAGTTATTATTAGTCGTCAGTTAAATTTATGGTAGATGAATACCCAGCTCCTGTCTAGCACCTCTAGGGGCTTGGGCCACCAGATTTGTAGGAGCTCGACTCCGTTAGGCCAATTTGCTCCTTAGCGAATAAAGATCGTCCTAATAGTAGGCATCAGACTTCCCCAAATTGGAACACCCAAGTGCGAGTAGAGTCCAAAGCGCGTTGAGAATCAATGATGAAAAATCGGAACAAAAAGAAAGGGAAAAAAAGTAATAAGAGATGGAAGCAGAGCTCAGAAAGCCGGGTTGAGTAAAATATGTCCAGATTTGCTGAGTCACCGGCAGGTAGTGGTGAGTGCATATCAATAATCGACATGCATGTGGCTTTGGGTACCAATAGTGAAATGCACTGGCTGCACTTGGTTCACGCAAACACTCAGGCTTAAAGATAATTTCAAATAATATCACTTGAATTAACATGTGATGCAAAAATAATTCTTAAAAAAATTGAAGGGTGTACTCATTCATGCCTACCAAATGGACGTACATAGTCTCCATTCTGAATTATCGATGTTGGTAGTTAAGCGACTCTGAGATGCCCCAATCCAAGTTTTCGATTCGCAGATTAATAATATAGAAACCCCGCTTAGCAATATGCCGCGACTATTTCTTACTTCGGTTCTTATCTAAATGAGGACAGGAGGAGTAATTTTGAATGAGAAATAGACCACTGTTGATAGTTAACGGTTCGAAAGCTGTACAGAGTATCACAGCGCTGGGATTAGTCTGGTAAGTTACTGAGTTTCAAATGATGTAGTAATGCCTGGAAACAAATTTTATTTAGGATGTGTCGGTTTCTGTATTGATCGATCATCTCATTTCTCCTTTTCGGGAAAGAAGAACAAGAAAAAGAATAGATAGTTAGAAAATAGTAGTCAAGACCTCGAAAGAGAAAGCATAAAAATGGTGTCAGAGCATTTGACTTGGATAGAAGTAAAGTATCCTGAGGTTGCATTCTATCACCTCTCATGATGACCAGACGTAATCAGGACAATTGGTCACACACATCACTGCATGTTCACTGATGGTATTGATCTCGTATCTTCTGACTTTGGAGACTTAGATGTTGACCGCCATGCCATTGGTGAAAGAAAAATAAATCCATGTTCATTTTCTTGCTTTGAGCAAAGTAGGGATCATCATATCATCTTCACACCTTTCACCATCCGATTATATCATCTTGGTTACAAGATACTGTCTGAATATTTGCAAACAAACAGGACGGTCTCAACTTATCCGAGCTGTTCTAACTGCGAATCAATCCATTAAAAACTCCCATTTTAATCTTAACAATGTGGCGACACGGCTTTAGGAAAACTGCATGGCTGTCAGCAAATATCACCTCAGCAAAGTAAAGAAATCATAATTTGACTTTGGAATTTTTCGACAAAATCTTTCAGCGGCGTACTGATCTGACAAACGTTGCCACTTTTACAATCTAGGTAACCTATTGTGGCTGAGGTAGCTCAGACGCAGAAAGGAGAAGGCTTGCAGCTCAACGAAAGTTTTCGTCATTTTATTAAGAAAGCACTCTGTTTATCTACAACCTTGATAAAGAATAGCGAATGTGTTCAAAGGATTTGTTTGATTTTGCTACTTTTACATTCTGATGAGAACAACTAGGCCCTAAAAAGAGAAAAATTGAAAGACCTATCCTCCTGAGAAAATAAACTGCCGACGAAATCCTCAGTCATAAGTTTAATGACCTTATCACTATCAGAGTGGTGCGATTTTGGCATACTCAACTCTAGCGCCCACGCGGCCTAGAGAGTGTATCACGTGACCGGAAATCTAAAATCTAATTGGTTGAAATAACAGCTAGTTAATTGACATGCGTACCATGTTTACTCCGCCAAAAATGAAGCTAGCAATGCTCTAGAAATTGATTATAAGTTATTTTGGCATTTTATGTTAATTTCTGTGGGATAATTGTCAAGTTTGTGATGGAAATTGAGTCTGACTAATGATTCATAGCCATCTATCTTTTATTGCGAAATCTATACTTGCAAATGGGGTCATGCCTAACCACAATTAGAACATGCAAACTTGTCTAATTTTAGTGTTCACAAAGGTCTCGGTTTAGTTAACAGGTTTACTGTTTATACGACCGTGCTAGCCTTCGTCACTGTGCGTCCTGTTTATATGTTCTCGTGACGTGTACGTATAAACATTCTCGCATCTCCGTTTGCGCTTAATTTAAAATGATATTTTCGCGCTGTCGGGAGTTGAAGTCCTCAGTCCTTTCTTGAACTCTAATTTTATAACGGACCTTTTAAAGTTGATTAAATTAATGGCGCGTTACACTCCTTTTAGATTTCATTTTGGGTCTTTTGAACATAAATTATTAGTTTTACGACAATTTTTTATAGCCGATTGGCAATTGGCACAATATATCGTGCTCGTTCTGCACATGTGCGAATAAGGTGTGCGATTATGTGTGCATTTGAACAATTACATGTTCATTATAAGAACTAATTGGGCTATTATGTATGTCTTCTTATCTATGCAACCATTTAGTGGACATTTTAAGAGAGCGGCTTATTAAATTGTCGATTTCTTTCCTAAATTGTCTGTAATTTGGATGTCTCCAAGCAACAAATACGTGAGCTTTTCTTAGGCAAATTTAAGCATTTACAAAACTAAATTAACGCACCCTGAGTGGAATAAAATTTGATCTAATTTAAGTTCAGACTAGGTTTTATAATAATTAATGTATAATTCTTTTTTTAAATATTATATTACATTTTTATTATAATATTGACAATTACTTTCTAATTTCTATTATTATTAGTAGTTAAGCCACGGCCTATGTTGGTAGAGGTACATAGCTAAAAAGCCTAATTAGCAAACCCTTCCTGTTGATACTTGAAAAATCTCTGAGCAGGAATAAGCTTGAATAAAATTTCAATAGCTGTCT